>ML792144.1:222095-238748 GCA_009831015.1 Picea engelmannii | reverse complement strand
TCGAGGTGTAGATTGCATCCTTCGTCGATGCCTCACTCATGAAGAAGCGGAAATTGTGCTTAACGATTGGCATACTGGAGCATGTGGTGGTCATTTGTCTGGGTTGGCAACAACCCAAAAGATTTTACGAGCCGGTTACTTCTAGCCGACTCTAATTAAATATTGTATCGCATTAGTCAAAAAGTGCCACCCGTGTCAAATCTTCTCACGGAAGATGAGGGCACATCCCTCTCCCATGTTTCTCGTCATCATTGTTGGCCCCTTCACCAAATGGGCGATTGATTACACTACCTGCAACCCTCCTTCAGCAAGGGGGTACCATTATATCATAGTACCAGTAGAATACTTCACCAAGTGGGTTGAAGCTATGCCAACGTTCAAAGATGATGGCAACACTGTCGCCCTATTTTTGCTTAACCAGATTATAGCACGGTTCGGCGTCCCGAGAGAGATTGTCACTGACCATGGCAGTCACTTTCAGAACACAATGATGACCGAGTTAACATCAAAGCTTGGGTTGAGGCAAGAACATTCATCACCCTACTACCCTCAAGCGAACGGTCAGGTGGAAGCTATCAATAAATCTCTTAAGACCATCCTACAGCGAACGATCAATTCGGCCAAGTAAAATTGGCATTTGATGTTATACTCGGCATTATGGGCCTACCGAACATCTATTAAGACTGCAACCGGTTTCTCACCTTTTCAACTTGTTTACGGGCTGGAAGCAGTCTTGCCCATAGAATGTCAGATCCCATCTTTAAAGTTGGCAGTACAGTTATTGCTAGCCACTTCATCGCTTGAAGAGAGTTTATTATATCTCGAGCAACTCAATGAGCAGCGTCATGATGCAGCCTTAGCTAACGAAGCTCACAAACAAAAATTCAAGTGTCAGTATGATCGGTCCATTCATCCTCGGATTTTCTTGGAAGGCGACCCTGTCCTGGTCTATGACCAAGATAAGGACCCCTTGGGGGCAGGCAAGTTCAAACCCATGTGGTTCGGACCTTTCATCGTAAAAGAGGTTCTAAAAAAGGGCACTTATCATCTGGTAGATTTTGAGGGAAATGCTTTGGCAGAGCCTAGAAATGGGCTTTACCTCAAGAAGTATTACGCATAGGTAGGTCACCTTGGGTAACTTTTTGTAAAATATGTATAGTCTTTGTACTATTACTTTTTGGTTTCTTTTGGTTTTATGGACATGTAGTTTTTTTATGTTATCTTTTGTCACTGTGGCAGATGTCAAGTGAATCAGAGGTCTTCGTTGGATTCGCAGATGGTGCTAGCCGGCACACTCGAAGGCTTGCCTCCGCAGCTTGGGTAATTTTTACACCTCAGGGCCAGTTGCTATCTTCAGGAGGTATATGTTTAGGCGACACCACAAACAATGTCGTCGAATACAATGCAGTTATTGAGTTGCTTTGTGATGCTTTGTCACTTGGTATCTCTCACCTCCGGGTCTATTTATATGCTCAATTGGTTGTGTCTCAGTTAAATAGAGTCTACCATGTTCATGATCCTACTTTACACCGACGGTTCCTTATGGTACGTCTCTTAGAACGAAGCTTTGATTATATTACATATTTTCATGTTCCTAGGAGATTAAATCAAGTCACAAATACTCTAGCTGATCAAATTTTAGATTGGCATCTCGCACACATATAAGAAAGACACACACATGCACATGTAAATACATTTTTAAAGAAAATTTAATCCATAAGACATAAAAAGACATAAAAATCCATATATAATATCAAAAATATCAGAGTACATGCGTGGGCACAAGCACCTAAAAAATACATCCAGTAACAATTCATGGGGCTTATGCCCTCAAAAATATACAAGTAGTTCCCTCACCACGTGAAAAGTCCAGCCTAACTAAGGACAGGGCATGTTAGCCCTGTTGTAATGGTCAACGGCATTTGCCAAATGCAGAAAAAGTCGGACCCACGTCTGTGGTGCCCCCACTACACGAGGTTGCATAGATGGTGACAGATCCTCGATCTCTACCATGGGGACTGTGTGAGTAAGTCAGGTAAAGTTTCGCTCTACTCGTCTCAAAACTCTCTCAGCCTCACCAGTCGGAGGTACTCCTGTTGATGTTGGTCCGCTGGCTGCGGCTGGGGCAACCTCTGGTCGAGGATGTCGGATGTTCCTCGCATAATCTGCTAGTCGCACTAGCCTCACATCTGCACATCACAGACACAGATCTGTCAAATACTCTGGTGTATAAAAAAAAATGATATATATAAAAAACAACATAAAAATTACATATATTTAAAAAAAAAAATGAAGCAAACTTACCAACTCTCCTCGCTGCTCTCCGGGAGGTACCGGTATCTCAGGATCTCTAGAGAAGTCAATCCTGGCATGGGGGTAGTCCTCTATGACCGGAATCTATCGTGCCCACCAAGCAAAGAACTTGTCATCGAAGGCCTCAATGATCCTCCCTCTCCCCTGTCATGGCAATAGCGTCGCCCATCAGCATAATGCGGGGTGAGAGGCCTCATGCCCTCATATAGTCTCTCTAGGACTGAAACTGGGCACTCTCTCAAAGAAGAAATCACAAAGAATCGTCCCAAACTCAAAGTTCCTCTGATTCTGCATTCGGCACTCTGTTAATTGCCTCTTCATACAATCCAGTAAGGTGGTGCTCCAGTCAAATATTTGTGCATTTAAGCACTGAACTGCGCAATTCATGTGCGCATGGGAAGCATGATGCAAAGATGCAGACCCAGTAATCCGCCCAATGAGCAACATTATCACATTTAGTGATAATTTAGAGATCTTTCTTATCGGCACTTGCGAGCTCGTTTTGTCAGTATCGGCTTCACAATGGAGTCCAATCAACTCAGATATGTCGTGAGGCCCGGAAGGAAAGGTACGAAAATTGACTGGTTCCCCTCTCCTCGAGAGGCCAGTCAGAAAGTATATATCCTCTGTCATTGGAGTCAGCGACTGCCCCTCTAGCATAAAGGCCTCTGCATCGGGATGTCAATAATCCACCAAGGCGTTCAGTAGCCTAGGTTGTGCTCGCATGAAAGGACAATGGAAAAACTTTAACAAACCACACTGCAACAGTGTAGCAAGAGCATCAAGGTCCTCATCGACGAACACATCAATATCCTCATGTTCTCTTTCCCTCCAGTGAAAATGCATTCTGCAAATGGACAAAGTTCAGGAGGGTTATCTCTTGTTTTTTTAAGCACTGAACTGCACAATTCATGTGCACACGGGAAGCCTGATGCAAAGACACAGACCCAGTAATCCGCCCAATGAGAAACACTATCCCTTTTAGTGATAAGTTAGAGATCTTCCTTATCGACACTTGTGAGCTCGTTCTGTCAGTATCGACTTCACAATGGAGTCCAATCAACTCCGATATGTTGTGAGGCCCGAAAGGAAAGGTATGAAAATTGACTGGTTCCCCTATCCTCGAGAGGCCAGTCAGAAGGTATATATCCTCTGTCGTTAGAGCCAGCGACTGCCCCTCTAGCATAAAGGCCTCTGCATTAGGATGCCAATAATCCACCAAGGCATTCAGTAGCCTAGGTTGTGCTCACATGAAAGGACAATGGAAAAACTTTAACAAACCACACTGCAACAGTGCAGCAAGACCATCTGGGTCCTCATCGACCAACACATCAATATCCTCATGTTCTCTTTCCCTCCAGTGAACATACATCCTACAAATAGACAAAGTTCAAGAGGATTAACTCTTGTTTTTTTTTTGTTTTTTACACTAAATGGAAGGTCCACGCGGGCTGTAGTGCTCACAGTAGGGTGTACACTCAGGTTGTCATAAGGCAGCCTGCGTGTACACTCGGGTTGTCATAAGACAGCCCACATGGACGTAGGGCCAATCTTTTAAAGGTCGATGCCCCCCAAAAAAATGAACTTAAATGCATAAAGAAAGAATTAAAGTGCAAGAGGGGGTAGTGAGTACTTACTTGGTCCAAGCGGATGGTCGTTTCGTCCACTAAATCTCCCGGAATCAACTCTTTTCACAAAGGGGTAGTTTTGGATTTTAGTCAATTTCTCAATTAGCAATGGTGATAATGAGCTGCCAGCTCCTATTAATAGACTTTTTGGCCTCTTTTTGTCAATTTTTGGACCTTTTTGTCATTTTTTCTAAACTGAAAATCATTTAGTATGGTTCGGGAGTTTTCTTTGGATTGTCATGAGAAGTGTTCTTTGGGTATTGGGAAACTTTTTGGAGTTTTGGGTCGTTTTGAAGGTCCTTTAGTAAAAAGCCATTTTTTCCAACTCATTGCATTTAAGATAGGATTCCACCTCCACTTTATGCATCTTGTTGTCTTTTCTTCTTTGCCATAGGATCGATCCCACCAAGTTACGACACTGAACCATCATTGTTGCTTTAGGAGTGTCATAATTTAGTGGTAGAGCCTACCTTAACATGGATGCCCTAGGTAGATCCTGGTTGCATTTTGGTGTCCATGCTGTCACTAACGACTATAGGCTCGGGATTCCTTACTAGTTTTCCCTGATTATGAGTTTGAGCCTCATTTGCATGATTTTGTATCACTCTTGAACTCACCCTCGGGACTCCCAAAACTTAACGGCTCTTCTTTTAAGCTCTTTTCGAACCCTCTAAACGTGAAAAGATTATTGAGCGATCTTGTTGACCTTCACGCTCGCTAAACTAAAATTTGAGGTCACGTCTGTTCAATGGTAGTTTACCCCTTTTTCGGTCTGGATGGTCAACTGTACGAACAAAGGTATACTCTACGAACCTCGGTTCTCTAGAAGAGTATTCTCAGGTATAATTTTAACCCTTTTTCAGGCCTGAGGGACTAAATTTATGAAAAAGGAACCCCCACAGAGTCCATAGTTAAGCTCTTTTCAGACTCCCTAAAATTGAAAAGATCGTCGAGAGACCTTATTCTTTCACACTCGTTAAAATGGTCTAGAAGAACATTCCTGATGGAGTCCATAGTTAAGCTTTTTTCAGACTCCTTAAAAATGAAAAAATTGTCGAGTGACCTTGTCTTTATCACACTTGTTAAAATGGTTTTGAATAAGACGTCTGGTCGGTGCTAGTTTACCCCTTTTTCGAGTCGACTAGACTATCTTCAAAAAAGGTACCCCAGTAGAGTCTCCTTTTACATTTTTTTCAGACTCTCTAAAAATGAAAAACCGGTCGATCTTATCTTCTCTGGGCTCGTTAAAATTATATTGAAGGACGTTACCATTGTGTGTCTTATTAATCGCATCTTCATACCTGTGTATTTGGCCTAATGTCGGCTCCATGTTGCTCTCAACTGAACCATCTGAAGCATGCCTTATATGCAAGCCCTGTAGCACTTTGTCTTTGCATCTTGACACCTTTGGCCCCGGGAGGGAATTTTCCGAGTGTCCTTGCTCTGAACATCAATCTTGTCCTTGCACCTAGAACTAGTATGTTTGTGACACTCGTTCCTCCTTTGTAACGTAGCATTCTTTTATTCTTGTTCCAAAATTATTGAAAAAGACAATAAAAATCAAATATACCCCAAAAAGAGGAAGGGAAAAGTTTTTTCTTTTTATTGGCAGCACAATGAGTCGCCCTTGGACAAAGCACATCCTTTCATTTGTTCGTCAAGCCCTGGGATTTAATATGACCTTAGGAAACTATTCTCGCTCCATAGATTTGTGTCCTCCTCCATTTGGTTATTCTTACAAACATATGGAGAGTTTGCGTTGCCTCCTGCATCATGAACTTATGTCAACATCATGTTGCTTGAGTCTCATCATTTGTCGTGCTATTGTCCAAGGGAATTTTTTACCAAGCTTGAGTCGGCCTCTCAACAATTTATCTCTTACCCTCATGCCCGACCATCCTGAAAGTCCAATCAAGTATTTGTTCCAAATCAATGAAGCCTTTAGCCTTATCATCAAGATCCTCTAGTTTGTTCCTGACAAGTCGTAGAAGACCTCTGGGTAGTGAAGTCGTACACTCATATTTACACTCCTACCCGAGTTGTGAAGATTTTGAAGTTGTGGCTCAAGCTCTGAAGGCCTCATCTCCAGCCATCAAGCCTTACTAGCTTCTAAAGATGGATACTATACATGCATATCTTTTTTATTTTGAGATGTAGATCCATTGTGTATTGCTCGTGGCTACACTTTATATAGTTATATGACATGGATCTACATTGTATTTGATTGTTATCCATGATTTTATTTCATTCCGAGCATGGGTATTCCCACCTCGGTGAGACAATTGTTATTTTGCAGATGGCACCTTCTGCATTTTGGTCCTTGGGCTCACTGGTTTGGTACGCTGATAAAGATTGATAATGTATTTCGACCATCAGATGCTCTACTGACCTCACACATTAGGGGGCATCTGTTATAACCCTAATTTGCATCAGACATGCTTACCTGGCATCAGACCATCTCATTTTCCTTCTTTTCCAAGCCACTACTGAACATCTCTTCTTAAAAACACCTTTTTTAAAGGCATACGCTATCTAACCCACTACAGCCTGTGTGTACACTCTAGATTACCCACTACATCCTATGTGTACACACTAGCTGGCCCACTACAACCCACGTGTACACACTAGCTGGCCCATTACAGCCCGTGTGTACCTACAAAAGCGCGGAAAATGGAAATTTGTTGACGGAACACAAAGTTTTGGGTAAGTTAACTAAACCTTTAGACCATGCATGGCCAGTCGCTCGACTAAATACCTAGCTCCTTCTAGCCTATAAAATAAGGGGTAGGGGTCCCATTTGAAAGGATGAAAATCATAGTAAAGAAACTCTACATGAATTAGCATTCCCCTTGCCTCAACCTTTTGCAACTATTGTGTGAAGAGAAGCATATACAGAAGCAGTTGGAGCATAGTTGAAGAGGATCCCAGGACCAGATTCGAGGAGCAATGGTCAATCTCACTATTGTAAGGTATTCTCGTGAGATTAATAAAATAAGTACTTTTCTTGTCCCGCCATATGAGGTTTTCATTGTTTGAATATTGATTATATGTTGATTAAATCTCTAACCCATTAGTTCATAGATCAAATGCATGTGGAGTTCTTCGTTTTTATTTTGTGAATGCAGGTTAGCATTGGGAGAAGAGTTGCAGTCGAAGAGCGACCAAGCGTGAAAAGGGAACATCAAACACGAAAAATAAGGTACGACAACTTGATCTCTTTAACCTTGTATTTGCGTATGAATAATGGGGTTTAGGCATGGGATGATGGTAGAAAGTAGGAAGCTTTAGGCCATTTCTGCATGCATGATAAAACCCTTAGTGCTAGTCTGTAGGAGGGATTTCCCACCCACAACAGTTGATTACAAGTTGTTTGGTACAGGTTGGTGCATGGTTGATGCACTTGTTTATGGTACAGGCTGATTACAGGTTAAGGTACATGTTGATGCATGGTTGATGCATGGTTCAGGTTATTGGTACAGGTTGTTTGGTGCAGGTTGATTGGTACAGGTTTACAACAGTATATCTCACAATGATAGTGTGACAGTGATTCCATCATTCTACTTCTACTTCAGGGCGGTTGGACGGGGCAAGGACGGGTGGTTGTAGCCGGAGAACATAGGGGGTTGTAGCCTCCTTCTGGTTGTAGCCAGAGAATTGGTTAGTTGGAGCTTCTCTCAGGTTGTAGCCTGAGAAACTAGGGGATTGAAGCTTCCCTCAGGTTGTAGTTGGAAAACAAAGGAAGTTGGTGCTTCCAATGAATGTAATTATTCAAGACATATAAGAAAAAACATTATGTGGTTTTCTCCCTCTTCGGGTTTCCACATAAGACATTGATGTACTGTGTATGTGTATGATTGTTCATTTGTTCATTGCTCATTATTGGATGATAACTCTACATTGATATAACACTTAGATTATTTGGTTTAAAAAGGATTATAATTGCTCTATTATTGATTCATCCCCCTCTCTCAGTAATCCAACAATTGGTATCAGAGCAGGTTCCTTCAGAAATCAGTTTAACCACTGAAAGGTAGATCATGGAGAGCAACAACTTGTATAAAAATGGAATACCACAGTTTGATGGATAGAATTACGTTTTTTGGAGCGTAAGGATGAAGACATATATACAGGCACAGGGATTTCAAGTTTGGCAATCAATTGTAGATGGATACACAACACCAGCAATTCCACCAACAAATGACAAAGTAGTGAAACTTGGTGAGAATAATTCCAAAGCCAAAAATTCACTTCTGAATGGTCTCAGTGATACGGTATTCACCAAAGTTGCACATTGTAAATCCACTAAAGATATTTGGGACAAGCTTTGAAATATTTATGAAGGAGAGACAAAGGTAAAAGCATCAACGCTTCAAACTTACAGAGGTCAGTTCGAACAACTAAAAAAGAAGGAAGATGAAAATATTGTGGGCTACTTCTTACGAGTCGATGAAACAATGAATGCAATCATAGGATTGGGAGAAGAAATCAAAGAATCTGTAATTGTTCAAAAGGTACTAAGATCTCTTCCTATGAGATTCAACCCTAAGATATCAGTACTAGAAGAAAGTTTGAATCTAAACTCAATAAACATGGATGAACTGTATGAAATCTTCACAGCATATGAAATGAGAACTGAACAGGAAAATCCAAATGTTAAAGAAGCATCCTTCAAAGCATCCAAAAGATTAAATCAAAAGAAACAACAACAAGAAGAATATAGTAGCAGTAGTGACGTCTCAGAAGATGATGAAGAAGTGGCCAACTTCGTTAAAAGACTGAACAAGAGAACCAACAGTAGGTATAGAGGTAAGCTTCCTTTAATTTGCTTTAATTCTGATGGTATTGGTCATTTTGCTAACAAATGTCCTCATAAGAAAAAGAGAAATGATGAAGGTTACTCAAAAGGCAAACACACATATAAAGGCAAAAGAACTACAAAGAAAGTTTTCAAGATAAGCTTATGCTCCAAAGAAGACAACTCATCATCATATGAAGATGAAGTCAGTGACAATGAGACGTGAAGAGTTCTATTCATGGCAGTAAAAGACTCTGACAAAAAAGACTTCGAAGAAGAATATGAAGAAGTCGAAGAAAAATATGAAGAAGTCGAAGAAGAAATTGAAGAGACGGAAGTTGACTATCGAGAAGAATTAATGTGTGCCATAGAAGTTATCAGAAGAGAAAAGAAGAAAAACAAGAAACTACAAGCAGAACTAGACAAGAAAAATGACACTCGAGAACTAGAACAAATGATCACAAAATTGAAGGTTTATGTAATGCATGTAATAATTTTGGACATAAAGTTGTGAATTGAAGAGCTAACAACAGGAACAATAACAACTTTGAGAGTCATACACAAAGGGGTTATTCAAGAAGACCTAGTGAAACACAAAGAAGAAGTTACAGTAGGTTTGAATCTTTGAGCACTGAAGTGAAATGTTACAAATGTAACAATTTTGGACATGTGGCCAAAGATTGCAGAATGACAGTCCCTCCTAAAGAACCTCAATAGAATAACAACAGTCATAGACAGGAACCTCAGAAAACGACATGGATAAGAAAGCAAGATCAATATAGCAATGAAGAATGCACAGTCTCTCTACAAGCTAAGCAAAAGAAACATGGTTGGTATGTTGACAGTGGGTGTTCAAAACACATGACAGGTGATAGAGACAAATTTCTTACATGACGAAAGGAAAGAAATGGATCAGTCTCCTTCGGAAATGATAATTCAGCCAAAATCATTGGGGAAGGCACAGTCTAAATTGGGAACAAGAATGAAAAGGCACAAAATGTTGTACTAGTAGAATATATGAAACATAATCTTCTAATTGTGATTCAAATGTGTGACCAAGGTCATAAAGTTACTTTTGATTCAAAAAAGTGAGATAAGAAGAGAAGGTTCAGGTAAATTGGTCGGTACAGCTGAAGGAACTTCAAACAACATATATGTGTTAAGTGAAATTGGAAATGAAAAGTGTTGTCTAGGAAAGGAAGATGAAAGTTGGCTATGGCACAGAAGAATGGGTCACGTGCATTTTGATAACCTTCTCAAAGTCATAAAAAGAGAAGTAGTCAGAGAAATGCCCCGGATCATGAAACCAACCAACACTTTATGCAAGCATTGTCAACGAGGAAAACAAACAAAGACCAGCTTCAAATCAAAGGAATATTCAACAACAAGACCACTGGAAATTGTGCATACTGATCTAGTTGGACCAACTATAACAAAGGGCTTAAAAGGTGAGAGATACTTTATGTTATTAGTTGATGATTATACAAGAATGACTGCAGTTTGTTTTCTCAAGAACGAGTCAGAAGCTTTTGAAAACTTCAAGATCTACAAAGAAATGGTTGAAAATGAGATGGATTCAAGAATCAAATGCTTGAGATCTGATAATGGAGAATAGTTCAATTCAAAGGAATTTATGGCCTACTGCAGCAGTCATGGAATAAAAAGGCAATTCTTTGTTGCTAGGACACCTCAACGGAATGGAGTTGTTGAAAGAAAGAAAAGGATAGTACAGGAAATGGCTCGAACAATGTTAATGGATTCCAAATTAACATATATATTTTGGACACAGGTAGTGCATACAACATTTCACATTCAAAATAGAGTAATGCTCAGAAACAACACTGATAAAACTCCCTACGAGCTATGGAAAGGAAGACCAACAAATGTGAAGCACTTCAGAGTTTTTGGAAGCAAATGTTACATCAAAAGAGAAGATGGCAGAATGGGAAAGTTGACTCTCGTGTGGAAAAAGGAGTACTTGTTGGTTACTCAAGTACAAGAAAAGCATACAAGTGTTACAATCTAAGATTGAACAAAGTTGTGGAAAGCATCAACGTAACAATTGATTAAACATGCAGACCAAAATCAAAGGAAGAAGAAAATAAATCAATGGAACAACTTTTCGAAGAAGAAGTAAAAGATGAAGTAGAAGAGGAAGATGAAGATAATCTGACAGAAAGAGAAAAGTAAGTTCAGCAAGTATCTCCAAAGACACCTAGCAGACGAGTACAGAAGAATCGTCCTTCAGATCAGATTATTGGAAACAAAGATGCAGGAGTTCAGACTAGAAGAAAAATTCGTTCACCAAAACAAACATGCCTAGCACTCTTATATATAATTGAACCAAACTATTTTGAAGAAGCCAACAAGGATGAATAGTGTTTGGCATGCCATTTCCGGTGGTATGTGGAATGTCACATAACTCTTCATGGTTAGAGAGTTATGGCCATGTGAAGTTGGAGAACCCAGGTTTGGGTAATGGACCCAAGTTTGTTTGATGGAAAACGGTATGAGTTTTGATATATTTGCAGGTAATACTATTCTAGATGGATAGTACATGTCATTCCATTTCTGGTGGTATGTGGAATGTCACATAGCTCCTCACGATTTGAGAGTTATGGCCTTATGAAGTTGGAGGACCCTCATATGTTGGCTTGAAGCCCCAAAAGGTCAAAGTAGTCAAAATGGTTTAAGTGATTTTAGAAGTTAAATAATAAAGTGAAGTGGTGAGTGTACTATAATTCAAAGTGAATACAAAATAAATTATTTAAATAATAAATTTAATGGAGAAATTAAAAGTGGGTTAACCCTAAAATAAGGAAAGTGGGCAAAGTGACCTAGAAGATGTTTTTAAGGAAGCTACTTGGAGAGTATAAATAAGAGGCAGGGATATCTCATTTAGGACACACTTGAGCATATTGAATACCTATAGGTGTTTGAGGTAACCCTAGGATATCTAAGCCGAATTTCTGAGGGAAGGTGAAGAAAAGAAGGCTGGAATTCAAGGAAGGATAAATTCTTTTGATGATGCTTTCTAAGGTATGTTATTTACAGGTCATCTCACCATTTTCGCAATAACTTTTTTTCTAGAATGATTCAGACCGTGAAATTTCTATGCCATTGAAGAAACATATACAAGTATCTATGGTAAATAATTTATCTTGTGGGTCGTTGTACTGTTGGAGTTACACTCCGTGGAAAATAGGGTTTGTGGTTAGTCCTCAAACTAGTCAAAAACAAGTGTTTCAGGTAAAAACGTCATAACTTATTCATAACCGATCCAAATTCAGTAAGACCAAATTTTGTAGTTATAGTACAGTATGTAGTATGTTGTGTAATAGTTTCAGATCGATTAAACAAATATTCCGTGTGGGGCACACTCTACAAGGTCGCTCTCTAGAATAAGCAAAAATTCATCAAGGTATGCCATTTTTGCTATAACTCATTTTCTGAGAGGTTCCAAGTAGTGAAACCTGGAGGAATTGCATAAAACACACTGAAGAACATTGTGTATCAGTTTCAGATATTTATTCATTACATGTACAAAGTTAGGATCATTTCAAGTTAGGGTTTTTAACTAATCCAAAACTAGTCATGTGAGACTAAAGAAAAGTTTGATGAAGATGCTAGTATCTTGTTGTCAAAGTTAAGGAAGGTTTGTAGGTATGTGATCATATACACCATTTCTATTACAAAGTTACAAATCATATTTGGATGATGATATTTATGAGGGCTTTTGGTTGAGGTACATGTTGGGTACATGGTTGAGACAAGTAGTTGATGAGTTGGCACATACATGAGGTGTATAGTTGATGATGTTGGTACATATTGATGAGTCATATTTGTTAGAATATAATGTATGTGTTCATTTTACCATTGAATATATCACTATTGTCACCCAACCATAGCCCGAAGCCACCCTCCGAGCACCTTAACCTTGACAGAGAATCACTCTGGAAGTAAACCCTAGGCTAGATAACCAAACAAAGGGTAGTGCACCTTTCCCCAAGGATGGTGCACCAACAAGAGATGATCATATGGTACAAACCCTAACCAAAAGATATTACAAGCCAAACATGACCTGCTAACTACAACAGATGTAATGGCATCTCTCCTCCAAACCTGTGCACAAAACTGGGCACTGTAGTGCGCACAAGTGTTGCTTTGCAATTCTGAGACTGCCTGCCAGAATGAAGACTAGCCTCCTGTATTTATAGTAATTTTGGCTAACTTCCTGGGCCGACCTCTCATTCTGGGTATCTATCTGTTCAGTATATATTATTTCTTTTGGTCGACTTCTTCTCTTGGAGGCTAATAACCTAATACAAGTTATCTTCTTGAGCCGACATGTCTTCTAGTTTTATTAACCAACTCATTAGGGTTTCTTCTTGCTTCCCAGAGTATTCTATTCTCGTCAAGTTTACACATCGAGGTAAATACCTCCCGCAGCTACCATAATGGTCTTGAGCATAAAACATACCATTCACTTGGTAGCATCAACATAGTTGTATAGACTATCTCATGATTAGATCATGAGCACCATCATTATCATCAGTGTCATCAGCTGCATCATCTCTCGAAACCATACTCTATCTGAGTAATCAGACATGATGCTCACTCCACAGAGTGACACAAGAGCCATTCTTCTAATCTAGAAGAGTAAATGTTTTGAACCATTTTCTGTCTGGGAAATCTCTGTTCATCATTCATCTGGATGATAATTATTTTCAGCACTGTTGATAGTCTTCATGGCAATTGGAACAATATCATTCAGTAGAACACAACTGTGTCTATCCATAGTAGTACACAACTACAATCTAGTGGTACACTACCACACCAAGTACCACACAGATACTTGATCAAACAGTGGAACACATCCACCACAGTAGTATACATCTACTTTCTAGAAACATACAGTCTTCATAATAACCATCCGATATCAACCTGCACAAAAACAATGTTATGATATAAAATGAATCATCTGGGCCATTCTTCCACTCACATCTATGAGATCTTGGAAGAGCATATGCCCTCAAAAAGGTAAGACATCAATGATGAGATATCTGGACTATTATTCTCAAGCAAAGAAGAATAATTGTCCTAGTTTCTGAGCCTGGACCATTCCCCACCCTGGGCCATTCCTTCAACACTAAACAAAGTGTAACCTGGAGAGAATGAGTCTGCCCTAAGGAATGTTTGTCCCTGATTGTTGAACCTGGACCATTCCTCCGGCACTAAACAAAGTGCAACCTGGAGAGAATGAATCCACCCAAAGGAATGATTGTCTGGACCATTTCCAAAGGAAATGACTGTCCTGCACCAACCTCCAAAATGGACCATTCCTCATGTTAACCACAATGGGAAATCGTTGTTCGGCGAGGCGGGTCAGTCTTCTTGAGTAACCCTCAATAAGAGAGACTTCCCTAGACCATTTCCCATGTTAACCACAATGGGAAGTCGTTGTCTATGGTACATCAGCAATCTGGACCATTTTCCGAACTGGAAAATGATTGTCCGTCAAAAATCTCAATCCACTTTCCAAACTAGAAAGAATCTGCTCATCCTGGACCATTTTTCGAACTGAAAAATGAATGTCCATCAATCAATAATACATCAGTGCTCCCTCCCAACCTGGGAGTCATCTCTTCCTTTTTCAATAAGGAATTCATCTCCACAAGCTCTAGCTTGAGTATGCAAACTCTTTCATCTTGGACAGAAGCTTTACCAAAATGTTTGCTTATCTGCTCATCTGCGGAGATATGTATTGGAGAACCACTTTCTACTTTTTGGACTTCATCACGGATAATGTAATGCTTGATTTCAAATGTACTTTGGTCTATAACATTGGCTTTTCTCTGAAGGCTTCATGTAGCTCTGATCAATAAAGTATATAATTATTAGGAAACTGGAACATATCCATGTGGCACTTATTTTGTCATCATGAGATATGATCTTCTAAGTAATCATCTTGATACAATATCTCGATTATAGAAAATATTCACCACGCTTCTGTTGTGCACTGGAGGTTCTCCACCAAGTTATCTTCTTCCATCTGCATACAAGGGTCTCTTTCTAGTATGCTTCAAAGTCTTAAGGTTTCTCTTCATACGCTCTTTGTTCAATTGCTCTGGAGAACAGTCTTTGCATTCATATGATGTAGAGCTCCAACCCATGGATATTGTGGATGATATAAAGACTCATGTAGAGGTATGTTTGGTTTACTGGAACAAGTAATTGTCATAGTCTTCTCCCTCCATCTAGGAGAACCTCTAGTTCTGGATCTTGCAATGCTTGCATATATACAATGTCCTTCATCATAACTTCCAGTTCCTCTGCTTGATTTCTTTTAGTGAGTTCATATCAGGCTGGTAATCTTGTGATTCTTAATACAATGACTGGTTGTTCTAGCTTCTCTTTATTTCTTGGAATCTTCATGTTCTTCCTGATGTTTTCTTTAGCTCTTGGGTCCATGGAGTTTCTTATAGATTCCATGCCCTAAAGATTCCACTTCTTCCTTTCATTATAGAACATTGGATGTGGATGGACAACCAGGGATACTTTAAGGCTTCTCTTTGAAGAAGACTTCTTTTGAGGTTGAACTGAACACGTACTATCTTTCATGGCTGCTACCATGGATATATACTTCATCATCTTCAATGGATCATAGGATTATCTCCCTCCTAATCCTTGCTTCATGTATGAGTGCATGTAATCAACTCTCTCCGTCTAATAGAGTCCACGCTTCTGTCTGCATCCTTATTGTCTTCTGCAATATATAATCGGCTCCCTCCATCTAACAGACTCCACACTTTCGTTTTATTGTCTTCTGCAAAATGTCATAAGTCTTTCTCCAATTTCTTCTTGATTGTTGACTTCTTTCTGCCTTTGCTTCTTCTAAGTCTCTTCATGATTGATTCTAATTTTGACTTATCTTGTAATAGCTTCCACATGATTTGTTGATGTATTTCATCCTTTCATGTGTATTATCTAACTTGTATAATGATAGAAATCCTTATCTTGGAACACATTATCTTCCAAGAGATAGATATACAAGATATATACATAGACAATGCAAACAAGATATGTACAAGAACTAAGAGGAGTATTGTTACCTTCAGAAGAAGAAGTCTCTTTAATCCTGCTTAGTCTTCTTTGTAGATTCCTTTTCTTCAGCAACTGATGCTTCGTGTTTCTCCTTCTTTTTCTTTAGCTCAGGACAATGATTCTTGTAGTGACCATACTTTCGACAGTTGAAGCATTGTATTTATGAAATATCTTTCTCTTGATTTGGCTTCCTCCTTGAACCAAGCTTCCTTTTGTTCCTGAAATTCTTGAATCTTACTGTGAAGGCTTGATCATCGTACTTCTTTTGGGGTTTCTCTTTTTCACTAACCTTGGATTCTTTTTTAGCACATCAAGTCCAAAGTTCTTCAAATGTAGGATACTCCTTCCTTGTGTTCATGCTTGCGGCAAATGCATCCCATGTCTTGGGAAGACCATTGAGTACTATGTTTACCAATTCCTTCTCTGAAATGATCTCTTCAATAGCTTGTAGTTGATCTCTTAACTGGGAGATCCTTGCAAAGTATGATGTTATGCTATCATCATCATTCATCTTCATGTCACGGAGCCCATTCTTTAAACTCATTATTTGTCCAATGGTTTTGACTGAGAAGAGGTTTGTTAGGGCATCGTACATCTTCTTCGATGAGTCAAGATGGGAGATATAGGGTATCAAGTGGTCTTTTATAGAGTCCACTATGATACTCATGGCATTGATGTCACCGTCTTTGAACTTCTCCATAACTGCAATGTTCTGTGGTTCCTTCTCTTTTCCTTCTTCAAACTCTTGTTCCACGATCTTTCCTTTCACGATATTCAGCACTTTATTCTTGGCAAGGATGAGGTCAATCCTTG
>ML792144.1:203524-221995 GCA_009831015.1 Picea engelmannii | reverse complement strand
TATGTTTACCAATTCCTTCTCTGAAATGATCTCTTCAATAGCTTGTAGTTGATCTCTTAACTGGGAGATCCTTGCAAAGTATGATGTTATGCTATCATCATCATTCATCTTCATGTCACGGAGCCCATTCTTTAAACTCATTATTTGTCCAATGGTTTTGACTGAGAAGAGGTTTGTTAGGGCATCGTACATCTTCTTCGATGAGTCAAGATGGGAGATATAGGGTATCAAGTGGTCTTTTATAGAGTCCACTATGATACTCATGGCATTGATGTCACCGTCTTTGAACTTCTCCATAACTGCAATGTTCTGTGGTTCCTTCTCTTTTCCTTCTTCAAACTCTTGTTCCACGATCTTTCCTTTCACGATATTCAGCACTTTATTCTTGGCAAGGATGAGGTCAATCCTTGTCTTCCACGCTCTGAAGTTAGAAGCTCCATCTAACTTGTTTTCTGACTTCATAGAGTAAGTCATGGCTACTTTGACTTGGTCAACCCTAGATCTGACCAAAAACTCAAACTTGACGTCTTGGCTTATTGAGAGTATCAGAAGATGCGCTAGGCTAGGGCACACTGATCTATCTAGAAATTAGGTCAATCCCTTCACTTAAGGTGCCTCAATGAGAGGATTAGGGTTTCTACAACTACACATGCTAGTAACCCTAGCAACAGTGATATGGTGACTGCTCCTGCTAGAAACCCTAGCGACAGTTCTTCAATGAGCTTAATATCCTTACGGCTACGTTTCCTTCCAGCGGTTAGACTGAATGATGGAGGTGTGGGCCCATAACCTGTTAGAATATGATGGATGTGCTCATTTTACCATTGACAATATCGATATTGTCACCCAACCATAGGCCAAAGCCATCCTCCGAGAACCTTAACCTTGACAGAGAATCACTCCGGAAGCAAACCCTAGGCTAGATAGCCAAACAAAGGGTAGCGCACCTTTCCCCAAGGATGGCGCACCAACAAGAGTTGATCAGATGGTCCAAACCCTAACCAAGAGATAGTCCAAGTCAAACATGACCTGCTAGCTGCAATGGCAACTCTCCTCCAAACCTATGCACAAAACTGGGCATTACAGTGCGCACAAGTGCTGCTCTACAATTCTGAGACTGCCTGCCAGAATGAAGACTAGCCTCCTGTATTTATAGTAATTCTAGCTAATTGCCTGGGCCGACTTCTCATTCTACGTATCTGTCTGTTCAGTATATATTATTTCTTATGGTCGACTTCTTCTCTTAGAGGCTAATAACCTAATACAAGTTACCTTCTTGAGCCGGCATGTATTCTAGGGTTATTAGCCAACTCATTAGGGTTTCTTCTTGCTTCCCGGAGTATTCTATTCTCGTCAGGTTTACACGTGGAGGTAAATACCTCCCGCGGCTACCATAATATTAACAATATTTGATGAGTAGTTGACACATGATTGGTACATACTTGGTACATGGTTGGATGCACGTGTTTATGGTACAGGTTGATTACAGGTTGTTTGGTATAGATTGGTGCATCGTTGATGCACTTGTTTATGGTACAGGTTGATTACAGGTTGAGGTAGAGGTTGATGCATGGTTGATGCATGGTTCAGGTTATTGGTACAGGTTCATAGCAGTATATCTCACAGTGATAGTGTGACAGTGGTTCCATCATTCTACTTCTACTTCAGGGCGGTTGGACGGGGCAAGGACAAGTGGTTGTAGCCATCTTCCAGTTGTAGCCGGAGAACATAGGGGGTTGTAGCCTCCTTCTGGTTGTAGCCAGAGAATTGGGGAGTTGGAGCTTCTCTCAGGTTGTAACCTGAGAAACTAGGGGGTTGGAGCCTCCTTCCAATTGTAGCTGGAAAACAAAGGAAGTTGGTGCTTCCAATGAATGTAATTATTCAAGACATATAAGAAAAATCATTATGTGGTTTTCTCTCGCTTCGGGTTTCCACGTAAAACATTGGTGTACTGTGTATGTGTATGATTGTTCATTTGTTCATTGTTCATTATTGGATGCCAATTCTACATTGATATAACACTTGGATTATTTGGTTTTAAAAGGATTATAATTTCTCTATTACTGATTCATCCCCCCTCTCAGTAATCTAACACAGGAAACATTACAGGGTAGGATAGGCACTTTGTTGGATTCTTAAAATTATTGAGTGATGTGAAAGAAAAGTTGAGAAGATAGGATTGTACCAGAGCAATCAAGAATTATGGGACTGGCCTTCTAGTAGAAAACATGGAAATTATTCACAGCTAGAGGCAGAGTGTACATTTAAACAAATTATGCTCCTAATCTTTTGTTGAATAATTCAGAAGTTATGGATAATAACTGAACAACAATGAAAACACATATACAAAGACAGATACACTTCACCAACATAAGCGACACGAGAATCCTATAATTACATCTATATTACTAAAAATTGATCGAAGGGGGCTCTATGAGCTGCTTTACAGTGTTGATCCTATCTTACGTACAGGTTCCAACCTGTAATACTTCGAAATGGGAAGTATTTATAAACTTATTACAAAGATCCTGTCATAAATGAGCAGGATTTATTTTCATAAAAATCTAAACTAACTGTATCTTTTAATTACAAAAATATAGGAATCTTTAAGATTTGTTCAGATTTTTGGTGTTTGATTTGATTGACTAAAAATAACTTTAGATGTAATCACTATGAAACAAACTGCTAAGTGAATTGAATGATGGAGCTTGTAGATGAATTTTGTTTGGATCCTGGAACTGCACGATGATTTGATGGAGGTTGTTGACAATCTGTCTTTGTCTTCTGCTTAACTGTCGGTCTTTATTGGTGACTGTGATCGAGAACTGAATGTAAGATTTTATCATGATATCAAAACATATCCCATGATTCACTGTCCTCGCTGGAGCTAGACTCCACCCTGACTGGCATTGATCTGTGTTTGATATGGACGGTCAGACGATGCTTGAAATCTGAGATATTTTACATTATGGTTGGCACGATGTCTTTTTAGTGACGTGGGATCGTTACGTGCCAATTGACGGTCAGCAGTCATGTGGGAAAATTTAATTGGCTAACGTCTATGATGACGTGGTGACAGATGTGGGAAGTAGTGGCGATGGGATGAGTGGATGTGGGAGTGTAAGTGATAGGGATAGGCAAAGAGGTGGATGGTATCAGGAATGAGTGGACAGGTGGCGTGTAGAGAGGGTAGAAGTATGAGCGGGAGGTGACGTGTAGTGAGAGGTATCGTGAGTGTGGAAGACAGGTGGCATAAGGTGAGAGGAGGAGTAGATACAGGAGGTGAGGGGTATGAACATGCGAGAGGGTGAGTGGAGGATAGGTGTTGAGTAGGGAGAGGAGCAGTATCAGATGGTGGTTTGGCAGGATTCCGGAGGGGGGGGTCCGAAATAACATCGAGGTGCCACATTAGGAGGGTGAAAACAAATTTTCGGACCCCCCCCCCCCACCGTTAAAGGCAGAAAGGTCAGGGTGGTTCGAAATATCTTGAGGACCGTTGATCTGGAGATGATGGATGCCGCCGGTGGAGACTAGCGCGTGAGTTACCCACTGCCAGACAAAAAGACTTGTCCACTTGCAGCCTTAGGATAAAAATTATGTGTTGGGTAGCGCTAAGCTCAATTTTTCCACTTTACACTATAATTTCATTTTCTTATGCTATAATAACCACATTTAATCAAATAAGGGTGTATTTTGAAATGCATACCATGCTTGTGTTTTCTTTCCCTTTTCCTTCGGGAAATTATTTGTAGAATGAAATATCATTTACCACATAAGATCACTAAAGGAAGAAATCTCAATCACCATTTGATCCTATGAAATATAGGGTTATAACACCCGACACATGGATTCCTTGGCTCTAGTCAAGGTCTTGGTGCTCAGGAACCAAGAATTTATTGCAGAGCTCGGGAGACAGCTTGCCTTTCTTAAACCACCTTTCCCCACAGACAAGGAGAGCGCTAGCAGCTCGAATGAAGTATTTTGTAATATGAATCCAGGTATCCCCAAGCTGGGTCTAGAAGCCATCGAACGTCTGCGCAAACAACATAGTTAGGCATGTGTGGTGTTCTTTAAATGTGCACAGGAAATCATACCATTCTGCCTTTATGAAAATATCTTTGATTTCAGGTATGGCCTTGAATAGCTCAAGGCCTTATGGCTCTGTCATGTTCAACTGCCATCGCCCTCGGGGAGGAACCATGGTGTACAAAGTGCTTATGTTTTCGATGATGCAATGAATGTGAATCTCCTCTTGTTGAAACCGATACATGCATGTTGTCAACCCTGCGTTCAATTTGTAGTAGCCATGATTGAACAATACAATTCTCACGACCGTGATTGATGTTGTATAATGATGAAATTGCGTGTAAACTAGTGTGGAGGCACTCGTTTATGATCCCAAATGTATGCAAGCGCCATTCAAACGATTTAAACATTTAAATTGACACATTAAATTATAAAATAATTTTAAAAATTAGCGCACCAACAACATTTGCAAGAATAACTTAGTTCTTGCAATTAGCGTTGTTATGTATATAAAACACTATTACACTTGCTATGAGATCAACCAATGGTAAGTATGATGGCAAGTACTTCAGACCCAAACCATAACATGTAATTACCCTTCAAGAAAACAAAAGATGGTGCAAAAAATTAGTCAATAGTGGTAATGATCATAAAAACTGAGTGATTTTAGTAATGGGGGACCAACTTAACCAACAGAAAAGGTATGATTTTTTATGGAGGTATAGGGTAATGAGAGAGGAGGGGCAGGGGTGCAAACTTAGGTAAAGAAAAACGAGATGGTTGGAAGACCTACAAGCGATCAATGTTTAGCTTCAAGAGTAGAAAAAACACTTGAAAGAGAAGGTTCATATGTATGATTAGAGAATGGTAGAGATGGCAAAGAAACTTGACACCTCGACAAGACTATTTCCACTATTAAAGAACTGATTTGATGAACATCAAGACTCCCTCATAACTATCATGGTGGATTGGGACAAGTGCATAGTGCAGTTTGTGCAATTGGGAGAGAAGGTAATCCAGATGGATAACTAGCAAGAGGATGGTCTCATTCAAATGATGGCTCAACTGCAACTAGAGTTGGCAGAGAAGGAAGAATCATTAGCAAAGATACAAGCATCTCCCAAGGATACCAAGGAATAAAATCCACCATCCATCCATGAATTACACCAATTATACTTCTTTAACCTATCCATGTATTCTAACAATATTCTAATTTCAGAATTAGAGCCAATTGTAGGCTTCCACGCATTTTCCAAAATTCTTCTGATGGAGACATTTTACAAACACTTCATATAAAACTATACTTTCTTCTTATACAATCCGAGTGTTAGCCCATGCAGACCCAATGTTGCACCCAAGTGATTTGGTACCACTTTGTAACATACCCAATATCCTTTGTGCTTTGTGGAGGATATGGCATACTTCTTGAAACCTCCCAATTTCACTCTAATTTGTTACTCTTATACCATATCTTTGATTTACTTATGATGATGCATTTCCTCACTATCCTCCTAATAGTTAACTAACATATGAAGACACTGTAAAGCAAGCTTATGCAAACATAATGAAACCATTAAGTGGACAATGACACCATGATTTATAGATGCAGACTTAAACCTATAAATAGATTTGAACAAACTAGAAATGAATTCAATTCATAACACAAACAATAGTAATTCAATAATTACGTGAAGTAAATCAATAACACTTATATTTCTCAAAATTATTCATTAATTGGTTGGAGAAGAAGGACGTTTCACCCAGCCATAGGCTCTCTAATGCAATTAATATCTCTGTAGCAAAGGCCACTGCCAAGTCGAGGCTATGAGTCCACAAGGATGAATTCAACCATGATTGGATATGAGTCCACAAGGATGAATTCACCCATGGTTGGCTCTAACTCTCTTCACATGGCCTAATTTCTAGGTTCATAGTGAATTTTCCACCTACAACGGACCCAATCCATGGCCCTCTTTCCCCATCAACCTACACAACTCAAGGAATGGGATCCCATTCTCTGTTAAGCAATCCCTTAGGATATCCCACTTCCCTCCAGAGCTCCAACAAAGGTTGGTCGATAAATCTCACCATTGGGAGTCTAGGGCTCTCAATTGTAGTTCAATTCCTCTTAATAACAATAATTACTTTTATGCATAGTCATAATTCCTTCATTCTTAGTTGTAGCTTGATATAATTTGATTACAACAAGTCATCAACAATTCACTTAGAGAGGACTCTCCTAATTTTCCCATTCGAATGATAGTTCGAATTCCCCCTTGCAAGTACAAATTATGAATATTATATTTGCATGTCATGCACTCTCCATGGGTTTCATGAGAAGCCCATGATTCACATTTGTATCTCCAAAGCCCATGTGCCTCCTTCATGTAATTAATCCAAAAGCTTAGGATAATGTAATAATAATAATAATAATAATAATAATAATAATAAATAATAGATCTTGTTAATCAAAGGTTCTAAGGATTAGGTTGTATCGTTAGCCAAGGCCTTTCCCCCTTTACCCCTTAAACCTCTTATAAGCCCCGTGCATTTCCCCACTTGTGGAACCATAGCCCCCTAATCTTGTCCTTCCTCTTCTTCAACATGTGATGTATTTATATTCACATTCAATATCCAGTTGTAGATTACAATTGCCTATATTTTAGCCATTCATCGTAACGAGGGTATTACACTATTGGTGTGTGTACAAAACAAGGGTATTACACTTGGGAACCAATCAAGTACTTGGATAGTCTTTGAGTGACATAAGAAGGAAAGTTATGCTATTTAGGTCCAAGACCATAGTTGAGGTGTCTGTACAAGCCCAATACATTGCATTTTCCAAGAAAAAGGGGCAACCAAACAAATTGAAACCATTCAAACTAGTTTGGAGCTTAAAATAGGGGTTAGAAGAAGAAAGGAAAAGTAAAAAAAATTCCACCACCGCACATGTACAAGGACCCTACTAACCATTGTGACCATCGAAACAATGATGATCACGCCAAAAAATTATTGGAAAGTAAATCTAGAGCTAACTCCTAGATACTTCATGTAGGTGCAGTCGAAAGAGAAGAATCTTATAATGGAAGTAAGAAAGGAGATACAAATCAACGTAGATGTGAGTGGAAAGGTAGTTTGCACAGCGGTGAAGAAATAGGAGAACCCAACTAGACTCCACCATCAAGAGGAGAAGGAGATAACATAGTTATTCCATATCAAGATTCGAATCAAGAAGAACATAGTAGATGCCCCGTTCAATTATGGTTCACAAGCAAACCTCATGAGGAATTGTTGGAGTCAAATTAAGTGAATAAGCAATTGTAGGAATTGTTGGAGCAAGGATTCATATGACCAAGTACCTCCCCATGTGTTTACCCAATCCTTTTGGTACCAAAGAAGGATGAGACTTGGAGAATGTGCATTGACTACAAATATTTAAATAAGATCACTCTCGAGAATCATTATCCTTTTCCATGGATCAATGACTTGCTAGATCATTTGAAGCATGTAAAGTACTTCACCAAGCCATATTTAAAATATAGATATCATCAAGTCTAGATCAAGCAAGAAGACGCTTATAATACTACCTTCAAAATGAAGCAAGGTCCCTATGAGTGGTTAGTAATGCCTTTTGGTATGAGTAATTCACCATCTACTTCAATCAATGAATGATGTGTTGCACCCATTCATAGAAACATTTGTTATAGTATGCTTGGATGACATTTCATCTTTCATTCTACTTGGGAGGTGCATGTATTGCATATGAAGCAAGCATTAGAGACACTAAGGAAACATTGACTACTAGTAAACTTAATGAAGTGTGAGTTTGTTAAGCAGTCCTTGGTGTACTTGGGGCGTGTGATTGGTGGAGGTGAGTTGAATATTGACCCTGTAAAGATAGAGGCCATCCTTAAAACGAAATTTTCCTACTAATGTAACATAAGTTAGGAGTTTTGTGGGAGTTGTTAAGTATTATGAAAATTTAATACCATTATTTTCAACTATGGTGGCACCACTTCATGCTACAACAACCAATGGAAAGAGCTTCCACCAAGGTGAGAATCAACATAAATCATTTGAACAATTGAATCAGAAACTTAGTCAAATCACTAGTCCTAACACTGCCTAACTTGCAGAAGTATTTTTTAAGTAGAAACAGATGCAAGTGGGTATGATATGGGAGTAATAGTAATGCAAAGGGGAAGATTGTTCTGCTATCATTCAGAACTATTCCATGGATCAATACTAAACTACCATACATACGATAATAAACACCATGCCTTCATTCAATCAATAAACGAATCGAAGCACTATCTATTGGGTAAGGAGACCATCAGCCATACTAATCACCAACACCTATATATCACTTGCAGGCTTAGAGTAAGTTATAACAAGCAAGACACTATAAATGGATGGGATTTCTACATCAATTTCATCTGGTGATTGAATATAAGAAGGGATCTACCCATGAGTTGGTTTATTTTATATCCATGCTACGAACACCAAGAATCACAACCCTGGAAGCCAATATGCACATGGAGTCATTCACCCATGAAGCATACAGAAAGGAATATGTAGAATATTAGGACTTCAAGCGAGTATACCTACAATATGACCTAGGTTCTCAACTTCAGAGGCGCCAAAAGAAAATTTAGATTATTTGAGAAAAAGTTTGTGCTTAGACAATAGATGTAGAAGTTGATCCACATGATAGAGATGGGCTTGCCAAGTTTTACTATAGATGAGAATATCATCAAAGAAAACTAAGACAAACTGACAAAGGAAAGGACAGAAGACATGATTCATGAGACTTTGAAAAGTGGAGGGGGCATTACACAGGCCAAAGTCCATGACCAAGAACTCATTGTGACCCTTATGAGTTCGAAAGGTAATCTTGGGGATGTATTCTTCTTTCATGTTGGTGTTTACATGATTCTCAAATCTTATAGTTATTTCCTTATGATTAATAACAAGATTTACTTTCATACAACAGTTATCATAGGATAACTATACATTGAAAATCTCAACTATAACAATGCAAGAGAAATAATGAGATCTAGAAATATTAACCATCCATAGTAGACATAAGAACACAACACAAGAACACAAGAGTTTATCATGTTTAAACCGAAACTTGGGAGAAAACCCACCAACCTTTCTCTAGAAGAATTCAGTTTAAGATATTACCAATACATCACAATCAATAGCCAAAATACCATATAGAGAAGATCCTCCACAAGGATAGCATCGCCAAGACCTAGCTCCTCAATAATATGACCAAGAAAAAACCAAGCAAGAGATTCTCCAAGTGTGGCGCACTCTCCAAGATAACCAGTAACCCAAAAATAGTGAAATTGCCAAAATTGCAACTGCAATTGCCTTGTGCGCACTACAGAAGGAGTTGTCTAACTTTCAAAATGAAATGAGCCAATCCTGTATTTATACTGATCTAGGCACCAGTCTGTGGCTGAATTCTTATTTCTGGGTCTTCAATTTTTTTATCATTTTTCATGTGGGGTCCACTTCTCTTCTTGGGTCTTCAACTTCTTCATGGGGATTATGTAATGGTGTAGATGGGTCTTCTTATAATTTCTTGTTGAGAATGACTGCCCAAAGTTGCAAATCTCCAACACTCCCTCTCAATGAGGGAGGAATTCTCCATACTTAGATTTCTTCTGTCACATGAAGGTTGTCTTCATGAGCCATGTTGATGTGCCATATATGCATATGCATTCCATCTCATAATATGCATGTTATATCATCTTGAGTCCATCCACTCCTTCACAGGAGAAGGACTACACCTAGGCCATTCACGACTAGCAGATGCCCGTGAGTGAATGAATCATTACCCTTATTCATATCATCACTAGCATATCTCCCTGCAAGACCAATATGGGATAATGACTGCCTGATGTTTATCTAGCCCACTCACCACTACAAAAGCCCAGTGGATGAATGAATCATTCTCTTTTGGTCATATCAACACTAGCATATCCCTGTGCATCACCAATCTAGGAAGAATGTCTGCCCAAACTAGGAGAACATCAACATACCTTGGCTATTCACCACTAGCAGAGCCCCGTGAGTGAATAAGTCATTCTCCTTTTGTCATATCATCACTAGCATAGCCCCGTGCATGACCAATCTAGGAGAATGTTTGCTCGATGCCATCAACATACTTGGGACATTCACCACTAGTAGATCCCCATGAATGAATGAGTCATTCTCCCTTGGTCATATCATAACTAGCATACACCCATGCATGACCAATCTGGGAGAACATTTGCCCGATGTTGAAACATCAATGCTCATCACTATCCAAATCAACATGGCTAATGTTATGTATCATCCTCCTCAACCAAATCAACATGGCCACTCTGGGAGGATATCTACAATCTAATCATTTGTGGATAAGTATTGGAGCTTCACTACTCCCTTTTGTACCATGTCTCGGATGAAGTCCTGCAAGAAGATTATGAAGTTGCACCACTTCATGACTTGCGACATTGGCTGTGACATACTCTTCCTCTGTTGTAGAGAGTGCTACAGAATCCTACTTCCAACTTATCCTGGAAATTGTAATTGATTCCAAGATGAAGTAGCACATTGAGGTCCTCAATCTATCTACTACACTCTTGCTCAATCGAAATTTGTATATCTCTGCAGCCTCACTTCATCACCCGAGACAAACCATATCCAATTGTACCATGTTTCGTTTTCACCCATTGGAACTACCTTGGCTTCAACCAAATAGTGGCTCAGGGTGCTCACTACAAAGAAAATATTTGGCCTAGAACTAACCAGGTACATCAAGGATCCAATCAACTGGATGTACATCATGGGATCCACCAAATCCAAATCTGAAGTAAAATCACTCAACTTCTTCATATTTGTCATCATAGGTGTAGTCATGGACTTGTAGTTCATCATACAGAATCTCATCAGTATCCCTTGAATGAGGAAGATCTCATATGATCTCGTCACACCTCTAATCCCGATAGTACATTTGGCCAAGATCCTTCATCTCTAACTCTAAGGCCAACTCCCTATATCACTGGAGTAAGTCATGTTGTCTAGTTTGTGTCACTGGTTTCTCCCTTTGTGACAGACAAAATCCATACCCAGTCCTCTTGATTGGCTGCCTCCTCTTCCACTGTAGCAAGATCACGTCTCCTAGAAGCCTCTTTCCTCTGAAGCTTTTTTTTTTCCTCCTCAACTCATGGCACCTGTCTGTCAGTCCTGGGAGATGTCTCTTTCCCACCTGGGGGGAACTCCCTCTGAATAATCGACTCTCTCTTGAGCCAACTGACTCTCTCTTAGATCAGGCTCACTCTAAGTATATAGATTATTGGTTAAAACCAAGCTCATCAAGTATACATCAATCCTAGAGTACCATGTTCCCTATGAAACATGACTCCCTTCGAGTCTATGTAATCTCTGGAGCCATCTCCTCCCTCTACCTCTTCTGAAGTCTGATCTCCAATGAACTGTCCTCGGAGGTTGCTCCTTCCTACTAGATCTTGAGAGTTGACTCCCTCTGAACTCTAACTTCCTCTAAACTAGTACTAGGTGGGTTTGTCTGCCTCACCACCAATGGAGCCACCTACTCCTCCTCATCAATCTCCATGTGCAACACTTTGTATCCCACAATTTATATATATATATATATATATATTATTTTTTATTTTTTAGTTTCGAAAGGTTATAACTTTGTCTTCTTCACCTTCGGTATATTGATGTATACTGTCATGTATACAAATCCATGTCCAGATAGCCTGCTCCATGTCTCAAACTAGAGACCATCTAGTATGTTGCCTCCTACAACCATCATTATAGCTCCCTCTCATAGCTATCGTCTGTGACTTGTTCGGATGAATAATATTCCTATGATAAGGAAATAGGAACAAGAATAAAAAAATGGGAAACGGGAACAACACTTTTCCAGTATTGTTACCAATCATTCCTCTGTGGTAACCTGCCAGGAACAAAACAATAACAAAAGACAAGAGCAACACTTTTCTAGTGTTGTGACCTCCATAGTAACCTGCCTGGGACAAAAACAACAACCAATAACATCTCCTAGAAGAGATCAATTTAATCTTATAAATAAGTGCATCATTTGTACTAAATAGTGAGAATTTACACAATGATCATTGTACTGACAATATTCAAAACATTTGATAGCAAAAGTACTTAGTAGTAATAGATCTCTAAAGACTGTTGTTCCAGTTACAATATTTGTTTAAGATGCAGCAATATAAAAGTGTCAAACCTGATATGCAAACCTGCAGTCTTAATTTCTAGGGAGGGTACGCTATTCCACTGAATGCACTAGATCCAATGATCCATTTATCACTGCTCGAACAAATGTCCTTTTTCCAAGTGTAGTTCTCCTAAAAACACCCTCATGATATAACTTATATACAAGTGCGTACCTCTGAAATTTGTAGCACCATCCAACTTGTGTTCTAATCTCAAGGTTTGTGCAACTGGCAACTGCAACTATAATTGAAAACTATAACTGGCAACTACAACTGTAATTGACAATTGTAATTGGAAACTGCAACTGTAACTGGCAACTAGAAACTGCAACTGCAACTGTGCAGTGGCAATATTTCAACTAGCTATGATTCCATGTTGGTGTTGACATGATTTCTAGATCTTATAGTTTTTGCCTTATGATTAATAACAAGATTTACTTTCATACAACAATTATCATAGAATAATTATACACTGAAAATCTCAACTATAACAATGTAGCGGAAATAACGAGATCTAGAAATATTAACCATGCAAAATAGACACAAGAACACAAGAGTTTATCCTCGGAAACCCAAGCTTGGGAGAAAACCCAACAACCTTTCTCTAGAAGAATTTAGTCCAAGTTATTACCAGTACATCACCATCAATAGCCAAAATACCATACATAGAATATCCTCCCCAAGGCTAGCATTACCAAGACCTGGCTCCTAAATAATATGACCAAGAAAAAACCAAGCAAGAGCTTCTCCAAGTGTGGCGCACTCTCCAAGATAACCAGTAACCCAAAAATAGTGAAACTGCCAAAACTACAACTGCAACTACCTTGTGCACACAGCAGAAGGAGTTGTCTGATAGTTGAAATGAAATGAGCCAATCCTCTATTTATACTTGTCTGAGAGTCAGTCTAGGGCCGACTTCTTATTTATGGGTCTTAAATTTTATTATTATTTTTCCTGTGGGGTCGACCTCTCTTCTTAGGTATTCAACTTCTTCCTGGGGCTTTTGTAATGGTGTAGATGGGTCTTCTTGTACTTTCTTGTATAGAATGACTACCCGAAGTTGCAAATCTCCAACATTTCATACGTATCTGGTGGTATCCAAAATGGAGATCAATTTCAGTAAAGTATTGAGCAGCACTCAATTCATCCAAAAGGTCATCAATAACATGAATGAGAAATTTGACTTTGATTGTGAGTTTTTTGAGGGCACAAAAATAGGAAACATGTGCCAAGTGCCTTATTTCTTGGGTACCATGACTACCGAAGAAGAATAGGGGATGGTACTAGGATGAATAACACTTTCTTCTAGCAATTCTTGAACATTTTTCTCAATTTCATTTTTCTGGGGGAAGGGATGACGATAAGGGTGAATATCGGGAGGAACATTGCCCGGTACTGCAGGAATGGAATCACCATGGACATCGTGGGAGGGTGGAAGTCCATGGGGAGTGTTAAAAATAGCTTGGTGTCGGGAGAGTATAGAATGGAGGTCAGGGTGCATACAAGGTGTTTCAATGATGTGAATGGAATGGAGTTGGGAAATAATGCTAGAATGACCTTTTTTGAGCATATTTTCCATTTGTAGATGTTTGAGGCTATTAAGATATCATCTCTTGATGATGATATCAATAAGAATCTCATACCCAACTACCCCCTCATTCCCATAATCTATGGCCTACCAAGGATTCATAAAGATAACGTTCCCCTCAAGCCTATTGTCAATACTATTGGATCCCCCACTTACCTTTTGGCCAAATTCTTGGGTAATAAATTCAAACACATAATCTTATGTCAAGGAATCAACCCATTTCATAAAAAAAATCAAGAATCTCAGGGTGGAGAATAGCAATATCCTTCTTAGTTTTGATGTAGTGTCTCTTTTTACTATGATATTGATCAATGAAGCAGTAGTTGTAATTGAAAAAGTAACTGACTCACAAACAACTAAATTGGTTTAAGTCTATATTACGTCTACATTTTTTAGTTTCAAGGTATAATTTATAAACAAACTTGTGGGGTTGCAACGAGGTATCCACTATCGCTTGTCGCGACAAATCTTTATATGGAGCAGTTTGAACAAACGACCATCAATTCCTCCCCCCTTAAATCTGATTTGTGGGTTGGGTATGTAGATGATACAAATGTAAAATGGCCTCATGGTAGAGAGAACCTACACACGTTTGTGGAACACCTGAATAGTCAATCTAAACATATCTAGTTTACTATGGAATTGGAAGACCATAATTCTATTCTTTTCCTGGGTGTTCCCATTTCAAGAAAGGAGGATGGTTCCTTGGAAAATCATGTGTATCGTAAGAAAATCCACTTTGACCAGTATCTTCATTCTAATTTTGATCATCATCCATTCCAAAAATTGGGGGTCATTAAAACCTTGGCTATTAGAGCCCTAAGAATTTCTAATGATGAGAATTTAGAAAAATAAAGGAAACACTTAACTAGTTGTTTCTTAAAGAGGGGTTATAAGGATTGGTTGGTGAAGAAGGCTTTTCAAATGGAAAAAGGAACCTCTGAAGCTCAAAATATCATTGATGCATCGTACACATCGCCAACAACAACATTCACCACACCGGCGTGGTCCCAGAAGGTAGTGGGTCTTGCTCCATGAGGTAATGAGTCTAGGTATCATGGTATGTATCACTCTGATATTTGAAACACTTGAACATGTTGTATTGAATCCTTCTTCATTTCATAACGTTTGCCTGGAGTGTATGTTCTTTGACATGCTTAAACCTGGGAGGGTGACATGGTGCCCTAGTAAGTTGGTTTCCCTTCAGTATGGGTTATCACTAGGTAGATACTTTAAGAGTCATCTTTCGTTCCCTCCATACTTACCACTTTCCATCATCATCCCTTCCACCTCCCCATCTTTTGCACATTGGGATAGGCTACACTAGGAAGGGTTGTACCTTACCTTGTGGGAAGAAGGGGATAAAGGCCCAGACGGTAAAAGTAACTGGAAAGAGTTAAAATCCAAATTTGAAACTTTCGAGATGCTTCGCCTAAGGATCTCCAAGAAAGCAGTGAAAATATACTCAGTAAGAAAAGGGGACCCAAAAAATAGCATGAACACTCAAGGTATTAGTTGGTGGATGGGAGGTCTCATCACAAACCAACCTATCATGACCATGAACATGTAGTGGTATGCCATTACCACCTCTGGTCACCAATCCATGACAATGGCCCTCAACTAATTCGTTGTAGCACAAAAGAAAAGATCAAAAGAAAGAAAGCTAAGAATAAATGACAATGAATGGGCTAGGAAACAACTGCATTCATGACAAGGTGCAACTCACCCTCCACAAAAGCACCCACATGTAAGACTCTACATTTATGTGTTATCACATGCACCCCATGCCACTTCATATACTTACATGACTTGGATTAGGCTCCACCTAGGAAACACCCTAGACTTAAGGGAGATTAACCGAATAGGACACCTTGAGACCCTCTCCAAACCTAAATTTGTCAAATTGCATAACCTCTTTGAGCATGTGTTTGGGGTTAGGGCGGTTTGATGCACATGTTCGAGTGATTTAATTATTAGATGTGATTTACATACTATGATCCTTGTGACTTATGGACCCCTGGAGGGTGTACTTGTTCTCTCTGCAAGATTTTTCCCTGTGAACAAATATGCATGAGGGGATGACTAGCTCGGTCCTTCATGAGGGCTCAAAGCTCATCGATGGATGTTAACACCCCAAGCCATGGGGCATGATAGAGATTTTTTATTTGCATCAGGAAGAATAGGGTCGTTGCCTTTAGAGGCACTTTGCCAAACCTAGATCCATGGCTTCATGCTCCTCCCACTTGGGCATTGTCCCTTGAAGGCTTGAGACGTCACCTTTACAGCCCTAGAAGTCACCCATGATCTGGGGTTTGTCATTTTGGAGGCATTTATGAGGATAGTGGCACGTGTAGGCATGGTTTGAGGCCTTTGAAGGCTTATCATTTCATCCACCCTGCTCAATGTTCCACATATGGGGCTCAACGCCACCTTAGATGGGTATGATTTCACCTTTGGAGAAGAGTTTAGATGCAAATTTACTTAATTATGTCTAAATAACAATTGTTGGATGTCATCGATGTCTTTGTTTTGACCTCAACCTGCATTTTCTTCTCGTCTTGCTCTATGATATACTTATTGTGGTCATCCAGTGTTCTTCTCCTTGTTCTCATTTCCTTTCCTTGTGTTCCTTTAATGGACCCATGTACTCCAAAAGTATCAATTTTAATCTCTGGTTTAATGTCTTGTGAAATGTGGTAAGGATCCCCTGCATGTGGTGAGGTGCTAATAGAGTCTTGCTCAAGATCAAGTCCATAATCATGTGCTCCCTATTGTTGACTGGAGTATATAGGTTACTCTTTTTTCACAGTTACAAATGGTGTTTTTGCTGTCTAAACCTCATTAGGCTTTGATTTCTCCTTTTTCACTATCATTCCCTTCGAAACATTGACTGTCATTTCTTCCATATTGGCAAATTCAGGACTTTCATCATCTTCAATCACAATTGGTTGGGGGTCTTTTAATGATGTCTTAAAAAGAGCCTTAGAGTTCAGTCTCAATTGATTTGTAATTCTAGTTTTCATGTTCGGCTTGCTTGGTGTTTAAATGTTTTGTTCACCCTTTCTCTTTCTGTATTGTCTGGCCGCAAGGGATGTTTTAGGTACAGCTTTTGTAGGAACATCCTTTCCCTTAACCACTTCATTGATTTGTGATCTAGAACCAAGTTGCCCCCTCATTCTAGTCATAAGTTTTTCAGGTTGTTGGTTGATGGGGGTTCTCTGCTCCTCCTCTGAATGGTTGGATGACAAAGAGTTTTGTGGTATTTCCAGTGTAGGTGGGTGCATGTGGGCAGCTTTGCTAATTTTGATTTCCTTCCCCCTAACCGTAGAATATCATAGTTGCATGTGAGGGGACTCCTCCTTCTTGGAGGTCTCTGACTTATTTTCTTTCAAGGGTGTGTTCCTTGTTTTAGGGCCTCTTCCCTTATTTGTTGCAGGTTGGACAGGCTTCATTGAGCTCCTAGGCTCTGGAGAAACCCTAACCTCTATCTTATCTTTACTTGCATCACCTTAATTATGTGAATCGGGCACTTGTTCCTGCTCTTTCAATACCACAAATTTCAAGAAATAACCCCAAGGCATTTCAAGTTCCCCTAAAGCGAAAGACACCAATAATTTAATTAAGCCTTGATGGTACAATCTCCTGTGAGTATATTCAGGGTGGATTTGAACCCTCCCGACCATTTTGGTTAGGATTTTAAGCAGGAAATAGGGTAAATTTAGCTCTTTATCTCCACTTAGATGCATAAGGAAATGAAGGTGATAACAATGTACTATGTTGAATCGACCCTCACCTATTATATACCTCTACACTACCGCTAAAGCTCCCTTCCAATCTTCCTTTATCCACAACACAAGGATTCCTTGGCTCTAGTCAGGGTCTTGCTGCTCAGGAACCAAGAATTTATTGTAGAGGTCGAGAAGCAGCTTGCCTTTCTTAAACCACCTTTCCCCACAGACAGGGAGAGTGCTAGCTTCTCCAATGAAGTGTTTTGTAATATGAATCCAAGTATCCCCAATCTAGGTCTGGAAGCCATCGAATGTCTGCATGAACAACATAGCTAGGCCTATGTGGTGTCCTTCAAATGCGCACAAGAAATCATACCATTCTGCATTTATGAAAATATATTTGATTTTAGGTATGGCCTAAAATAGCTCAAGGCCTTGTGGGTCGGTCTTGCTCAATTGCCATCGCTCTCGGGGAGGAACCATGGTGTACAAAGTGCTTATGTTGTCGATGATGCGGTGAATGTGAATCTCTTCGTGTTGAAACCGATACCTGTGTGTTGTTAACCCTATGTTCAATTTGTATTAGCACATGTCCTCGAGTTGGAGCAAGATGTTATCCCCTAGCCTAGGGATAACTAAGGAGATCATGTCTCGAGACCCATGGGTTGTAGAAATGGAGTGTTGAGAGTCAAATGGACAGAGCATAGCCATAGAGGGGCCCTTCTTTTCATTGATGCATCCTACACATCTCCAACAACATCATTCCCCACACCGGCTTGGTCCCAGAAGGAAATGGGTCTTGCTCCATGAGGTAATGAGTCTAAGTATCATGGTATGTATCACTCTAATATTTGAAGCACTCGAACAT
>ML792144.1:191644-202071 GCA_009831015.1 Picea engelmannii | reverse complement strand
TGTGTTGAAGTCGAACATGGTAGAAACCACTTGATTACCGGCCATTGATGTAACCGTTAACAAGTGCGAGGGAAATCACCATTGATGTCAATGACTCCCAAGGTACTAAAGTACAATCCATCGACTGTGAATAAATGAGTTGAGGTCGAACATCCGACGGAATTTTTCGATCAGGGGTCAATGATGTAAACCCATTGTCGAAAGCGAGGAAACTTGCCATTGAGACATGCAAGGTCCAAGGTACTGAATGATTTCTAAGTCTTGATTCCGGATAATGTGCTGAAGTCGATGGAACAAAACTCGTCACAGGAGGGCCTTGATGTATCCCCCATCAATGACGCGAAATAAGTAACAGAGTTTGAAGGTGAAACAGAACATGTAACAACTGGACTTTGGACACAGGGAAGGCCGACACGAAGAGAATGGATAATTGCAAATGGCCGACTCAAATATAGGTTTCAGACAGACTTCTCTTGAACATATGAATGACACGACCGATGATTTGGCAACATTGACTCACAGACGACACATGGAAAGACCTTGTTATCAAATCGAATGAGAGACAAATGGATTTCCCAAACCGGCTTCAAATGATGAATATGGGGTGTCATGTTCAAAAGCGACACTTACTGCCAATTAATACAAAGATGAAACATATCCCTTTCCCAAATTTTCCCCCACCATTTCTGGTAAGTACCTCTTTTATTTTTACGCAAGCTTGAAGATGATCACATATGCTTGTTGTTATAAGCTCATCCTTCGGACGAGTCCCTCGGAGTATTTTTAACGAACCCTAGGAAGGAGTGGTTCGGTCCCATCACGGGTCTGTCAATGTTTGTTTAACGAGTCCAGAGATAGTAAACTCGAAGGTTTTTCAAGATTATAGAGTTTGCAAAACACTCAAAAGAGAACTCTCTCAGTTCCTTTTTCGTACAGTAGTCCAACGAGACCGAAAAAGGGTTAAACTATCGCTCGAAGGACGCATACTTCAAATACTTTATCGAGCGTGAAAATAGCAAGGTCACTCGGCAATCTTTTCCTATTTAGAGAGTCTGAAAAGAGCTTAAAGGTAACTCCAGGGGGTGCCTTTTTCGTATAACCACAACGAACCCGAAAAAGAGATAAAACAACGCTCGATCACGTTCTTATGTTTTTCACAAGCGTAAGAACGGAAAAAAGGCGCTCGAGATTTCATGTTGAAACCATAACAAACAATCAAAAATCACACCACACCAGGGAAAAATTCTGTCCATAATCATCCATGTTTCTCACCTGCAAGTCATTTCACTCATTTTCATATTAGTGATTAGTGTTAAATAGTAAATAAACATAAAAAACCCACATTTGATATAGTAAAAAGTAATTAAAATGAGTCAATAACAAAATTTACCATATCATTTCACCCTTTTACCATTGAGTTCAAAAACCCTCATTTTACCCTCTACATTCGATGTCGATTTCCGGGAGCTACGGGCGATCATTTGACGAGCCGTCGGCAGCATTTTGGTAAGTGCTTCATTCCTGATCTTTTCATGGTTCAAAATTATGATTTTATTGGTTAAAAGTTTTGATTTAAGTTATTTTTTGAACCCTTTTTGCGTGGAGGCATTCTCGCAGGTGGCCCATACGGGACCTGCGAGAATGACTCATTCTCGCAGGTGGGCCTTAAGTCACCTGCGAGAAGTTCGCACTGTGTATAGTAGGTCACCTGCGAACAACGCAAAATTCAAAAATTTATGCAACGTTTAGCCAAAAGAAATTTTTTATTTCATGTATAAGATCATTAACCATGTTTGTATGTTTCTTATGCAGGTAAATAGCCACAACCATGGTGCTAGAGTGGCGGGCATGAGAGCACGAGGAGGATAATGCCAATGCCAAAAACCATCCTCCCACCATAGTTGCACTAAGAGACTGTGGTCTCTTGAAATACTTTCGTATCCCGGGCATGAGAGCCCAATTTCGATTATTGGAGTACCTAGTCCGAATGTGGGATCCGGACCATCAAGTTTTCATTGTGGGAGCTCATACATTGACTATTGACATCGAGGACATCTATTTCTTGACCGGATTATCCAAGCGTGGGTCTTATGTCAGTCTGACCGGCAGCAGAGCAAGGGGTTTAATAATGAGTGAATATTGCAACCAGTACTGTGTACCTGAGGCTGAAAGAAAGAAAGGGAAAGTGGCAATTTGGGGAGTAACTGACTTGACTCTCCGCACAATTCTCTTCACCATTGCTCGGAAGGCAGGAAGTGTCACTCCACATATGGCTTTGCAGAGCTATTTTCAGTATGCCATCGAGTGTACTGAGCCCCGGGTATTTAACTAGGCTGATGCAGTATTACGCAATATCAAAAAATAGTTGACTAAGTGCAGGCGTGGAGATATGAAACAGTTTGGATATGGGTCTTTGTTAGTGTCTTTCTTCCTGGAGAGAGTCCCTGTGTTCAGACTACAGGCTGAGTGGGAACTTTCGGGTCCTAGAGATCCGAGGATGTTGTGATGGTGTCGGCTTATGGCCCGACACGTGGCAGGACCTATCGTTAAATATGACGATATTTTCTTTGATTGGTTGCGGAACCAGATGCTGATGGTGGACGACTACGCATATGTCGGGCTGGATTTTCGAGGAGATCCAGATCTAGCACTTCCTGAAGACGCTAAGTGGGGAGACCTCGGTAAGAAAGACACAAAATTTTCTCTTTTTTAAATGTTTTTGAAATTTTCGTATTATATTTAAATGTTTTTGTTTTATAGATTCACTCGAAGACTAACATCAAATACTTGTTAATGACACAGATGTCAGACCATATAGACCTGCTGGCAGTTCTCCTATCCAGCAACGAGGAGAGGTAGCAGTAGCAGTACCACAGTACACCGAGGATTATCTGACGGTGGAGCAAAATTTAGAGGGTCTGATGGCAGACGTTCCAGATATGACTCTGGAAGAGGTTCCACGACGCGATCAACGTCACACTGTGGGGGTTTCTGCATCTATGGGTCGACTGCTCTGCAGAGTTGCTAGGACCTTAGTGTGTTATCATGAACGTCATCCGTGACGTCATTATGTAGAAGCCAAGAGCTTCATTTTTTGAAATTTTGGTCTGCGGACAACATTTTGTAAAACAAACTCTTTTGATCGTTATATATATACACAGCTTCTACTGGTTTACTTTACAGTGTGTACATTTTAATGTGTTTGATTTATGAATGATTTAAATGCCTGTCCAATACATAATTAGCTAAATCATATGTTAATGTATTAAGACATCTAGGAATATGTTGATATTCAATGTGATCAAAATGTCGTTCCAAGAGGCGAATCCGCAAATATACCCTCAATAAAGTAGGACTTCGAATAGAGTAGACATTACTTAGTTGTAGTACTACAAGTTGCGAGTCAAGTTGCACAACCAAATGATGAATTCCGAGAGAGATAGATTCCACCAATAATTCAATAACGGCATTATACTCTGCGATGTTGTTGGTTGCTCGGCCAAGACATACACCTCGTAAAGATATAAGCTCGTTTGTTGGGGCATAGATTGCCCAAGCAGCGGAAGCTAAGTTCCGAGTACTACGGCTAGCTCCATCAGCGAAGCCAACATAAGGTAGCGAATACTCCGACATCTGGCAATCAAACACAACGTCACGTAAGGGCAGAGACCAAATAACGTCAAAAAGCAAACTAAAGTAACACACACAGTATGATACATAAAATACAAGTACTCTTGCACAAATAAATCATGCATAGTACTTCTTCAAGTATAACTCATTTCTGGGTTCACTCAAAGGTATACCATCATAATCAACCAGCTCATACGCTCCTTTTTCCAACACTCTGCGAACAATATAAGGGCCACGCCACATTGGTTCGAATTTCCCAGCTCCAAGGACATCTTTATATTGTTCATATAGAAGAACAAGATCTCCTTCAAAGAAGACACGAGGCTTGACATGCTTGTCATACTGTGCCTTAACACATTTCTTCTGGGCTTCTATTACAAGAGTAGCGTCGCGGAGAGTCTCATCTAATCACATCAGATACAACAGGGGTTCCTCTTCAGCAGAAGTATGGGGTAAAAGTTCTACAACTAGCTTCAAAGAAGGTATTTCACATTCTATTGGCAGAATGGCTTCCATGCCATAAACTAATAAAAAAGGTGTGAATCCTGTAGCGGATTTAACATATGTTTGATATGCCCATAATGTCGAAAACAACATCGTGTGCCAACTAGTTTTATGTATTCCTATCATCCGTCGAATCATAGTTATAAGAACCTTATTGATTGCTTCGACCTGACCATTATCCTGCGGATAATAGGGTGTCGAGCTATCGTGACGAAGACCCAAATTTTCTGTAAGTTCAGACATCATATAATTCCTAAAATGACTACCGTGATCGGTAACGATAGCCTGAGGAACACCAAAACGAGTGATGACATGGTTGAAAATAAATAACCCTGCAGTCTTTCCAGTATTATCGAATGTCGGCATCGCCTCGGCCCACTTAGTAAAATAATCAACAGCTACAATAATATAACCATGCCCCCCGGCCGAGTGAGGGTGACATGTCATGAAATCAATGCCCCATTTAGCAAAAGGACCTACTGAGACTACAGGATGAAGGGGAGCAGGATGCGACCGAATCTTCTGATTATAAGTCTGGCAGGCATGACACTTCTGAACAGCAGTAATGTTGTCATTGAACAAGGAAGGCCAAAAATATCCTGCACGCAAGATCTTCTGGGCAGTAGCATACCCAGACATATGACCACCACATGCTCCAGAATGGCAGTCATTCAAAGCTTTCTCAGCTTCGACAAAAGTCAAACAACGTAGAAACACAGAGTCAATTCCCCGACGGTAAAGAGTGTCCCCGAGGATAACGTATTGACGTGCTTGATAATGAACGCGACGTCGTTCATTACTAGAAAAGGCAGGCCGGAAAGTTTGAGTTTGGAGATATATAATGATATCTCCGTACCAAAGATCGTCAGTACTGATAAGGAAAAGTGATTCGTCAGGTAACGAATCAACTGCTACATTCTCCGTGGCAGAGTGGGGAAAATCGCAGATTAACTCAGCAAAAACTAATGATTTCTTCGACGTGGCGCGATCAAATTCCAAGTCGAACTCCTGGAGAATGACAATCCACTTGGAGTACTTTCCCCCCAGCAATTGACGTGTCAAGATATGTTGAATGGGGTTACAATGTGAAATCACTGTAGTTTTCCTGGAGAGAATATAATGGCGAAAACGTTGAACCGCTTGAACAGCAGCCAAAGCCAGTTTTTCAACATGTTGGTACTTGATTTCAGTGGAAGTGAAACTTCGACTCAAGTAATATATAACATGTTCATCGTGTGCATCATCCTCCTGAATGAGAACCATGCCGATAGTATACTCGGAAGCAGCTAGATAAAGAAAGTAATCCCGACTATAATCAGGAGGGAAAAGAAGAGGAGCTTTCGTGAGGGACAACTTTAAAGATTCAAAAGCGTTATTGGCAACTTTATCCCAGACAAACTTTGAACCTTTCTTTAAAAGACGTGTAAAACCATGAGTAATCTCAGCATAATTAGGGATGAAATGACGAAGAAAGTTTGCTTTCCCCTACAAACTTTGTAAATGGTGCAGTGAAGAAGGAGGAGGGAGATTAAGAATCGCCTCAACCTTAATAGGATCTACCTGGATCCCTTGATGTGAAACAATGAAACCGAGAAGACGGACAGACTCTACGCAAAAGACGCATTTATGAGGGTTTAGACGAATGCGATAGAACCAACAACGGAAAATTGCTCGGAGATGATTGGGGTGATCGACTCGACATAAAGAATGAGCTGGCAAATCATCCAAATAAGGTTGAACGATATGTTTTATATCGTGAAACGCATAAGACATAGCACGCTGAAACGTAGCACCTGCGTTCTTAAGACCGAAGGGAAGTTTCCTATAGGCGAAAGTACCCCAAGGACAGATAAAAGCAGTTTTATGTTGGTCCTCAGGAGCGATGTTAATTTGATTATAGCCGGAGAATCCATCCATGAGAGAAAATATTTCACTGTCGGCACAGTCATCGACGATCTAGTCGACGAAAGAGGTTGGAAAGTTATCCTTTGGACAGGCTTTGTTAATATCCCGATAATCAACACAAACACGTATAATACCACCTTTTTAATCAATCGGTACAGGGTTGGAAACCCATTCTGTCAGAACCACGGGATAAATAAAACCGGCTTTGAGACGTTTTTCAACTTCGAGTTTGATAACTGTCGCTTTACGTGGATGGACAAGACGGAGGCCCTGTCGGACTGGTTTAGCTCCGGGGTACGTTTTTATCTCATGCACAACAATAGTAGGGTCGATACCTGGCATCTCTTCGTAACTCCAGGCAAAGATATCACGAAATTCTTTGAACAAAGCAGTATAGGTGACAATTTCCTCTGGAGAACACGAAGCTCCAATGTGAACGTTTTCAACTATCCCAGGTTTAACTGAAATATCAATGCGTATCATGGGAGAAATATTACTGAGGTTCCCTTCCGCAAATACATCATGTCTAGATCCGGGAACGGTCGATATGACAACCACGGTCGACGGAGTCGAAATCCGCTGGTAATTCTCCAGAGTGTGTTGTTCCAGAAACAGTATGGAACAATGATGCCCATCGTCCCAAGGTGTGTCAGCCATGACGGACATGATCATCTCGTTAGTGGGAAAGACGACGCGGAAAGGATCAGGAGACAACTCCTCAAGAGCGGGTGTAGAAGGTGTTGTCGATTGAATCGCGTGATAAGCAGACTCGACCGGACTTAACGGCATGATGTTGTCGAAACTAGTATGATCTCCTGGATCAGGGACTAACCAAGGGTCAAAAGACACCGGAAGCTCATGAGGAACAACGGAGATCATATTAATAGAAGCAACAGAGGGGCGTAGAATATCGGGTGGTGGTGGTATGGGAAAAGTACCCATTAACGAAGAGTCTTTTAAAAGACCGACTCCAACATGATCGTAACCCGGTGGGGTTTTAGCTATAAACGACACATTGCCAGTGCGAGTATCGAAATTAAAGAAGGCAAGTTGATCAACCGTAATGATCTTTCCTTAATGAGGAAAACGGACTACACAGAAAAGTGTTGATACAACAGCACGCATAGAATCTACCCAGCTACGGCCAAGCAGAAGATTATAATCTAGGGGAGCATCGAAAACTTCCACTTCAACTTGGACTGTCTTATCTTCAAGAGTAACTGGCAACGACGGAAGAACACCATAAGGCTTAAAACCCGAGCCATTGAAGGCTTTCAAAGTATTTTGGGATTCCGTTAACGGAGGAGATCCAATGGATTTCCAACAAGTAAAAGGCATTACACACGTAGAGGCACCCTCATCAATAACAGTTCGGTAGATGTTCTTGTCTGAGACAATAACTTGTATCTGAAATGAAAGTTGAGGGGGTAACCTTGGAACATGTTCATCCAAGTCAAAGACTATCAAATTTGTATCTGTAGGATCAATTCCACCTATAGATTTCAACAGAGCCCTTCGTTGCACAGGACAAGACTGAAGGACTTCAAGGGAAGACATCGCTGAAGGTGCTTGGGCCAGATATTTGACAATGCTATAGTTCTGGGCCGCACGAGCATGAGGATTGAATGCCGATTTCTTAACGACACCTTTCGGGGGTCGTAGAACTGTATCCAGGCTCGGTCGTTCGAGATGAAGAGGACCGTTCGTAGATGGATTCAGCGGAGAGGGTTGGACCAAATCGGGAGGTAAATCGTCAACCTTCTCCTTAGAAGGAGAATAATCTTTGGCTCTAGTTGCGATGGCAACGTCATTGTTCTTAGAATCACCGGTGCACATCAAAACATATGATGTCGTAGAAGTAGATGGTTGGTCATGAATGACCAAGGAGGCCTGTTGTTGAGACGGGAAGGGTTGGGACAAGACTATCGGCGTAGAGGGTTTGGGCGTTCCTTGAAGAAACTTATTAACCTCGGCACGTCTAGGACAATCCTTTGTGTAGTGATCGTCACAGATAAGGCAAGGGTAACGGGGTTTGCGCTTATCCCGGTCTTCAACAGTAGGGGTTTTGGTTTGTTCATTTTGATTATTATTTTTACTCTCCTTATTCTTGCCTCTCCCTTTCTTTGATTTATTTTTACCGGTAGGTGTAGATTGAACATCGTTCACTTCAGAGGTTTTACCGGCGGGAGGAGCAGGAGACGGAGCATTTTGAACATTAGAAGATGTGGATTTAGGGGTTGTAGTTGAAACTGAATGTGAGTGGGTATGAGTAGTACCAATCACACCATCAGCTGCATGCGAGGCAGCTGAAGTCGTTGAAGTGCTGGAAGTACCAGGACGAGGTAGTTCAGGTAGTAAATCGTAGAGTGTTCCCGTTTGCGAATAAACGAGATCAAGATACTGAGCGCGACTTATAGCCTGCTCTTCGGTAACCACACCACCCATAGCAATGTCTTTACCAAATTCGTTCACAAAGGATTTCGTGAACCATTCGGCCAGTAACTGATTGGGGAGTTCAAGTTTAATGAGACATCGTCTCCGTCTCCACTCATGTATATGATCCGAGATGTGAGTACCTTCCGTTTGTTTGAAAGAAGTCAGGATCTCAGTCCCAGTATCGTAACGGATCGGTAACTGGTAATGTGTGAGAAAAGCCATAGCTAAGGTGTTGAAATCAGAAAAGAAACCTCGTGGCAATTCAATATACCACTTCGCAGCCGAACAGGTAAGGGTCCGTTGAAAAAGACGTAGACGAATGGAGTCATCCATCAACGAGTTAGACGAACACCATAAATGAAAAGTCATGACATGATTATTTGGGTCCTCTCCCGGCTTGCCATCCAATTTCGGAATATCCGATGGGAGCTTAGCAGGAATAGCAGGCCATTGGGAAGAGTGACGAATAGGATCATTAAGAATCCTAGACAAATCTGGAAAATCCAAAGTAGCAAGAAAAGACAACTGTCGGTTTACTTGCGGGTACTGATGGCTTTGGGGTGGAAGCCCTGTTGGCAAACCAGTAGGACCATAAGAAGACTGTCCATAGAGGGAAGGCCCTAGTTGACTCGGTGGTGGACGGATAGGATAGTAACCCCAAGGATTGTAACCTTGAGTTTGAGTAGGGGCCTGGGGTTGAGTAGTCTGACCCGAACCCCAAATAGGATTGGTTACACCTGGATAAGGTTGACCCACCGCAAGGACAGTCTGTTTCCCCCCTGCGTTTAGAGGAAAGTTTTGTAGAAGTTGATTCCAATACTGGGCCAATTCAGGAGGTATATTTTGTCCAAAAGGTGAGGTTGGTCCCCCTACTGTAGATATAGTTCCACCCGGAAGTTGTGTTCCCACCGTGGGTTGTGTAGTAACTGTGTTGTGTCCGGGAAAAGGAAAAGGAACGGTACCACCCTGTCCACCAACAGGAATCTGTGGGTTCATTGCAACAGTCAGAATAGTGCCACGAGGATTAGGGTTACCAGAAGGAAATTGAGGGAGTGTCGAAATAAAACCGAGAATAGGATGCCGGGGAAAAGGAGGACCACCTGGAGAACCGACTGGGGTTTGCGGAGGTGTTGGATTGGGAGGATTCAACAAAGCATTCAACGCAAGGTAACTGGGTGGTAATGTCGGGATGACATCAGGTATTCGCTGGGTATTGATAGGAGCAAGAGTAGCTGCAGTAATCTCGGTTTGGACACTTGCAGTATTTGCGAGATGAACCATCTCGGGAGGGAGAACAAAGCGGTAAGTAGTAGTCTCGGGTGCAGTTTTTGTCTCAGGAGACATGGGAGGGTTGATTTCGTAGACAGGGGGTGACTCAGTACCGAAAAGGACTTGTCGGAAATCACCAGACCAAAAAGGATCTTGGCCTACTACACCGTGAGAAGGCCCAGCAGTTGATTCAGAAGATGTAACAATGGTTCCTTCAGAAGGATTCAATCGCACAAAAGGTCGTTCACCACGACGAATGCGATAGTCCTCTCTAGTATTGGTAATTCGAAAATCTTCTAGAGAGTCAGTTCGTTCTACTTGTGGAAGTGGTGTGGTGACAACTGGAACATCACTGGTTTCCCCGTGTGGTGGAGTAACCACAGGGACTTTAGTCTGATGAGGTGAACCCTCAGGTGTACCAGTAGGTTGAGAATCGTCCAGATGCTCTGGAGATAATCCTTGCATTCTGCAAGAACGTCATGGGGGAGGAATTGTAAACAAGTGACAAGTTCTGCGAGAAAAATCCTATGGTCAACTTCAAGAAACAAACAACACTCACTAGTAAACAAAATCTAGGAAGCAATCACCAAGCAAACAATATCTTCTAATTTTGAAGCCACTAGTTGGTGATGAAATCCAACGTCGCAACAACGAGATGAGAAGGGGCGGGGCTAAGGTGGAAA
>ML792144.1:138463-190435 GCA_009831015.1 Picea engelmannii | reverse complement strand
CTAAATCTGTTCAAGCAAGCAAACTAAAGCAAGAGATATATAAATCAATGATCCAATAAGCCAAAAAGATGTAATTCAACTGATCTGAGCAATTGAAAAAATCAAAACTCAATTTCAAAATTTTCAAACATCTTGCTCGCAGGCAAGCAGTGTTACACAGTGCGAGAATATAGGATTCTCGCAGGCCACCTTGAAGCAAGGTGCGAGGTGTTCGCACTGGACCCTATATGCAGGATGCGAACCTGACTGGTTCTCGCAGGCTGCAGTTAAACGCAGTGCGATAACTCCTGAAGATAATAAAAAATTTGAAAATGAAAACAAAATTCAAGCAGGCTTATAGACCCAGAAGGTCTCTCAAGATATTCTGAGGACTCAGAGACTGACAAAACAAGAGAATAATAGAAATAGAGCAAATGGCCACAGAAAAACTCAAAAACCATAAAGACAAAGGGAATAGATCCCCAATGGAGTCGCCAATTTTGTTTCAGGATTAATCCGTAAGTGCGGACACGAATCGATCTCCCTAGATCCACCTGGATCTAGAACAAAACAGGACAGAATAATACTCTTTCCCTAGATCTAGCCTATTGAATGAACAAAGAAACAAGGATCATGGACATACATTATGAACGCTTTCCTTGGGTCTCTGTTGTTCCAAGCTTTGCTCCAACGCTCTTGTACCGTTCAGATCACAACAGAACAAACCAATAGAAGTGCAAGCAAATCAATATATTCAATAGCTAATCTATACATATGATCAAGGAGTTATGTAATAAAGTGACATCATCTTTATGGGAAATGGACATATTACTGTATTGAATTAATTGAAAGTGAAACTTACAACCTAAGCCTTGATGTTGTAGATCTCCTTTCGATGGCTCCTAGCTCTGACACACACACTTGCTCATGCATGAAGAAAATCAATCACTTTTGATGACCTTGCTGGTGTCTCTAGCTGTTGTAGCATCAGTCCTTCATACAATATTGCACTAATTCTCCAATAAATCTCTTACTAGCTTATTGCTTAACCCTTTCCATGAGCATTCCTCTCAATTTATAAGAGAGAATAGATTAGTTACTTGGATAGGAAATAATCCCAAGATATCAGGAAAGTCAGTACTTGAACAACCATTCGAATGCCAACTCACCCTTCTGGAAGATTCCCTTCTAGAAGGCTCGAGAACTTATCTTTTTCTTCCCTTTGGAAAATGTTCGCACCCTGAGAGTTAGGTACAGTGCGAACCCCTCGCACTCCAGCTTAATGTAGCCTGCAAGAATTAGGCATTCTCGTAGGCAAATATATAGGTAGCCTGCGAGCATCCCTTAAAAGTAAGATTTCTGGAAGCAGACAAATGTAACTTTTCTCAGGAAAGTGTTCTTAGTGAAGAGCTTGATTTTCCATCATCATAACATCATCACGATGACCAAAATTGCGGATAACACCCTTCAGGATGGGTTGTCACTAGGCAGATACTTGAAGAGACATCGTATAATCCCTCCATACTTACCACTTTCCATCCTCATACCTTCCACCTCCCCATCTTTTGGGCATTGGGATAGGCTACAATAGGAAGGGTTGTACCTTACATTGTGGGAAGAAAGGGATGAAGGCCCAGAGGGTAAAAGTAGCTGGCAAGAGTTAAAATCCAAATTTGAAACCTTAGAGATGCTTTTCCCAGGGATACCTGAGAAAGTAGTGAAATTTTTCTCAGTAAGAAAATGGGACCAACAAAATAACATGAACACTCAAGGTATTAGTTGGTGGATGTGAGGTCTCATCACGAGCCAACCTATCATGACCATGAACATGTAGCGGTATGACATTACCACCTATCTGGTCACCAATCCAGGGAAGTGGTTATTGGTTGCGTAGCCAAGAGAAAAGAGGTCTCATCACGAGCCGACCTTCTCATTTTTGTGAAATGTTTTGTGGATGACACTGTCACCTCTAGTTACCAAGACATGACAATAGCCCTCAACTATTCCCTTGTAGCACAAAAGAAAAGAACAAAAGAAAGAAAGCTAAGAACAAATGGTAATGAATGGGCTAGGAAACAATTGCATTAATGAGAAGGTGCAACTCACCCTCCACAAAGGCACCCACATGTAAGACTCTACAGGCACCCCATGCCACTTCATATACTTACATGACTTGGATTATTCTCCACCTAGGAAACACCCTAGACTTAAAGGAGATTAACCCAATAGGACACCTCGAGACCCTCTCCAAACCTAAAATTTTCAAATTCCATAACCTCTTTGAGCATGTGTTTGGGGTTAGGGGGGTTTGATGCACATGTTCGGGCGATTTAATTATTAGATGTGATTTAGATATTATGATCCTTATGATTTATGGACCCCTGAAAGGCGTATTTGTTGTCTCTGCAGGATTTTTCCCAGTGAATAGATATGCATGAGGGGATGACTAGCTTAGACCTTCATGACGGATCAAAGCCCACCTATGGATGCTAAGACCCCAAGCCAGGGGGCATGATAGAGATTGTTGATTTGCATAAGAAAGAAGAGAGGCATTGCCTTTGGAGGCACTTTGGAGGATCTAGATCCAGGGTTTCATGCTCCTCCCACTTGGGCGTTAACCCTTGAAGGCCCTAGACGTCACCTTTACAGCCCTAGACATCACCCATGAGCTAGGGTTTGTCATTTTGGAGGAATTTATGAGGATAGTGGCACATGTGGGCATGGTTTGAGGCCTTTGAAGGCATAGTGTTTCATCGACCTTACTCAATGTCACCTTAGAGGGGCATGACGTCACCCTTGGTGGAGATTTTAGATGCAAATTTACTTAATTATGTCAAAATTTAATTTTTGTAACAAATTGGCCAGGTCAACCCTATTTTTTGACCTAAAGTAATTAAAGTTCAAGTTGTTATATAAATAAACAAAAGTGACATTCATTTTTTATCATCACTCATCACACACAAGTGGTGGATTGCAATTTACACCCTCTTTTAGGGCTATTGGTTGAAATAACTGGTGCACATCTCTTAAGAAAGCTTTATGGTGGTGTGTCTTGGAATTTTTCATGGTGGAATGGTCTTCAACTAGAGTTTGACTATTATTCTTGGTGAAGTAAGTAGAAAATCTACATTTTATTCATGTAATGAATATTTGTGGTAAATTTTGTTTGATTCATGTTAAAGATTATGAAATTGCTTGTTTAAACCACAGGGGAGAAACATAAGTGCTTCTTTCTCCATACAACTTTCTCTATTGTCTTGAAATGACACATATACATTGTTTTGGAAGTGATTACTAGATCCCTAGAGTGCTAGCTCTCTAGTAACTTCACCCCAATTACTAATTATCTTTTTCAAAGCCTAGGGAAGGAAGGTGCGCTAGGGCCTAGAACTGCATATTCTCTAGCAAAACCTCTCTTAAGATATAAATGCTTGAGGACTTGAAGTGCCAACGCCTCTTGCATTTACCTCTTCCCTTGAACGAGTATTATCATTGCTTCACTTCCCAAGTAATATTGCCATTGTTATTAACTCCGTAACCCTCTAAAGGCACTGATTTATGTGCTCTTGTGGATGAATGAGATCATAACAACTCTCAAACACTTTTCTCTCAAGCCCTTACTAACTCTTCACAAACACTAACCTAGTCTAGTGAAACTAACCCTACTTTGTTGCTGCTATAACTTCTATTACAACCAACTTTTAACAACCCACCTAAGCGTACAAGCTAATTAAATCAACCTAGAAATTAGCATGAAGCAAAGTACTATCAATTAGAGTTAAAGCATGCATTGAATTGCCATTACAAAGTGCATTTATGAAGGTTTATTACAGTTGTCATTACTCCTATTTTGTTGTTGTTACAATTATCTTGGACAGTTTGTGAAAGCTCATTTGTTGATTTATAGATCTCTAAAACTTACATATGTTGAAGTGCTATCATTGAAGCTTTAAATACCTTTTTATATTGTCTATACAAGTGCATTTTCTGAGATACATTGGAGTTGTTATCATTTACTTATTGTTGGTATTTACTTGCTATTTACTGCCTACACTAGTTGCCAACATTTACTTTGTGAACTTGATGTCTTGTTGAAGCATTAATATCAATTGTTGTACATAAACTACCATAACGTTTGTTGTTGTCTTGGTAAAGGGCAGGTACATTCCTTTAATCCCTTGCTTCACCATTCAAGACATAAACCTGATTTAAGTGACCTAGAGAGAGAGAGGGGTACTTTACCTTGTCCTTTTCCCTTCCTGAAACCCCCTAGGGCTTGGGACATGTCCCTTGGAGTGGTTTTTTCCTCCTCCTAAACAGAAAGGGGAACCTTGTTGAGGTGACAGTGACAGGATTACCCCCGTGTTACGCCAATCTCTTCCCACTTGCCTTAGTCTTTGGGCAAGTAATAATTGTTTGATAACAGACCCTAAGCTACAAAAGGGGGTTTACAACATCCCATGTTCATGTGGTCTAAGCCACATTGGTGAGACCGGTAGGTCTTTTCAGGTTAGAACTAAAGAACACAAAGATGCCATTACTCACAATCATGAAAAGTTCTCAGCCTTGGTTGAGCATTCTATAAGCACAAAGCATCATATATGTATTGACAATTCCAATATTCTTGCAACGGTTGATCACTTATCCAAAAGACGTGTTAGAGAGGCCATGGAATTTGTGAAGGAAAACAATGTTTGAATAGGGATGATGGCCTTAAGCTAAGTAGATCTTGTCTCCCTGTTATTCAAAGTTAACCCTTTGGTGTTTTTTGTGCTTGTTTTCCTCCTCTCTTTTTTTGTATCTTCCTTATCTTTTGTTTGTTGTTTTGTGTGTTTTTACATTATTTCTCTCTTGTGCTTTATCTTTCTAATCTTTTGATTGTCACTGTTTTTATTTTTATTTTTATTTTCATAGTAGGTTTTGTTTAAACTTTTAGGGTTCCTCTTATTTCCTTTGTTCATCTTATTATTTATTTTTGTTTGTGTTCTTGTTTCTTTTGTTTATTTCCTTTTTATGTTTTTATTCATTTCACCTTCTCTTTCTATTTTATTTTATCTAGTTGACTTGTAGTTTTCTAGGTTTTTCTATCTATAGGGTTTTTGTTATCAATATTAATTTATGGTCATCCTGGTGATTTATGCATCTACACATAATTTATTACTAATTTGTTTCCAAGAATTTATGAGTCTCGATGATGGATTGCATATCGCAGGTCCGAAACATCGACAAAATGTTTCAAAACACAATGAATCCGGAAATCTTTTCTAATAAACTAACACACTATGAAAACCTAAAAGAAAAGATCTCAAGTGAGCCTATTGTGATGCCTTGAAACTTATACGATTGTCCCTCTTGTTGGAATTGGATGGTTAGGTCTTTAAAATCCATGAGGATGGGGCCGAGAGTGTGTAACCATTCAATGTCGAGCAAAATGTCACAACCGCCCATGTCGATAGCAAACATATGATATTTTAGGTGGTACTGACCACTTTGTAGGTGCACATTTTCACAACGCCCCCCACATTTCATGAAACCGCCATTGACAATCTTGATTTGAAAATTGTTGATTGCACGGATGTAACAATTGATTTCCTAGGCAATGGAACGATGGATAAAATTATGGGTGCTTCCACTATCAATTAGGATTATGACTTTCCTATGTTTAATGTAGCCAATTACCTCGAGGGTTTGGGGAGTAGAGAAGCCAGTGAGGGCATGCAGTGAAATCAATGGTTCAACTTCTGGTGGATTAGAGGGTGGAGTAGGATCATCTGCTTTAGGTAGCTCTTCCACATGGGAAACTTTGGCCTCCTCATTAGCAATATCCTCAGAAATAACCATAAAAATCTTTTGTTCCTTACACTTGTGCCCTGAAAAATATTTGTCATCACAATTATAGCAAAGACCCTTGAGTTGGCGTTCAACCATTTATGCCCGAGCTAATTTCTAGATCTTGAGAGGAGTGGCATGAGGGGTAGAATTTGTAGGTTCAGGGCAAGGAATAAAAGAGGGTTTTTTGTTCTAGGAAAAGACAACATATTGTGCTTCCTTGGTGCATTTAGTAGTTTCTGGCCAAGTCTAATGGCGAGCTATTTGGGGAGAAGCAAAAAATGGGCAGGTGGGTCTACACAAAAAAAGGGTTACATATAAGGGGTATTACAATGGTTGGGGCGAAGAGAGGAAGCCAATGAGATAGGTAGAAAATAAGGGTGTTGGGAAGGGTGGGTGGGTCCACCGAAAAAAAAAGGCTTACAAGTAATAGGTACCATTGTGATCAAGGCGAAGAGAGGAATCCAATGGGATAGGTTCCAAATAAGGGTGTTGGTAGGACCACTATACTCTATTTTTTTTACTCCTGCGAAGATATACTCTGGCCTGAAGAATACTGTAGTGACAGAATGCCCAAATTGTTAACAGGGAAAATTGTGTAGGAATTTGGCAACTGGGATGCAGGAGGCAGGATTGTGTGACAATATTTTCCTTATGTTTCTTTTTTGTTATGTTCCCAAGTGTTAGGGTTTCTACAGATAAGGGTTTTCACTGTGCTATAACTCTTTGATATATGTGCATGGTCAAACAATAGTACTCGACGCAATATCTTAGGGCACCAACTAAGGAAGCTCGACTGTACCCTTAGCCATACTACATGATTACCCAGGTACTAAAGAGTATCTTCTAAAGTGTTGTTCTCGATGTCACTATAACATTCAGGCGACCGATCAACTAATCTAGAGCTGGTTTCAGGAGACCTAGGGGACTCCCAATATACTTGGTGGTACGTGGGTGTGATGGCCATGTACATATTATGTCTGATGCAATACTACTCGAAGGGGTACCAACAAGGGTTACAAAGGTTTCCAACAAGGTGAAATGTTTATTTTGAGTAACCCCATGAAACCGTATGTATTTCCCACGTGTAGTCTTCCTGAAACCGTCGTTTTACCCTCTGAATGACAAATCTATGTGCTTTAAAGACGTTGACAACACACGTCTCTACGATGAAAACAAATTCCCACAACTTTTGCAGAGAAAAGAGCTCTGATACCACTTGTAAGGTACTAGATGTGTTATAATAAGTAGAAACAAAAATACTCCAACAAATACCAGAGGAACAACAAAATATAAAGAATAGCAACACCGACAATGATACTTTTTGATAGAAAGCCAAGTTCACTTGTCTCTTCGAGGGGGTAATCTCCAATAGAGAATAACTCTATTACAATAATTCTCAAGACAAGGCTTTCTCATGCCTTCTACTCCTATTTATACTAATTATATCTCCTAAAGAACATTCTAGAGGAAGATCTTTCTAGAAGCGGAAGCTTCTATTAAGTCTTCTTACATTAGACTTGTTCACATTATTAAACATGCCTTATTAACTAATGGTGGCCTTTATTACATGGAAAATATATTATTCTACCTAGTTGAGGGGTTAGGGAGGTTAGGTCCCTAACAAAAAATACCTTGCAAGTAGGAGATAAGGTTTCATTGCAAATTAATAAGAAAAGGTTATAAAGGTTAGGAAATAAAATCAAAGCCTTGAGATAAGGATCATTCAAAATGTTGGAGAAGATAGGCAACAATGTTTATAGACTCAACCTTCCACCTTATATGTGTATTTACTCGGTATTAAATGCAAATAACTTGAAATCTATGAGCCATACATGTTTGATGAGATTGAAGAGAGCCAAGTCTTAACTTCCATTGAAGATTTGACACTAGATGTACACGTGGAATTACGAGATGACATGGCTTTGCAAAAGAATATCAAAATGATTAGAAGGGGTGGACAAGAAATTTGGCATGTGAGATTGAAGGGCCAACTACCAACCAATGAGAATTGGTACATCAAGGAAAAAGAATGGAAAATTGTTAGAATATAAGCCTTGCATATGTAATAAAGTCGCCTCAATGACTTAGGCTAAAATATTCTTGTAGTGTGTGACATTGTTGAGTAGTATGTTGGCATGGTACATGCACCAAATGTTCCATGCGTGACAATCATTTCATTAGCAAGTTGTCAAGGCGAGGGGAATTAAGATTGTCATGGGATTAGTAAGGTCCTATAAGTGGTGACAATAGGAGTGGGTTTGTGGGATACTTGAGGGTTTGAGAAGCATAGGTCGGTGCTCATCAAGCGAAACAACAAGAATAAGCCAAAAAATAGGGGTAATGCTCGAACATTGCAAAAAGTTATGAGTAGGGTCAAGGAAGGGAGGGGGTTGCATAATTGTTGAGGTGTTAGACCAATGATTGTGCATGGGTAGGTTAGGTGTTGGGTGGATTTTGTGCAATATTCTTGTAGTTTCACTTGTAAACCATCCAATTTATCATGTCCTTCATGTACAAGCTCAAAGACATATGGAATATGCTCTTGGAGTTGGTGGAGAATGGTAGCAATAATATGATGAAGATGTAGAGTAAAAGGAAATAGATTGAAATGATCCATACATTCAATGATGACATGTGGGGGTGACATGTATGTGTGTTTGATGAAATAAAAAAATTCCTCAAATGATAGGTCACTTAGCTCATGGAATTAGGTAAGATGGGGCATAAGCATACTCCACCATCTCAAAGCTTCTCCACAAAGGGAACAAATAAAGTAGTTGCGACAAAACTCAATAATCATGTGCTACATGGGAAAGAGTGGAAAAAAAATCTCCATTGTGGTCAAACATTCATTTTTATTAGTCATCCCATCATATGAAGGAACAATAGTGAGTGGGAGAGTGTGGCGCTAAGAGACATAGTAGCCATGCCAATAGTACGAACAATCATCACAATGGTAAATTTAGTACTAGGTGTAGGATTCTACGAAGGTGGAAGAGTCTTCTTCTCCAATGTAGTAGAAAGATAGATCTATAAGTTGGTGTAGGTGACAAAGAAGCATCTAAACTCGATATTGCACCATCTTCAAAGGTTTGTTTGGAAAGCATGCTGGGTAAATACTCGATAACTACTTATAATTCCTTAATAGATGTTACATCATCGAGATCAAATAAGACAAAGTTAGAACCACGAGTGAACGAGTAATTGTGAAATAGTTATTTCCGAATGAAGGCATGGTGGTGTTTAGGGTTCAACAAATGTGGGGTGAATTGTCAAGCTTCTTTCCAATGTTGATGGTGCATGACCCTAGATTTTGGAGGCATGGAAGAAAATGCACACTATCGTGAGTAGGGACCACTGCAAAGTACTTGAGATACCCAATGTCGTAGGAAACAATGTGATTAGACAACAAAACCAATGTTATTTGGTGTAAGTCTGTACTGACCTACATGGTGATAATAACATCTTAGCATATAAAAATACCCAAACAAAGATAAACTTTAACAAACATAAACTATAAGCATTCACAAATTTATGTGCAAAGTTAGACAAGAAGATAAACTATTTCATGCAAGAAAACAACTTAGAGACATAACATGAATATAACATTGGTTGTAAAGAGCCCCAAGATCATATTACAATCTAGTTATTTTACATAAGATATAAGTTCTCACTCAATTTCCTTTAACCTTGCAATAATGGTAGATCTTTACATATTCAATGACTCGGCGTGCACTATTTAGGTCCACATGTCAACCTTCAAATGAACAAGACTTACATTCATTCCAATAGGCAAGTGCATAGAACGTACATATACATCTCAAAACAAACATAAATTACAATAAACAATACATTAGTAGATGGTGCGATTGAATTTCCGATCAAGTGATAATTTCGACTCAATAGTAAGATTATTCTAATCTAATGTACCCCAACAAGAATTGAGATCACGTGTCATGAACCTCCATCCATGAATGCCACACATAATCCCTTCTTGTCCATCTACACCATATAACAATTTCAAAAATTTCTTCATATCTTGTTTTGAAATGCAAGATTCATTGTAGGCACTAGTTGATCAACTCTCATCAATATCACATTCTTTGCACCAACACAAACATCGAACAACTTTTGGAGAAGCCATGCAAGAAACATTCACTCCTTGTAATTCTTCCACAAAAGCATCATAGATCAAAATATCAATAGGCATTACATCCATTGTGTAACCTTAAAGCTAAGTTTGATGCATCTCCTTCCTTCCTTGTCCATCTTACATTTCACAGTGTCCTCCCATATGGATACATGACATGATTTTTGAAAAGATAAGCATAGTTAAACCACCTAGACACATCCCTGCTCATAAATAAAAATAAGACTTGTCATCAAATAAGAGGGTGCATAGGCAAAGATCCAATGAAGCAAATTGGATCTTGTAAGTTAATTTAACATTGTAAGTTAATTTGGTCCAAATCATAGTATTGACAATATGAACTACATGTCTCAATGTCGTAGCGAAGTACAAGTGTGATAAATCAAGTTGTACAACAATGTTTCCTTTTGCCCTAAAACAATTGTAAACATTTACATTTTTACAATTGATTCCATTGAAAGCAATTCTAAACGTTGAAGCAAATATGTATACATACGGAGGAAATACTGCAATTTACGAGATTTGTCGTGATTAAATGAAAATTGACATTTACAATGCATGTAGAGACCATATATCAATTTGATTTAATGATTGAATACTTCATTCATGTAGAGATCATATGTCAAATTGAGTTATTGATTGAATACTTCATCCATATGTATTTGACATTTAGAGTTATAGATATGGGTTCGACATTTAAAATTATTGAATGTATAACTCAAGGCATCATACTTTATTATGATGAGATGCTCAGTACTTGGATTTGCTATGTTGTACCACCAAATTGTATAATAATTTCAAAACTTTCAAATTAATCTTAATTTTAAAAGAATATAAAAGTGAATTTTTTTTGTTGCAAATTTTCCAAAATTTCAAAGTGAAAATCACATTTTTAAATATTTAATTTATTTTTTATAATAACACATAAAATATTGATAAATAATTGAATATATTATTATATTTAAAATAAATATTTTCAAATATGAACCCTTTCTCAATTGAAAGTGCAAGAAAATAAATTATGTATATAAACTATTATCTTATAAAACAAGTGTTGCATGGGAGTGTAGTCCTTGTCAGGTTGGAATGAGAATAAATGCACTGCTATGGCGGGACCGAGGGAGAAATAGAAGCCCGAAGAAGCAAAGACACATGGGAAGCAGCTTGAAATACAGGTGGTATCCATGCAAAAACTGACTCGTGCTAGTGTGTCACACGCTAACCATAAGACATCGGGCTGGTAGATGACCCGGGGAGAATGTCACTGCGAGAGTAAGGTCGAAGCCCCGAAGAACCTCCTGAATTAGTTAATCATAATATTATATTAATATGGGGTTAATATGCGAACGAGGATGTCAAACCTACTGCGTTTTTTGTATAGATGTCATACTCTTGTTTAAGTTTTTTCATGGGGTGTGTATAGTTCAAATATGAGACTTAGAAAATTTATGTTGTAATGACTTGAAGCAATAAAAAAGGATAGTAGTAGTTTTTTTTTTTTTTTAAATAAAGGTTCCTCGAAAAAAGGACCAGGAATCACACACATTAAACATTCAAATATAATAAACACAATTTCCTAACATCCAACATAGTTGAAGAAAAAAAATTATGAACACATAAAAATAAAAGAAAATGATCGATATGCATAAAAAGAACTAATTTAGCATTCTAAAAGCAGCCCACAAGGAACCGTCAAAATTGTTCCCGAATTAGTTTTCTTTGAAAGTTATCAAAAATTAATAATGTATTTTACATATTTCTGGAATCTGTTACATATTTCTAGAAATTTAAATGCGTTTGTCATATAGATTGGGATTGGGGTTCCCGCGGACCATAAAAGAAATAAGTACAAGAAATAAGTGTTACAGGTGAATCCTCTTGCAGACAAGCAGATTCCCTCTTGGTCTCTAGACTCTTAAGGCCAAGATAGAAAAGTGCTTAACATGGACACTAACATCCTTTTTAGATCTAATTAAGCTAATATGCGAAAAGGAAGAAGAGGGATATGTACCTTGTTAACGGCGTTTGTCCTCGCAAGATCCAAGCTGAGCTCCAATCATGAGCTCCTCGATAGGTCAATCCTTTGATGGAGGTGCAACAACCTGTTCCAGCTCTCCTTGTCCAACCCCTTTGCTCAAGTAATCTACACTGATTATGCTTTGATAACATCTCACTTATGGGATCATAAGTTTGGTGTAATTCTCAATCTCCATATATTCTTTCACCATAAGGAGGCCTCCTTATATAGGCTTGGAGAGGCCTAACCACTTGAGAGATCTTTGGGATAAGTTGAGGATTCCTCTCCTTTAGTTGTGGATCTCCCCTAAGATCATGCCTTGACCTCAAATTCGAATCCAACTACCTTCAGATATTGAGGGGATTGTCCCCTGATTCTCTCCAACAAACCAAATTTCGCCCAAAAAAGGCCAGCGCTCCCTCAAAAAGGGGCACAAAGCACTGGAACGCTCCCCTAGAAGAGGGTACAGAGCACCATCACTCCCTGTCATTGGGTAGGGGAGCGCTCCCTTCCAAAATTGATATTTTAGTGGCTTTTTCCAATGGCAAAAGGTTTGTACTCTTTGTCAATTGATTTCTCTTCTTCAAAACTAGTCTTTGAGGTGTCTTGGTGTCCTTGTGATGTCGTTAGAGAGACGACATAGGTAAAGTGATGTTTGCGACACTTGCGACCAATATGTGACACTTGCAGTATTTATAATGACGACACTAGCCATCATTGCAATGAGTGATTTTGATGTGTAACAGATTGCCCCCCAAAGTGCGAAGTCAAAAGACGGTGATGACTGAAGTACTTTCTAGACTTTTTCTAGCAAGGGTATGGACGCAGAGAGGCTGGAAAAAGATGCACACAACCATCAAACAAATATTATGACATGTTTCAAACCCAAGGTAGGCATACCTATGCTTGAGTGATAAATACTTTTTAGGTATGGCTGCCATAAAATACATTGTGGATCCATAATTATATTGATAAAAGGTATAGCCACTGAAGATACAATGTGGATCTATACTCCTATGACCTGAACTGATCGTAGCCACGAAGAATACAGAGTGGATCTACGAGATGACAAGACATAGCCATAACCAATACAAAGTGGATCTATGTTACAGTATATGTCTCATAGTTCAAAAGAACTCCTTCGCAACCTGGGCAAAGTATATATAAGAGTGATAACTCAACCCAGGGTCTTCTTACCGATCCCAATGTAGTATGAATCTAACCATGTGAATATATGTCCTGATGTCGAACATGGTAGAAACCACTTGATTATCGGTCAATGAGGTAAATCGTTAACAAGTGCGAGGGAGATCACCATTGATGTCAATGATTCCCAAGGTACTCTAGTACATTTCAACGAATGTGAATGGATGAGCTGAAGTCGAACATCCGTGGAATCGTCCGATCAAGGGTCAATGATGTAAACCCACTGTCAGACATGAGGAGGTCTGCCATTGAGGCATGCAGGTCCCAAAGTACTAACTGGTTTCTAAGTCTAACTCATGGATAATGTGTTAAAGTCGACAGGAATAGACTCGTCGAAGGAGGGCCTTGATGTATCCCCCAACAATGACATGAAACAGACACAGAGATGTAATTGGTGGATCAAATGAACATGGACTGACACGGGTATTGAAACAGGATATTTGTGATGGCTGACTCTCGAGGCAGATACTTCCCTTGAACACTGAGGCACAACAACAGAAACGTGACATGAACCAAAACTTGATGATGCAATGGATGCTATGACTTTCGTCAGGTGACCCAAAACAGTAAAAGAAACTCAGAGGATTGGCTCAGTGCAGAGGTTCAACGGATTAAAATGCGTGCAAAGACAAAGTGTCGTGTTCAAGGGCGACAGTAAGAGTTACTGGCAGTGTTCTCAAAAACTGCTTGCCTTGCTTCTTTCAATTTTCCCCCCATCCAGATAGATGAGAACCTCTTTTTAATTTAACGAGCTCGAGGAGGGTAACACATGCTCGATATAACTCACCTTCGGTAAGTCCCTCTTCCTTTGTTTAACAAACTGGAAGAAGTAAGGGTTCGGTCCCGTATGGGCCCTTCAATGTATGAATGTTTAACGAGTCCAGAGAAGGTAAACTTGGTGGTTTTCATATTTAGAGAGTCTGAAAACAACGTAGAGATGACTCTAATGTTGTATTTTTTTGTAATATTAGTCTTACGAGGCCGAAAAAGAGATAAATTATCATTCGAAAGACGCCCTTTCAAACCTTTTAACGAGTGGGAAAGGAATCAAGATCACTCGACAATCTTTTCATGTTTTAGAGAGTCTGAAAAGAGTTTAAAGAAGACTCCAGGGGGTTCATTTTTCGTGTATCCATGTGGGTCCGAAAAAGAGATAAAAGTTTACCCGACGCATTCTCATGTGCTTGAGCTTGAGAACGAACGAAAACTATGCTCATGAAGGTGACAAGATAAAATGAACAAACCCGCTTCAAAACCTGCCAAGAATGTCAAAATTGCATTCCAGGGGATTAATAAGCCTCCAAATATTTCTCAAAAACCCAAAAATAACTATATCATATGTGAAAATGAAAAAAAGGGCTAAAAATGTCCTTTACCATTTCATTTATGCAAAGATTTGTAGCAGTGGAGAATTTGTGTTTTGGAGTTGAATCTTGAATTGCTCGGTGTCGGAGCTACGGTCAATCATTTTCCTCGCCGTTTGGACCAGGTTGGTGTCCTTCTCCTCCTCTTTCATTTGCATGATTTATAATTTGTTTTAAGGCACTAAACATCTATGAAAAATGATACCCTGGGTCAGCCCAAGCACCTAAAAATCTCGACGCTCCTCTAAAAATCGTGGGGAAGCGTTGCATGGCTTCGAAAACGCCCCTCTTAACCCATGGAGGGTGTTCCAACGCTCTGATGTAGTGGCTATGGGGGCGCTGCCTAAAAAAAAAACCACAAGAAAAATGCCCAAAAATGGCCAACACATGCTCAAAATGTGAGGAGGGCGTTTTGAGTTTTTAAACATTTTGATTGGCTAATGTAAGGGCGCATTGATCCCCTTATGTCCATGTAAAGAGGGCGTTATTCTTTTGCAAGAACAAACGATCATTTTTTAAAGTTTTTAAACTGCCCAAAAATTCGTTGAAATCGTAATTTGATGAATTTTATTGTCAATTGCAGGGAGTTCAGCAACATGCTTGAGTGGAAAGAAAGGGAACACGAGCTCGATGATTTGGCCGCTTTGCAAAGTCCCCGATCGAGAGCCGCATTAAGGAATTTCGATCTCCTTAAATACTTCAAATTGCAAAAAATGAAGAAAGAGATTCTTCTTCTCGAATACATGATTGAGTTATGGAACGTTGCAGAGCAAGGGTTCCAGATGGGAACACAGCTTCTTACCATCGAGTTGGAAGACGTGTATTTAATAACTGGTCTCTCTAAAAGAGAGGCTCCTATAGCTCTAACCAGAGAGTGGGTACTTCTCGCACCCGTGGATGAGTATCTAGCAAACCATTGTGTCCCGGGAGCGAGACTAGTGGGTGGCAGAATTGCGATCAAAGATATCAAGGATCTATCTCTTCGATCCATTTTGTTTGCCATTACGAGTATAGTGGGAAGTATGAGTGCACACCTAGCTTCAAGATCACAAGTGGCCTATGGTTTATAGTGTTTAGAGCCAGCACTATTTAACTGGAGTGCAGGGTTCCTTCAAAACATGAAGGAACAAATCACGAAATGCAGATCAGGACATCAGAAGCAATTTGATTATGGTTCATTCTTGGTTTCGTTCTTCTTAGAATGCATTCCTGGGATGCAACCTTAGATTGCATTACCGGTACGGCCAACGAGAGAACCACGTATGGAGCGGTGGACCAACCTGTCTCCGAGACTAGGCCCAGATTCAGAGTTCAGATTCACCGGTGATTTCTTCACTTGGTTGAGACGCCAATTGATCGTGATAGAAGACTTTCCATACACCGGAGTAGATTTTCGGGGCAGAATGGATTTGGTTCTTCTAGAGGGCAAGGATTGGGATGCGTCAGGTAAGAAAACAAACTGATCTTGTCAAGTGTTTTTTTAATTTTTGAATGTTATAATTTTTTTAGAGTACATAGAAGAATCTTTAACAGACGTATCGTTTCATCATGCAGATAGAGGAGCAACACATCCAACAGAGATTCTAGCACTGGGGCGTCGCGGGGATGCTCAGATGGCGATAGATCAAGGGGTAGCGATAGGAGGTCTCCTGGAGGTTGAAAGAAACCTCCAAGGTCTCACGATGGGTATCCCTCCTCTCAGGAGGCGGGAAGTACCACTACATCTACAAAGACACACTGTGGGGGTGTCTGAGAGTCTTAACTCTTTACTGAGGCGAATAGCCCATGCAGTGATATGTTACTCGCAACATAATGTGATGCAGGGAGATTAGGATCTTCCTGATGATTGGAAAGTCTATATGACAATGTTTATGGGTGTAAAGACCCACATTTTGCCTATCTATGTACCATTTTTTATGTAACCAACTTTTTTCAGTCACACCGTATATATATATACATTTCCGAGTTTTTACAGTGCCAAATGATTTTCAAATGATGATGTCTCTTATGCGATGTGTTTTAATTTACATGATGATATGTGATGTGATTCATTTCCTTTATGAAAACTTATCTATGTGTGAGATATATATCCATAATGTAATTTGCTAACGAATCTGAAATGGTATTGAGTTCTCTTGGTATGTGTTGGTATTCGATAAAATCAAACGTTCATTCAAGACAACGAACTCGTAGGTGGAGTCGTAGCAGGATAAGATTGTGAATAGAGTAGACTCGATTGAGTTTACAGACCACGAGTTGAGAGTCCAAATTGACAATTATGCGAGAAATCCCTAGGGAGGATGCTTCGGTTAAAAGTCCGATGACAACATGATATTCTGCCATGTTATTAGTTGTCGATCCTAAGCAAATACCTCTGGAACTCACCAAATCGTCGGAGTGGTAAATGACCCAAGTTGCGGAAGCAATGTTCTGGGTGTGTCGACTAGCACCATCTGCAAACCTAACAAAGATAGGAAAGGGAGATGTCATCTGCGCATGAAAACACAAGACATAGTATAAGGCTAAGGCAAAAACTCGAGCACGCAAAAGAAAAAGACACACCAAACTAAAATACAATAGTGTACAAAGCACGTATGCTAGATGTCCTAAGCATAGTACTTCTTCAGGTAAAGCCCATTCTGAGGCTCACCCAGGGAGATTTTGTCGTAGTCCATTAACTCGTAAGCGCCTCTATGTAGAACAAATTTCACGATGTAAGGACCATGCCATAGAGGCTCTAACTTACTCGTCCCTAACTTGTCATGATCCTGGTCATAAACAACGACTAGGTCTCCTTCTGCAAAAGTACGAGGATGGACAGACTTGTCATATTGATTCTTGATTCATTTTTTATATGTCTCATTGATGAGAGCGACATCACTACGTGTTTCATCCAACCTAGTCAAGTGTAAGAAACGTTCTTCTTCAGCAGAAGTGTGGGGTAGGAGTTCTACTTTGAGTTTTAACGAAGGAATTTTGCACTCAATTGGTAAAACAACTTCTATGCCATATACTAGTTGGAAAGGAGTGAAACCAGTAGCAGTTTTCACTGAGGTCCGGTAGGCCCAGAGAGCGGAGAAAAGTTGTAGATGCCAAGATGTTTTGTTGGTCCCTACCATCCGTTGGATCATAATTTTGAGGACTTTGTTAATGGCTTCAACTTGTCCATTCTCTTGAGGATAGTACGGGGATGAGTTCTCATGGTGAAAACCCAACTTGGCATGCAACTCACTCATCATCTGGTTTTTAAAGTGTGAACCATGATCAGTGACAATGGCATGTGGAACACCAAAACAAGTGATGATGTGGTTAAAAAGGAAAAGAGTTGCAGTAGAACCATCATTCAGAAAGGTAGGCATAGCCTCAACCCATTTTGTAAAGTAATCAATGGCAACAATTATATAACCGTGCCCCCTGGCTGAGGTAGTCTTACATTGCATGAAATCAATGCCCTGTTTCGCAAAGGGGTCGATGGCAATAATGGGATGCAGCGGAGCAGGGTGGGTTTGTGCCTTTTTGTGAAAAACTTGGCAGGGTGGGCATTTTTTGACTGTCTCAATACAATCTTTGAAAATTGAGGGCCAAAAGTAGCCGACACATAAAAATTTCTGAGCGGTAGCCATCCCAGAAAGATGACCGCCACGGGCTCCAAGGTGACAGTCATTAAGCATGCGTTCAGCCTCGTCGTGAGTTAGACATCGTCACAGGATAGTGTCAATGCCATGGCGGTATAAAGTGTCGCTGGTAATAAGGTAACGACGAGAATGGTGGCGGATACGACGATGTTCTTCCCGAGAGATATCGGGCTGAAAACGTTGGGTCTGGAGATAAAGAAGGATATCTCCATACCAAGGATCGGACGTGCTAATGAGGAACAGAGTTTCATCCAGGAGAGAATCTCTGGGCTCGGTATTTTCATCAACACGGGGAAAGTCGCACATAAGCTCTGCAAACACCAGGGACTTTTTAGCTTTGGATTTAGTGAACTTGAGATCGAATTCTTGAAGGATAATGATGCATTTCGAATATTTTCCCCCAAGAACTTGACATGTCAAAATGTGGTACATGGGGTTCGAGTCCGCAATAACCATGGTGGTGCGTAGAAAAATGTAGTGACGGAATCTTTGGACAGCGATGACGGCTGCCAGAGCCAACTTTTCAACATGTGAATATCTGAGCTCTGGATCGGATAGTCTTTTTCTCAAATAATATATCACGTGTTCCTCGTCGTTAGGGTCCTCTTGAACTAACACCATGGAAATAGTGGAAGTGGAGGCTGCTAAGTAAAAGATATAGTCCTTTGTGTAATTCAAAGGATGTAACAAAGGAGCGTTGGTTAATGCATGCTTACGAGCAGTAAACGAGCGTTCAACAGTCATCCCAAATGAAAGGGGTGTCTTTCGGTAACAAGCGCATAAATCCTTTTGTAATCTCAACATAGTTACAAATGAAATGGCAAAGAAAGTTTTCCTTCCCTTGCAAACTTTGGAGTTGTGTCAGATTGTTAGGTGGAGGTAAAGCCAAGATAACTGTAATTTTTAAGGGATCCACCTGAATCTCGTTCTTGGAAACAACGAAGCCGAGGAGTCGACCTGATTCGATAGCAAAAATACACTTATGTGGGTTCAAACGAATACGGTAGAACCAACATCGAAGAAAAATAGCTCGTAGATGACCAAAATGGTCTGATCGATTGGATGAGTGGGCAGGTAAGTCGTCGAGGTAAGGCTCCACAATATGTTTGATATCGTGGAAAGCGTAGGACATGACTTGCTGGAATGTAGCACCAGCATTTTTAAGGCCAAATGGTAGCTTCTGATAGGCGAAAGTTCCCCACGGGAAGATGAAGGCGGTCTTATGCAAATCAGCAGGTGAAATGTCAATCTGGTTATACCCCGAGGAACCATCCATGAAAGAGAAAATTATGCTACCAACGCAATTATCAATGATCTGGTCGATAAAGGGCGTAGGGTAGTTGTCTTTCGGACAAGCCTTATTGAGGTCCCTATAATCAACACAGACGCAAATGGTTCCCTGCTTCTTAGTAACCGAAATAGTGTTTGAAACCCATTATGTCAAAGGGACAAGATAGATGAAGCCAGATCTCAATAATTTCTCAACTTCTGCCTTGATAACTGCGGTCTTCTTAGGATGGACTGAGCGGAATTTCTGTCGAACAATTTTTACACCTGGGTAGGTTTTAATCTCATGCACAACGATCGAAGGATCGATCCCTGGCATCTCTTCGTAGCTCCAAGTGAAGACATTGCGAAATTATTTAAACAAACCAGTATAAGAAACCACTTCCTCGGGTGTACAATTAATGCCAAGATTAATATTTTCTACGATACCTTCCTTGATCGAAATATCTATTTCGACTGTAGAGGTAATGTTGAATAAATTCCCTTCAAAAATAACATCTTGTGTAAGAATAGGTGATTGGGGAAATTGGACAACATCAGGGGGAAGATAGAGTGTATATCTTCCTAGATTTCTTTGAGAGGTGGAAGAAAAGAGGATCGATGATGGCTATCATCCCAAGGTATGTCGTCGATGCTAAGCATTTTCATTATTGATTCATCGGAAGGAAAAATTTCAGAAATGTAGTCGAACGTAGATGTCAAGGAATTTAACCACGATGGCAACAAGTAAGTGTCGGGTGCCAAGAGATGGTGGTCATCCGAGGAGGGAGAGGCAGATTGGATGGCAACGTATGAGGTTTCGGCTAGACTAAGTGGCATGGTGTCACCTAGTGCATCGAAAACCAACGAACTAGGTACAATCCAAGGGTCAGTTGATTCCAAGGATTAGTAAACCATAGTCGAAATCATATTGATTGTGGCAACATGATGTGTGGTGGGTGGAAGTGGTGTAGGGAAGGTACCCATAAGGCTAGAGTCTTTCAACAAGCCAACACCAATGCTTTCATACATGATCTTGTGATCTCCTAGAAAGGGAATATTGTTGGTAGCAGGAGTGCGAATGTCAGGTGTACAGAAATCTAACTGATCGACGGTGACAATTTTGCCTTGAAAAGGAAATTACACACATTGAAATACCGACGAAGCAACGACAAACATAGCATAGAACCAACTTATTCCAAGCAACAAGTTGTAATCGAGGGGAGCATCGACCACCTCGACATCAACAAAGACGGATTTGTCGTCCAATTGGACAAACATGGACTGCAAAAGTCCATGGGGATGAAAACCTCGCCCGTCGAATGCACATAGCATCGTAGGGGATTTGTTAAGTGCGGGCGATTTCAAGCTTTTCCAACAAGCTAAAGACATGACACAAGTAGAGGCTCCCTCATCCAAGATAGTGCAGTGGATTTCTTCATTATGAACAACAACATCAACTTGGAAAGCAAGTTGATGAGAGAGTTGAGGCGAGAAATTATTCAGGTTAACCATGATAGTGTTGGACGACTCAGGATGAAAAGCGCCAATAGCGGCCAAGAGTGTTCTACGTTGACTGGGGCATTGTTGTAGAACTTCTAACGCAGACATAGCACACTGTGCTTGTGCCAGATCCTCAACAATGTTGTAGTTATGAGAGAGACGTGAACTAGGATTAAAGGTAGATTTACGGATAGTGCTCTTAGGAGGGCGTAAGATAGAGTCGAATGCAGGTTTATCAATTTGAAGTGGTCCAGACGGAGGACTAACTGATGGAGGACTAACGAAGGATGGTGATGGATTCGGTAAAGTACCGTTAGTGACTTTTCCTTTGTCAAGTTTAACTGGAGTGTCGTAAGTCATAGAGCGAGTGGTCAAATCAGTCCCATTGAAGAGATAGATATGAACACTTGTTGAGGCTTCATCATGAGAAGGGTGGATGGAACTACCCCTTGGAGAGGGGGTTTGAGAAACCATAGATTACTGCTGAGGAAAAGGCTAAGTAAGCATGGTGGGTTGGGAATTCCCTTTGAAAAGTTTGGCCACTTCATCACGATGTGGACAGTTTCAAGTGTAGTGATCATCACCACAAATAAGACACGTGAATTTCGGCTTTCATCGTGGTTGCTTTTCGTTAGCAGGTGGTATGTTTTGAGCTTTGGGTTGTTCATTATTGTTATTTTTGGTTTTGTTCTTTGTTTTCCTCTTACCTTCGGTTTGTTGTGAAGGGGCAGATTGAACTGCATTCACCTCAGATATTTGAGTTTAGGGGAGGTAGAGGAGGGTGTGGTCGAACTGGAGGTGGATGTCGGAGCAGATCGATTAGTTGTTCCAGTTGACTGGGATGAAGATTGTGTTTTGACGGAGCCAATAACGCCATCAGTATGCGATGAAGATGAAGGTTTGGATGGATCGGTAGTGGCACGGGTAGGATTTTGGATTAACTCATACAGAGCACCAGACTGTGAGTAAACCAGATCTAAGTATTATGCCCTGGCAATGGCTTCCTCTTCTGTGACTACACCACCCATGGCGACATCACGAGCGATTGGGGGTAACAGTGATTTAGTGAACCATTTCGCCAATAATTGTTCAGGAATGACTGCTTTGATCAATCTTCGTCGTCGTCTCCACTCATGAGTATGATCGTAGATATGCACTGACGAAGGGAGGTCAAGAGTTCGGTACCCATTTCACATCGAATGGGTAGTTGAAAGTGTGTGAGAAAGGACATGGAAAGGGAGTTAAAATCTCGGAAATAACCGCGTAGAAGTTCGATATACCACTTGGTTGTTGAGCTCGTAAGCGTTCGCTAGAAAAGACGTAAACGGATTGAGTTGTCCATTAAGGAGTTTGATGAACACCATAAATGGAAAGTCATTACGTGATTATTGGGGTCTTCTCTAGCTTTACCGTCAAACTTCAGAATATCATAAGGGAGTTTAGCTGGAATCACTGGCCAGAAAGGGTAATGCAATATAGGATCATTGGTTAACCGAGACAAGTCTGGGAGATCCAGAGTAGCAAGGAAAGGTAGTTGTCGATTAACCTACGGGTGATACTGGTGAGGCATAGGAACACCAGTAGGACCATACACTAGATTAGATGGATAATTGTAACTAATGGGTCCTCCTGCATAAGGTTGTTGTTGGCCAGAGTACACGAGATTCTAGGGGGTTTGAGAAACATTTGCGAGAGGAGGATAACCGAGTGGGTTTTGTGGATTATACGTTGGATTAGATGTTTGTCCATATGGAGGGTAAACATTTTGTCCATAAGGAAGATACATATAAGTTCCTTGAGAGAGAGGAGGGTGTTGTATACTTTGAGGATTATATCCCCCAGAGAAAGTGAGTTTCCTGGAAAAGGAACGTTCCACGGATTAGGAGTTGCAAACACATTCTATCCAGAAGGTTGATGATAGGCTCTAATCTGGGGTTGCCCCCCAGCATGAGGTTGCCACCCAAACGGGGGTTTCCCTCTGAGAGGGGGTTGCCCGCCAAATGAAGGTTGTCCTCTGAGGGTAGGTTGCCCTCTGTGAGAAGGTTGTCCTCTGAATGGGGGTTGTCCTCCATGAGGAGGTTGCCCCCCAGCATGGGATGGAGTTATAGGAATTTGGAAATTAGATGTAGATGATTGACCGGTGCCACTCAAAGGATTATAGCCACCAAGACCGATTCCTCCGGGTTGTTGGATAGGTATAGTACTTCTGGGTATGACCTGGGTAGTGTTGACAATGGAAGGATTTATTGCTCGATACCTAGGGGGAAGTGACAGAGTAGGTCTATATGACAATGGTGTACCAATGGGAGCTTGGCTAACCATTATGTTACCAGTGGGTATAGTCGCGACGTGAGGGACCATCGTAGATTGCACCTTCTGGAGAGGAACAGTGGAACTTGGACCAACATACTGCATATTCAGACCAGTAGACGGTATGATGGAACTAACAGTTGTACCAATAAAACGATCTAAAGGTACGGTATAGGTGACAGATGGTTCGGGTAATTAAGACACAACAAGTGCATCAACACCCATGCCTAATCCATAAAGTTCTCGCACCATGCGTGGGCTACGAACTATCTCAGTAGTCCAAAGGGGGTCTCCGACTTGAGGTCCCGTGTGAGATCCAGTCGAAATGTTAGAAGGATCAATAACAACAAGTTCTCTGGCTGAATTCAACTGGAGAAAACGCCTCTCGTATACCGCAGGGATGTGAAAAGCCTCCATAGAATCTGAAACAATATGAAAATATTCTAAGGAAGCAGAACCTTCCTCCTGTGAGGTTATAATGTCATGAACCTCGCTCCGTTGAGGAGAGCCCTCCGTATCATGAGGGGGTAAAGGGTTAAATTCTTCCATATTTTATGGGGGAAGGCCTTGTACCCTACGTGAACGGTGTGGAGGGTCAATGTTGGCGGAACCAAAAATTCGACGAAAAAAATCTATGGCCAACTAATGACAAAGAAACAACATACACTAATCAAATCTAGGAATCAAACCAAGCAAACAAAACTTCTCTCGATGATCATACTAGTTGGTGATGAAATCCAATGTCGCATGATCAAGTCAAAAAGGGGCTAGGATATATTGGAACAGTTACAATGGCGACCTGCTTAACGAACTTTCACCTTGGTGCAAGCTTCCACGTAGTAATTGTGGATTTACCCTCCAAGGAGCCCGAGTGAGTTCGACCAATGTTTGTTCCAGGTACAGCGAGACTTCCCTTCACCGTCACCTCGTGTAAGTACCTAAAGATTATGGCAACTAAGGACACCAACTCGCAGCCAGCCCCTGGGCGGGTACAGTTGACAGTCCGGTCTGAACGTATAAACAGGATAACAAGTCTGAAATCCTTCAAGAGAACTGAGGACAAGTGGACCGGTAGAACTCCAGAGGACCCCGAACGGATTCGGAGTTCACGAAGCACCGAGACCAAATGAAACCAGTTGAGCCTCAAGAAGAACCCTCAATATACGATCCGACCACTACAAACAGTTAAACCACAGAGGCATAATCTTTGTAATTCTCTCGAATGCGACCTCGTGTGTAACCCCTGTGTGAGAAGGGGATCCTAGAAAGCCTATACGACAATTGGATTTTTCTCTCCCTACCGCAAGATGCTAATTTTTTTTTCGAATACTTTGGAGAGTTGTACTCACTGCCTAATCCAAAGTGTTAATCCTAGTTTAATGTTGGTGGAAGATCCTAAAAACAAAATGTTCTAGATAATTTTAAATTACCGTTCATTTTGCAGTTGTTCTTTACTCAAAGGGTGTATGAAAGTGAAACTGATGGTGTTAAGACTCAATTCCAAAAAAATGCATAAAAGATGACAAGCAATCGTTTCTTTCAATGACTGCCTATTTAAGGAAAGGAGAAACAGTTGTTTTCACTATCAAACACTAAGATGTAATGTCCTCAATCAATTTGTTTCTCAATCAAATTCAGTGTAAAGCCAAAATTCTCACAAAAATTCCTCTCTAATATTCAAAAACAATCGTACAAAGATATCCTTATGCTTTGTGTGTGAATGATTATCAATTTTGATGCAAAAACTTCTAATGTCATTCAGATTTTAAGATAAAAAAAGTTCAGACAATCAGAAGCGAGTTTTTCACAAACAAAGACACACTCTCGTTACAATTAACAAGTAAGACAAATATCACAAAATTTACAAAATGAAACCAAAAAACTCAAAAAGATTGAAAAAGGTTTGGGCAAAAAGACCTCAAAGATCAAATGGGATGGTACACAGATCTTTGAAATTCCTCACAAAGGTTTCTACTCAACCAGATAAATGAGAAGAAAGCAACAAGACACCTCTAAATCAATAAAGACAAAGAGTGACTTCAAAGCAAGGAAAGAAAATGTCAAAATACCAAACAAGAAGAGATCAATTCTTAGAAAACAGGGTGTTGAAAGCCACTACCAAGATGAACTGAGAAGACAAAACTCCTGAGTCAAAGCCAAAATGAAGAAACAACTTCAGAAGATGAAAATTCTGGAGAATTTCTCACAGAAAGGGGTAGCGCTCTGGTGTAAGGGGCACCAGAGCGTTCCAACGCTCCGTGTAAGGCTAATGGGGAGCGTTGGCACTCTGACAACAACAAAGGGGGAGCACTCTGCTCTCAAAACTCAGAAAAAAGTTCAGAAAACAAAATTTCTAAACAGACTCAGTAAATCAAGGTGATCATGACGAAACAAAGAGGCAATAAAACAGATCTAAGAATCAAAGACAATATGGAGAAGGTCAAGAAAGGGCAAAGGACCAAAACAAGATCTGGGAATGGAAACAAAAATCAGAGCTCCTCCCTAGTGGAGTCGCCAACTTATGTTATAGGTGAATCCTCTTGCGGACAAGCGGATTCCCTCTTGGTCTCTAGACTCCTAAGGCCAAGATAGAAAAGTGCTTAACATGGACACTGGCATCCTTTTTAGATCTAATTAAGCTAATATGTGAAAAGGAAGAAGAGGGATGTGTACCTTGTTAACGACGTTTGTCGTTGCAAGATCCAAGCTGAGCTCCAATCTTGAACTCCTCGATAGGTCAATCCTTTTATGGAGGTGCAACAGCCTGTTCCAGCTCTCCTTGTCTAACCCCTTTGCTCAAGTAATCTACATTGATTATGCTTTGATAACATCTCACTTATGGGATCATAAGTTTGGTGTAATTCTCAATCTCCATATATTCTTTCACCATGAGGAGGCCTCCTTATATAGTCTTTGAGAGGCCTAACCACTTGAGAGATCTTTGGGATAGGTTGAGGATTCCTCTCCTTCAATTGTGGATCTCCCTTAAGATCATGCCTTGACCTCAGATTCAAATCCAACTACCTTCAGATATTGAGGGGATTGTCCCCTGATTCTCTCCAACAAACCAAATTTTGCCCAAAAAAGGCCAACGCTCCCTCAAAAAGGGGCACAGAGCGTTGGAATGCTCCCCTAGAAGAGGGTACAGAGTGCCAGCGCTCCCTGTCAGTGGGTAGGGGAGAGTTCCCTTCCAAAATTGATATTTTAGTGGCTTTTTCCAATGGCAAAAGGTTTGTACTCTTTGTCAATTGATTTCTCTTCTTCAAAACTAGTCTTTGAGGTGTCTTGGTGTCCTTGTGGTGTCGTTAGAGAGATGACATAGGTAAACTGATTTTTGCGACACTTGTAGTATTTATAATGACAACACTAGCCATCATTGCAATGAGTGATTTTGATGTGTAACAATAGGATTGTAGAAAGAAGAAGTACACGACGGTAGAGAGGAAGACCTGGAAGGAAGAAATTGGAAGTTATCAGTCTTTGGTTAGAGATTTCTATTTAAAGAGGTAGAATAATTGGATGGATAAAGAAAACAAGATGTGATCAGTATAGACTTACTATGAAGTTGATGCCTTTTTGTTGCTCTCATCGACGACCACTGGAATCGTGCCAACCAGTTGTTGCCCTTCGTTGATGAGCTTGTTGATTCTCCTTTGGAGCCATTCTTCAATGTAGATTCTCATGGGGGCCACGTTGATTTCATCCCAGATTTCTATGTTGCAAAGCTTGTTTTCTAATTTCCTAAGATCGATAGAAATATTATGCAGAGCCTGTTCAATTTCTTCATTGTGTGTCGAATAGTCCACTAGCCAGTTCTCGACGTCATCTTGACCATATTCAAGGATGTCGTAAAACTTTTCTAAAGACAACCCCTTTAAAATATCAACTCGTTCATCGAAGCTTTATTGGTTAAGGACAATGAGTTGAAGATTAAGTTTGGGTCTTGAACCTTGTTGGTACTTCCGGCTAAGTCTATTTCGGTTAGGTTTCTGAATAATTCTTCTTTCTCTGATATGGCTTGTTCACATGATTCGACAATGAGGTGTAGGTTCTTAACTTTCTCTTTCCAGCATGTCATCAACATCTTCTTTTCAAATATGAGATGTTGATGACATGGTTGCCAAAAGGGATCACCGTCTATAGATAGAAACATTCTTCATTTTTTAAATCCGCCTACAAATGTTCGTGCAAATCATTTGCCCTCGTTCAAACAGAAGCTATATTTTGTGATGTTTCCCATGATTTAGTAATTAGCTCCATTATTTTCTTGATATTCTTCTCTACATAGCCTCTACAGGATGTGAGGAGGCTAGAGGATCCTTTTAACTTGGCTACAGGAGTGGCAGGCACGGTTTTTGCTAAAGGACTGGCAAATAATGGGGTAGGAATCAAAGCCTCCTCCAATTCCTTGATTCGATCGTTCAGTCTGGCATTCTCTGCTTCAATTCCTCCAATGGAATCGTCAAGAGCATCTGTGGTTGCTCGGTGAAATCGAGAGATTTGGGACAGCTGCATTTTCCTAAGGTTAATCTCTGAATGATATTTCTCTTTCTTATTTGTTACATCTCTCTTTTCAATAATTACATTTTTAGATTGGTTGTCAAAAACAACGCTCTGGAATACGAAGGATTCATCTTCGTAAAAAATGTCAGTCTCAGTTATTTCCATTGTGGAACTATGGTGGATCGCGTCCGCGGGTTGATCAACTTTGCGGAACACATCATCCACAATAGTTTCAAGTTGCATGTTCTCACTTTCATCTTTGGGATCTTCCACCTGCCCTACAATGTTTTTTCTCTTCTTCGTCAGGGGAAGCTTGTGAGAACTATCAATTTTTCTGCGAGGAGGGTTCTTATCTCCTCCTTCGTTTGAATATTTCTGGGTTGCTTTCTTATTGGGGTGGGTTGTTGAAGCGATGCTCTATGATGTCATGCTCTTGGAGGTGTTGGTCGGGGAATGGACACTCTTCTCACCAGAGCCTTTTCCCTATTGTCTGTACAATTCATTTGTGCTTTGCAATGTCTCTACATCGCCATCGTCAGGAGCAAGAGTGTTGTCGTCACTATCTCTGTTTTCGGTTAGGCATGTATGGATAAAAGAGTTGTTAAATCCAACTGCTAATAAATTTTGTAGAAAAATCCCATTAGGGTCGAACCCTCTTAGCCTTTCAACATATTTTAGGTTCAAGTTCTTAAAATGGCCTACGAATTCGTCAATCTTGTTGACGTTTCTGAACATGAAGTACCTGACTTTCCAAGGCAGAGGAATGAACTGTTTTTTTCTCTTACCATGGAAAAAATGCAACCACTAGTTGTATAGCCTTGTTATTTCTGTAGCAAACATCTTGTCCATGATGTGACATGGAAGGAAAGCAAGATTTTCCTTGGAGCCAAAAATCATTATTACATTGTAAATTTCCTTTTGTTCAAGTGTCCCCTTCCCGTCCAAAAACTTGGTTGCCTGGCTAGACATCCGGGGAGCATCCTTTCCTAACTATAAATCTTTGAAAATCGAGACAAAGTCATTAAAAACCTCATAAAAACAATGGGATGCCTTGTGCCTCCACAAGGCCTGGTACTAGAACATTACTGGGTCGAATTCATAGTTTGTCTTCTTGGACAGAGACAATTTTGGAAACGAACAACAATGTGCTATCGCGAAAATCAAGTAGGATGACATATAAAATTTATTCTCTTCTTTGAATCGTGACAATTGGGAACATATTTCAATGGAAATTGGCTTCCCCAATAAAAAATGGATTGTTTCTTGACTTTGAAATACAAAATATAAAGAATTATGCGAGAAATGCTTGTCGTGGATTCATGTCTCGTTATTCTGGTAAACAGCCAGGCAATTTCTTGGAATGGATTTCTAAATGAACTGACCCGCAACTTTGTGATATCTTCAGGAATTGTTGTCGGGTCTTCGAGGAACTCGGGTAAGAGGTCCAACCCATTATCATGTTTTTCTAGGAATTGCTTGTAGTCTTGTCCTCTGAAGTTCAATGTTGGCTTCGACAATATTAACATCTTGCGGAAAACCTGAGGTGACAAAGAAACATGAGAATGGTCGCGTAGTGGAATAATTCTTTGGCTTGAATATTTTTCGACGCACCAAGAGACCACCTCCTTACAGTCAAAAACCTCAGGGACTGTAAGGTAGCTAGAGAGGTAGTAGGGGGGCCCAGAGGGCCCATAGTAATAATAGTCGGGGTCATTCAATGTAAGGTGGACTAGGNCCACTATATTATTAAATAAGACCCACTATGGTAGTTAGATATAATAAATGTAAGAGGACTTCTTAGAAGGTTCTACTTCTAGAAGATTCCTCCTCTAGAATGTTCTTAGGTGATGGTAGCACTATATAAAGGGGTTCAAACAATGCAATGGGATATGAAGAGAAGTATTGTATTTGGAGCAGTATCTCAATAGGAGGATGCCCCCTCGAAGTGGCAAGTGAACAAGAGATGATCCCTTTTGTAATATGATCCATTGTATGGTGTTACCCTACCTCAAGGGTTTGATAGTAGTAAAATAGTTTTTGCATATTGTTCTTCTATATTGCTCTGTGGATCTGATGTGTATTCAGTATTTGTGGTGATTATATTAGGACAATGCTTGCATAAGGGGGATGGAGTGTTAGGCAACTAGAGAGGTAGTGGGGGGGCCCAGAGGGCCCATAATGATAACAGTGGAGGTCATTCAATGTAAGGTGGACTAGGTCCACTATATTATTAAATAAGACCCACTATGGTAGTTAGATATAATAAATGTAAGAGGACTTCTTAGAAGGTTATACTTCTAGACGATTCCTCCTCTAGAATGTTCTCAGGTGATGGTATCATTATATAAAGGGGTTCAAGCAATGTAAGGGGATATGAAGAGAATTATTATATTGTGAGTTGTAGCTCAATAAGAGGATGCCCCCTCGAATAGGCAAATGAACAGGAGAGGATCCCTTCCATAATATGATCCATTATATGGTGTTGCCCTACCTCAAGGGTTTGATATAATAAAGTGTGATTTATTATATATTGTCCTTTGGATATATTGTGTATTCAGTATTTTTGGTGATTATATTTGCAGATCTATTAAGGTTCTTAATAAGTGGTATCATAGCACTTTCCTTGGCAGACAGTGTGAGCAAATATTTTTTTTTTTTCCAGCTTTTTAGGAGAAGAAAAAAGAGGGCCGCGACATTCCATAATGTTTCGGTATATTTCTATGAAAAATTTGCAGAAACAGGTTGTAGATCCGAGTTCCTATCAGAAAAACACCCAAGTTGAGAAAAAACATCGTCCGAAACAGAGTCCGGGAAGTCAAGATATTGAAGTTTTAAAATCAACAATTTTTCAGGTTTTTTTCCGCGGACGACTGTGCGATTTTATTATTATTTATGTAGCAGCTGGAGGCTGAATTTGCCCAAACAAATTATAGATCTGAGTTCCTCTCACAATTTCATCCAATTTCAAAAAACAAATCAGTCCAAACGGAGTCCGAGAAGTGAAGTTATGAGCATTTTAAATTCAATAGTTTTTCAGGGTTTTTTCTGGAAAAAACCGCGATTTTTTGCCGTAACTTATTGTTTTATTTTTGGGTTTTTTTTGTGACGGCTGCGGGACCAAAGAGTTCATAGGGTGCTCAAATGGATATTTCCTCTCAAACCCTTAAAGAAATTCTACAAATTACCGAAGCATTCAAATCCCAATTGTATCACAAATTGGATGTCTTTGTAGATGGCCTCACGGATGGTCTCAATGATAGTTTTCGTAGTATTCAAGATTAATTGGATAGCATGCAGGAGAGATTTCTTATGGCGGATATCAGGGATGAATATAATCAATAAATATATGCTTGGTAAGATCTCAAGGCCGATTGTGATGATTGGTATATAGATAGTTGTCATTTATGAAATGACAACCACTTCCATATTTTATTTGATGACTCTACTCCACCTTCTGTAGAGAACAACAATGTCCCACATCAGGAGCTAGTTACCAGCGTCCAACCTGCATATTTTACAATGGTATTGTTCCTTCCAGATTAATCTTTGATCATCTCCCACTATGTGGATGAATATTCTTATTTGGATCCACATGATAGGTGTTTGTATTGGGCGCATCATTTTCAGTTGGTTATTGGGTGTCGATATCTTCCATGTGGGGTTCACATGAGCAATTGGACATGGGACTCTGGTTTACAATGGTGGTTGGACTACTTCAGCATGGTGGCTTCCATTTCTCAATGGGACCCTGGTTCTCTAGTCTACTTCAACACTATGGTCCACATTTATCCATGGGACCCTGGTATATGGTTGTACATCAAGCGTTGAGGACAACACTTTCATAAGGGGGATGGAATGTAAGGTAGCTAGAAAGGTAGTGGGGGGGGCAGAGGGCCCATAGTGAAAACAGTGGAGGTCATTCAATGTAAGGTGGACTAGGTCCACTATATTATTAAATAAGGCCCACTATGGTAGTTAGATATAATAAATGGGTAGTTAGTTATAATAAATGTAAGATGACTTCTTAGAAGGTTCTACTTCTAGAAGATTCCTCCTTTAGAATGTTCTTAGGTGATGGTAACACTATATAAAGGGGTCCAAACAATGTAATGGGATATGAAGACAGTATTGTATTTAGAGCGGTAGCTCAATAGGAGGATGCCCCCTCGAAGAGGCAAGTGAACATGAGAGGATCCTTCCATAATAGGATCAATTGTATGATGTTGCCCTACCTCAAGGGTTTGATATAATAAAGTGTGATTTCTTCTATATTGTCCTTTGGATCTATTGTGTATTCAGTATTTTTGGTGATTATATTTGCAGATCTATTCAGGTTCTTAACAAGTAGTATCATAGCACTTTCCTTGGCAGACAGTGTGGGCAAATATATTTTATTTTTGCAGTTTTGTTTTAGGAGAAGAAAAAAGAGGGCCGCGACATTCCAGAATATTTTGATATATTTCTGTGCAAAATTTGCAGAAACAGGTTGTAGATCTGAGTTCCTCTCAGAAAAACACTCAAGTTGACAAAAAAAATCGTCCGAAACAAAGTCCGGGAAGTCAAGATATTGAAGTTTTAAAATATGCAAATTTTCAGGGTTTTTTCCGCGGACGACTATGCGTTTATTTTTATTTTTATTTCTGTAGCAGCTGGAGGCCGAATTTGCCCAAAAAAATTACAGATCTGAGTTCCTCTCACAATTTCACCCAATTTCAAAAAACAAATCAGTCCAAACGGAGTCCGGGAAGTGAAGTTACGAGCATTTTAAATTCAATAGTTTTTCAGGGTTTTTCCGGAAAAAAACCGTGATTTTTTTTCGTAACTTATTGTTCTATTTTTTTATTTTTTTTGTGACAGTTGTAGGACCGAAGAGTTCATAGTGTACTCAGATGGATATTTCCTCTCAAACCTTCAAAGAAATTCTACAAATTACTGAAGCATTCAAATCCCAATTGTATGACAAATTGGATGTCTTTGTAGATGGCCTCACGGACGGTCTCAATGATAGTTTTTGTAGTATTCAAAATTAATTGGATAGCATGCAAGAGAGATTTCTTATGGCGGATATCATGGATGAATATAATCAAGAAATATATGCTTGGTAATATCTCGAGGCCGATTGTGATGATTGGTATATAGACAGTTGTCATTTCTGGGATGGCAACCACTTCCATATTTTATTTGATGACTCTACTCCACCTTCTGTAGAGAACAACAATGTCCCACATCAGGAGCTAGTTACCAGCGTCCAACTTGCATATTTTACAATGGTATTGTTCCTTCCAGATTCATCTTTGATCATCTCCCAATATGTGGATGAATATTCTTATTTGGATCCACATGATAGGTGTCTGTATTGGGAGCATCATTTTCAGTTGGTTATTGGGTGTCAATATCTTCCATGTGGGGTTCACATGAGCTATTGGACATGGGACTCTGGTTTACAATGGCGGTTGGACTACTTCAGCATGGTGGCTTCCATTTCTCAATGGGACCCTARTTCTCTAGTCTACTTCAACACTATGGTCCACATTTATCCATGAGACCCTGGTATATGGTTGTACATCAAGCGTTGAGGACAACGCTTTCATAAGGGGGATGGAATGTAAGGTAGTTAGAAAGGCAGTGGGAGGGCCCAGAGGGCCCATAGTGATAATAGTGGAGGTCATTCAGTGTAAGGTGGAATAGGTCYACTATATTATTAAATAAGGCCCACTRTGGTAGTTAGATATAATAAATGTAAGAKGACTTCTTAGAAGGTTCTACTTCTAGAAGATTCCTCCTCTAGAATGTTCTTAGATGATGGTAGCACTATATAAAGGGGTTCAAACAATGTAATGGGATATGAAGAGAGTATTGTATTTGGAGCRGTAGCTCAATAGGAGGATGCCCCCTCGAAGAGGCAAGTGAACATGAGAGGATCGCTTCCATAATAGGATCCATTGTATGGTGTTGCCCTACCTCAAGGGTTTTGATATAATAAAAGATATTTTGCATATTGTTCTTGTATATCTGTTGTGGTGTTTTTGTATTCAGTATTTGGTTCTTAACAACGAGGCAGCCTGCACAAGCGATTCCATAGGTCCAAATCACTTCGTTCTGGGCGGAATGAGATGAATAGTAAGAGTATGCCCTGGACCACTGGAAGTTATGGTCCTCACGTCAGAATATATTCACTGTATCTCCACAAAACTGTTGTCGAGCTGCTGCCATAAGTTTACGAGAATGTTCGTTTGCTCCAGACGATGTTTGAAATGAAGAGTTGGAAGGGATAATATAACCCTCCGCAAATCTTGGTCCAATGCGTGTAAATGGGAGATCTCCTCGAGGCTTTCACTCATTAATGACAATCTCAATGGTTCTTGCATGATGCGTTGTTAGCATTAAAGACTAGTAATTACATACCTAGAAGTGCGAAGATGGTAGGTACAACGAAGAGCAATTAAGGATTGGATATTTCATGAACGTGCCAACACGACGACCCACGAAAGACATTCCATGATGTATGAGATGAAAAGTCGGAAGGAATAATATAACTCTCGACAGATCTTGGTTTAATGCGTATTAATGGGAGATCTCCTCGAGCGTTTCTGTCATTAATGACAATGTTGACAGTTCCTGCATGATGAGTTGTCAACATCAAAGGTTACTAATTGAATATTTAGAAAGAAGTACGAAGGTCGCGGGGACGAGAAAGAGCAATTAAGGAGTGGATAATTATCGAAAGCGGTTGGTCGGGCTTCAAAATAGGGTTCCAAGGTATAACCATTAGAAGTGAGGGCTCGAGGATCAAATTGTATGTCTCAGAAGTTTTTGAGTGCAAAACGCATAACACGAAAGAGGGCATGATGGGACAATCCAGAGGTCAATTTGTATATCGCGGAACTCCGAGTACTGTTTGCAGGCCACAGAACAATGGAAACACAATCGTTAGCTCGCCTGTCTAGGAACTCACAATCGAAAAAGTGGCTTAAGTATGGAATATGGAAACGGTAGTCCGGACTCGTTTTCGCTAATATATTGAAATTTGTAATAGATATCCCATTACCTGGCAAGATCTTTTATGCAAGTTTCTGGGCAAGGAGTGTAGAGATAGTGAATGACAGTCTGTACGGTTGTTGCATGATGAACTGTTAGCATTAAACCTTGGTCGTTGCATACTTTGAAAGAAGTGCGAAGGTGGCGGGCACAGTAAACAGTGACTAAGAATTGGAGATTTCGTGATCCCGCCAACCCGAGGATCTGTGAAAGAGATTCCATGAAATGGGCAAGTATGGAAAGCGGTCAAACGAGCTTCAAACTAGGGTGACAATGGTTCCATAGGAGACGTGACTTCCCAAGGGTCAAATTGTATGTCTCAAAACTTTTGAGTGCAAAATGTCTAACACGGAAGAGGGGATGATGTGGGAGTCTGACGATTAATTTGTATATCACAGGAGTGTGGGAGATCTCCTCGAGCCTTCCGCTCATTAATAACAATGTTTAAGGTTTCCGCATGACGAAGTGTTAGCATTAAAGCTTACTAATTGCATATCCAAAAAGAAGTACGAACGTGGCAGGGACAGGGAATAATAATTAAGGAATGACTAATTATCGAAAGCGGTTGGCCGAGCTTCAAAATAGGGTTACAAGATACAACCAACAGAGGTGATGGCCCAAGGGTCAAATTGTATGTCTCGGAAGTGTTAACCACAGAACACGGAAGAGGGCATGATGGTGCATTCCTGCGGACAAATTGTATATCGCAGAACTCCGGGCACTGTTTGCTAGTGACAAAACATTGGAAACACAATCTTGAGCCCGTTAGTCTGGGAACTCGCAATCGAAAAAGTGTCTAAGTATGGAACACAGTGGCCGCAACATGTGCAACCATGGAAATGTACCACGTCATGAACATACATCCAACTTGCGGCTAATTATTGAAAGGAACGACGGACTATCGGGCTCATGATGGGGCATTCCAGCGGACAAATTGTATATTGCGGAACTCCGGGTACTGTTTGCAAGTCATGGAAGATTTGAAACACAATTTTGAGCCCGTCAGTTCAGGAACCCGCAATCGAAAAATTGTCTGAGTATGGAATAGGGAAACAATAGCCCAGACTTGTTTTCGCTAATATATTGAAATTTGTAATAGATATCCCATTACCTGGCAAGATCTTTTCTGCATGTTTCTGGACAAGCTGTGTAGGGATAGTCAGTGTCACCGTGTTCTCGAGTCTTTTACTTATTAATGACAATCTTTATGGTTGTTGCATGATGAACTCTTAGCATTAAACCTTTGTTGTTGCATATTTGGAAAGAAGTACGAAGGTGGCCAACACAAGAAACAATGACTAGGAATTGGAGATTTCGTAAACCTGCCAAACCAAGGATCCAAAATAAGGTGACAAGTTTTCCCTAGAAGACGTGAGGCCCTGATGGTCAAATTGTATCGCTCAGAACTTTTGAATGCACGATGTGTAACACAGAAGAGGGGACGATGTGGGAGTCAGGCAACCAATTTGTGTATTGCGGAGGTCCGGGTGTTGTTTGTAGGTCACAGAACAATGGGCGTGCAATCTAGAGGCTGGAATAATTAATGTGCATTAGGAAGGGTGCGAATGTGGCGGGGATGGAAGGGAGCCATAAATGCTTTGAAAATTTTTGTGAACCCGGGTAAAGTGAAGCTTGCAAGTTGGAGGAGCTTGGGTTGGAATTGTAGATCATGAAATTTTTGGGTGCAAGATGTATATCATGGAACACGTGGAAAATTTTGGCTAAGTATGGAAAGGAACGACAGTCGTTCAGAGTACCGTAAATGGCGGTTTAATGAGTGTTAATGGGAGATGTCCTCGAGGTTTTTTGCTTGTTAATTCCAATTGTTTTGTACCAGTGTGTTGAGTTGTCACTAGTAAAACCATAATTAATGTGCATTGGGAAGGGTGCGAAGGTACTGGGGATGGAAGGCAGTGATAGATGCTTTAAAACTTTTGTGAACCTGGGTAGAGTGAAGCTTGCGAGTTCGAGGAGTCCAGGGTGTAATTGTAGATCATGAAAGTTTTGAGTGTAAGATGTATATCACCTAACAAGCGGCAACAGAGTTCGATAGCGCCAACCTTGGAAATCGTGACCATAAAATTGTCTAAGTATGGAAATGAACGACGATCGGTTGGACTTGTGATTGAGGATATAGATGGAGATGAAGATCTGTTAGTTTGCCAACCCACTATCATAAAAAGGCGACTAAGTATATAACCAGAAAGGGATAATAGACGGGAACAAGAAAATGGAAAAAGGGGTAAGTATCTCACAGAACAACATCTACTATTCGTTTATTAATGCCAATCTTTTCGAACCCCTGGTGATTTCATACTAGTAAAAGCATAAATTTCAGATCCCAGAAGTTTTTGGGTGCAAGATGTATATGACGGAACATGGGGCATAAGTGTTCGATATTGCTAACTCAAGACTCGGTGGTTAGATAATTGGCTAAGTATTGAAAGGGACCACGGTCGGTCGGACTCATGATGTGAAGATATAGATGAAGATGAGCATTTGCCAATCCGCCAAACCGGGACGTCGTGATCATAGAAACGCGACTAAATAGAGAACCACAAAGGGATAATAGAGGGGAAGAAGACAAGGGAAAAACGAGAAGGGGGGGGGCAGGGGGGGTTGACAAAGACAACTTCAAGTTTAAAGAGAATTTGTTTATATTTATTCCAATAATATTCATATTAATATATCTTAATAGATTATTTGTGGTCCAAATGTAAAGCATCTTCCAATTTGTAGGGTGCTTTTCGGTTCACAAACTTCGTTGAAACCCATAAGCAWTTGAAAGAAAAAATAAAATAAAATAATTTATATATATATATATATATATATATATATATATATATATATATATATATATATGACGTAACATTTTTTATATGCAAGGATATTATCAAATAGAAGAAGTTGTAATATATGCACAATATTGAATAGGAACATGACGTCAACACCTGAGTTGCCTTGTTGAAATAGAGTCATTAATTCATTCTATTTACGGGACCCCGAAGAATGAAAGTAGGACGGGCACACCCATTTTTTTCTTAAGTATAGGGTGGGCACCACATAACAATGTCCTATTACAATATTTTTTTCTATGTAAAATGTAAGGAGCGAATAGAGTAGCTTCTATTTAAATCGAAGTGCTGGGCAGTAGAAAAAAAGCTTGTCATGCATGTTTAACTACAGATCAAAGAGTGTCTTAAATTCTTGTAGAAAGAGGTTGAATTCATCTATCAATAGTTGTACAGGCAAATGACTCAATTTATATAAAAAAAAATACAATATTAGACATTAGAAAACACCATACAAAAACCTCAAATATTCTATATTCAAATAAACTGGGTTACAAAATACAACTGAGATTATTTCCCAAAACAGTTGTCTTGAAATAGTTTAACACATATTCTTTGAAATTTAAATGTGTTTTCCATTATGACTGTGATTGGGGCTCCCGCGGACAAAAAAAACAAATATGTAAAAGAATCAAGCCTGTAGACAGCCTTTTATAGATTTCAACTTGATCATCAAATGCTTGCCTGGTTAAAAATAACGAGTTCAATATCAATTTCGGGTCTTGGACTTCATTGGTGCTTCCAGCTAGATCTATCCCAACTTCTTGAATGGTTTGTCACTTCTAGATATGGCCTGCCTGCATTAGCTTTGTATTCAACATTCCATACTTTGCTAAGTGTTAATTTCCCTCTATCGTAAAAAACTTGGGGTTTAAGGTGCCTTCCTTGTAATGTTCCTGGTCATCGACATCTGAGACAACTTAGAGATGTGATTTAGGCCCAATTCAAAGATGAGGGAGTGGTTTTATGTGACGTCAACTTTGGGGGGAAAAAATCTTGTTAGCCAACAAAAGCTGAGAAAAAAAAATTCAAGTATCTTGTGACTGGTATTCTCTCTGTATTCGATCGTCTGTTTGGTTGAAAGGCATGCCTGAAGATTTGTATGTTGAATTTCTTTGTTTTATTGTTGTAAATTTGAAGGGACATTCAAGTCACCTGCAAAATGCTCCTCTGTTGAAGTATATAGCTTCTTCTAGCAACATAGATTTGACAACTATATCAAATGTTGCAGATCACACCAGAATATATCTTTTTTCATAGGGGTGGCAGACATCGTGGCTCACAAAATGGTCTGGAATATTCGAAAGTGACTCCAAATATTGCTCCATGCCCGAATATACTTAGAAGGAAATTATAAATTTGGATCCTCGCGAAGGTGATAAACTGTATGCGTGGTTGAATCAACATTCTAAAATTACATAACCTTTTATGTCAAAGTTGTAACAGACTTGACATACAACCAACTTCTATCTCAAATTTTGTTGAGCGACCTCTGGATGTAGTAACAAACTTGACATACAATCAACTTTTGATCACTACTGGTACTAATGTCAAGTGTAACAAGTTGTGACCCCAGGCTCCAGGTAGCTTCAGCTTCAGGCATCCACACTGGCGGTGACTCCAGGCTCTAGATAGCTTCAACTTCAGGCATCCACATTGGCGGTGACTCCAGGCTCCAGATAGCTTCAACTTCGGACATCGACACTGGCGGTGGAAATGAGAACAATGCCATTGACTGCAGGGCGATAATGCGGTGAACAAGCAAGCATGTCATTGTCAAAGCACTTAGATTGCAGGATTTCCAGACCTACAAAGAGCATCGGATTTAGTGTTGCTTTGTCACGACAATTACAATGTTGTTGTGAGTCCAAAAATCTTTGGAGGTTCGGTGTCTTGTGTGATGATGACCTCGACATTAGGTACATATCAGACATCTATTATCTGACATTGCAGTGTTAATGCAATTTCCATAGTCGACGACGAGTCGATAGCATTGGCACAAACAATATTAATTATGTAATTAATTAATATCCTTGAAGGACGTGAATCCCAAACAACGCCTGAAATTTTTCGAACAACCATGTGTTAAAAAAATACATTGTTTTATATTTTAAAAAATAAAAAATTGTGTTTTCTATGTCTAACATTAGGTTGCACACATAAACCTTTTAAAGTTAACCGAAATTAATATATAGTCAACTCAAATCCCCGGAAGCGATCAAATTCCCTAGAGACAGTTTGTCTCGATCATGTTGGTTGGGATAGAAGGATCCACCACCAGGACAAAGAAAGAAGGTAGCAATAAAAGCACCTATGCAAATGCAAGTTGGTGATGGAAGCACTCTGTGACCAGGAAGACACTCTGTGTTTATCGACCTGTGATCCTGATGAACAACTCGAGAGGCGCTTGCGGCGAGGCCATGGCGATTTATTTGAACCAAACAAGGCAAAACTTCAAGCATTGAAACAAATACATTCTCCTTATTCAAAGCACAGGAAACAACAAGAAGATTGATATTCGATGGAAACAACTCTGGAATATCCTACTACATCAAGGTCCCCTCTAAAGAATGAAACAAAATGATCACATGAAGGTGGTAGTAAAATGTGATCTTTAGAAACCAAATCATTACCTAAATACGTCAAACTTATTGCAGAAGGTGGTAGTATAAAGTAATCTTCAGAAAGTGTTGCAAAGTCCATACTCCAGAATTCCTTCCCATTAACTTTTCCCAATTACATGTCGATGTAGGCATCAAAAACTTTTGAGAGCCTCGTTCCCTGGTTATATACCCACCTTCAACTACCAAGAGAATATTCTTGCAAAGAGCGGCAAGCTCTTTGACCCAGATGCAATCATATGCATAGGAATAGTTAAAAAAATGTGCAGTACCGATAAGTTGATTGTATGTGGAGTCTGATACTACATCCAGAGGTCGGTGAACAAACTTTGACAAAGAATCTGACTTTCTGTCAAGTCTGTTACCACACCCAGAAGTCACTCAACAAACTTTGAAATAAAAACTTCTGTAATTTTAGGATGTTGATTCAACCACCCATATAGTTTCTCACATTCGTGAGGATCCAAATTTATAATTTCCTTCTAAGCATATTCGCTCATGGAGTAATATTTGGCGTCATTTCCGAATATTCCAGACCATCTTGCAAGCCACGATATGTGTGACTCCTCTGACGAAATCTAAATTCTTGTGTGGTCTGCAAGATTTGATACACTTGCCAAATCTGTGCTATTGGAAGAAGCTATATACTTCAATAAAGGATCATTTTGCAGGTGACTTGAAAGTCCCTTCCAATTTCCAGTAACAAAACAAAGAAGTTCAACATACAAATCTTCAGGCAGGCCTTTCAACCAACCAAAGGATCAAATACAGGGAGAATACCAATCATAAGATACTTGAATTTTTTGTGTCTGAGTTCCTGTTGGCTAACATAATTTTTTTCACTCAAAGCTGACGTCACATAAAACCATTCCATCATCTTTCAATTGGACCTGAATGGCATCTCTAAGTTGTCTCACATGTGGATGACCAGGAACATTACAACGAAGGCACCTTAAAGTCCAAGTTTTCGATGATAGAGGGAAATGGGAATAAGTATTTAAAATGAATGTTGGAGGATGATAGTATAATCTTTCGTAAATATTGGTTTAATTCATTTTTATGGTATATGTCCTCGATCTTTTCGCCTATTAATGCCAATCTTTTCGAATATGTCTGATGAATAGTCACTAATAACATGTGAGTTAACATTTCCATATGCAAGCATATTCTAAAATATGACAACCTGTAATATATGCACAGTATTAAAGAGGGACATGACGTCAAGACCTTTGTGGATGACAGTGGGGTAGTACAATATTGCACTCTTACTATGATGATGCCATAAAAAATTTAAAATAACCAACATTTTTTGCCAATTCAAGATGGACGCAAAAAAATCATCAGATCCCATAATATTCGCCCGTTAATGCGTTTTAATGGGAGATGTCCTCGAGCTTTCCGTTTATTAATGCCAATCTTTTCGAACCTGTCTGGTGAGTTGTCACTAGTAAAATCATAATTAATGTGCATTGGGAAGGGTGGAAGGTGGTGGGGATGGAGGGGAGCGAAAAATGATTTTAAACTTTTGTGAACCCGAGACTCTGTGAACCCATGAAACTTTGAAGACTCGACTAAGTATGGAAAGGCGGGTTGGTCAGATGGAGTCATCGTAGGTAGAGTAAGGCTTGCGAGTTCGAGGAGTCTGGGGTTGAATTGCAGATCACCAAAGTTTTGGGTGCAAGACGTATACCCCGAACACGGGGCACCAGAGTTCGATAGCGCCTATTCGCGAACCCGCGTCCATAAAATTGGCTAAGTATGCAAACAAATGGCGGTCGGTCGGAGTTGTGATGTGAAGATATAGATGGAGATGAGGATTTGTCAGTTTGCCACCTCGGGAACCCACGAGCACAGAAACACGACTAAGTATAGAACCAAAAACGCATAATAGAGGGGAAGAATAAAAGGGAAAAACGGGTAAGTATAGAAGAGGAAACAAAAAGGGAGATAAGAACTTTATCCCTCATACAACAACACTTAATCTCATAATTATGAAGCCATAGAAACACATTAACTATGTGAAAACATTCTCAGCTATGAAATATAGTTGGAGCTCGACAAACTATGGTTCAATTCAAAAGAGATGTTGTTTATATCTATTGCAACATTTTTCATATTATTTTATCTTAATAGTATTCTTGGTGGCCCAATTGTAAAACCATGTTCCAATTTGTGTTTCTCAAGTGGAGATGTGTTTGTGAAGACACATTTCCTTGAACCACAGTCTAGGGGCAGGGAAAGTGCAACGTCGATTGTTTGTTGAGCAAAGATTTGTCGAGGAGTAAGCTATGTATTTCCAAGTGCACGTATCGTTTGCATAGTATCAATATGATTTCTTACATGTTCTTTGTGTATTCTTCTGAATGCACTTGTCATAGATTTGTCAACCTTTGCCATGTCACTATGGCTGCAATAGAGGTGGGATCTATGGCGAACAATGACCTCAAGAACAACACCAAGACAACGTCGCACTCCTGTTTCTCTGGTCGTAGTAGTCACATACGAAAAATGTTCTGCAAGAGGATTTTGGCTTAGGCATTCCCAGTATTGAAAATTCTTACTTGCAAACTGGAAATAGTAAACAACAACCAATGAACAGGAATGAAACCATGCCACTGAGACTCACCGGTGAATGGGAAAGGACAGAAGCACAACCCCTGTCCTGCAAACTGCAACAACATGTCCAATTGCGAATGCAGGACCCCAACCCTACAAAGTTGAAGCAAACAAGAGCAAGCGATAAACAACAAACCAATGAACAAATACAAAGAGGCCCAACTGCAGCTGCAGGAGCTCAACTCTGCAAATTTGAATCAAACAACAATAAGCAGCATCCAACGAACCAATGAGAAAGCATCAACCAATCAACCAGGAATGTCGGTGAAGAACAATATTTCCCAAATTCACTACAGACAAGATTGTATAAAAAAATCGGAGGAATATATTGTAACATGTCTGTTAAGCAAACATTTTAGGCTGTGAGGCCTGCCAGGTAAACATTTAAGGCTGTGAGGACAGTGCAAAGGCCTCCCACTGTGTAAACATTTAAGAAAGTTGCAGTTTGCACGATTGGCATTCTGCATCCGCAATGGGAACTGCGCTTCTGTCGCTCCCCATTCACGGGTAAGTTTCACTGCCATCATTGCATCCTTATTCGTTGTTGTTGTTGTTTTTTTTTTTTTCCCCAGTTTGCAAGTAAGAATTTTAAGTACTGGGAAGGATCAAAATCCTCTTGCAGAACATCTTTGTATGTGACTACTCAGAACCCACCTCCATCACACCCAGTGACATATAAAAAAGGAAATCAAATTTTCTCCTCACATACAAAGATGTTTTGCAAGAGGATTTTGACTCAGGCATCTCCAGTATTTAAATTTTTCACTTGCAAACTGGAAATAGCAAACAACAAACAACGAATACGAACATAAACATAGCAATGAAACCCACCCGTCAATGGGGAACGACAGAAGCACAGTTCCAATCGCGGTTGCAAAATCCCAAGCGTGCAAATTGCAACAACAACAACAGGCAAACAAGAGCAACAACAACAAACAAATAAGAAACTAGTTAACAAGCAACGAGTAAGCATCAACCAGTGAACCAGTAATGTCGCTGAAGAACAATATTGCCCATATTCACTACAGACAACATTGTAAAAATAAAATAAAATAAGATGAAAATGTATTGTAACAGGCCTGTTAAGTAATGCAGGAATGCAACCGCAATAATGAGACCCACCGGTGAATGGGGAAGGACAAAAGCCCAGCCCCTGGCCTGCAAACTGCAACAATAGGTCCAACTGCAGATGCAGGACCCTAACCTTGCAAAGTTGAAGCAAATAAGAGCAAGCAACAAACAACAAACTAATGAACAAGCACCAAAAGGTCCAACTGCAGATGCAAGACCTCAACTCTGCAAAGTTGAATCAAACAACAATAAACAACATCCAACAAACCAACGAGCAAGCATCAACTAGTCAATCAGGAATGCCGGTGAAGAACAATATTGGCCAAATTCACTGCACACAAGATTGTATAAAAAAAATGGAGGAAAATGTATTGTAACACACTTGTTAAGCAAACATTTCAGGATGTGAGGCATGTCAGGTAAACATTTAAGGATGTGAGGACTGTCCAAAGGCCTACCACTGTGTAAACATTTAAGAAAGTTGCAGTTTGCACGGTTGGTATTTTGCATCCATAGTTGGAACTACGCTTTTGTCGTTCCCCATTCACGAGTAAGTTTCAGTGCCATGGTTGCATCCCTAGTCGTTGTTTATTTTTTTATTTTTGTTATTTTTCCAGTTTGCGAGGAGTTAGAATTTTCAATACCGGGAGCGATCAAAATCCTCTTGCAGCCCATCTTTGTATCTAACTACTATGACCAGAGAAGCATGACTGTAATGCTGTCTTCGTCTTGTTCCTGAACGCCAATGTTCGACACATAGCCCACCTCCATCGCAGCCACAGTGACATATAAGAAAATGAAATAATATTTTCTCCTCACATGGCACCAAAACCCACCCGTCAATGGGGAACGACAGAAGCGCAGTTTTAATCATGGTTGCAAAATCCCAAGCATGCAAACTGCAACAAGACCAGCATGTAAACAAGAGTAACAACAACAAACAAACAAGAAACTAGTGAACAAGCAACGAGCAAACATCAACCAATGAACTTGTAATGCTGCTGAAGAACAATATTGTTCATATTCACTGCAAAGAACATTGCATAAAAAAAATCGGAGGAAAATGTATTGTAACATGTCTGTTAAGTAAACATTTAAGAAAGAATGCAGTGTGACAGGTCTGTTACGTATGCAAAATAATAATTATATTATTTTATAATAATTTAAAATAATAATAACAATTAAAAAAAATAGTTCAAACAATAGAGACTATGCAAAAAAATATTTAGTCAAAGGACAAACTAATACGAAGTCAACTAATAAAAAATTGACTCTTGATGCTCAAAACTTTGGATATCTAAACATTTAAAAAAAATAGTAAAAATTCAGAAAGACCATAGATGATCAAAAACTTTGGATATGCTAACATATAAAACATTGGGAATAAGGAAGTTCACAATAAGTTCTCCAATTTATTATCCAATCAAATCATGACATATATGGTATTTTTTATTATATACAAATCAATGTTTTTAGTTCTCTAATTCCAACAATAGAGATTATGCATATATTTTTAGTCAAATGACAAATTAATATGAAGTCAACAAATTATTGATCGCTATAGTCCCTCTACACCTTTGACATGGACTAATAACTTGAAACACCTTGTAAAGTGATATTTAATGTAAAAAAAGTAAAAGTTATGTCAAGTTACACTAGCCACCTACCATCATGCATAACTCAAATAATCTCTACAAAATAATTGAAAAGTAAAAAACTGCACTCCAAAATTAAAAACCCATTAATTCACTCTAAATAAATAAATGATATAATCTCACCTCTCTCTAGGAACCTAGGAATTGAAAAGTAGAAACCCATTAAATTGGGCGTGGAAATAGAGAGGAAGTGCACACAAATTAATAAATAAATAAAAAATGGATTTCAAAACAAACATTTGGAATAAAATTAGAATACAATATATACAATTGCCGTGTTTGAGTAGAATATCTGTATAGAATAGCCAAATCTCGATAAAATCAGAAGGACCACTGGGAATAAAAAGAAGTCCGAAAACTAGGGACAACTCACATGATCCATGGCGGATGTGAGCGAGCAAGCTCACCTGCTGCAAATTGCTAATTTCCTTATGGTAAGCTTCAGTTTCAGAGTTAAAATCATGCAATTTTTTTCTTTACGCTGTACACTGTAATGTAAATTTGAAAAAACTATCTTCAAAATTTGTCACAGGATTTGAACAATCAATATAGGGTTTCAGTTGCACAAAAGTCTTTACGCTGGAAATATAAATTCTTCAAAAGAATCTCTGTATTCCACGTCTTATTCTTCATCAGAATCAAACCCTAAAATCGCAGGAGCAAATTCCTTGTCACGTTTCTAGTGCACTCAATGCACAATATTTCGAGTCACTTAAATAAAAACCTAGAAAGTATGTCAAACATTAAATGAAAATGGAAAAAAAAAATGAAATTAGGACGAAAAACTACAGGTTACGCGTTCAATCCCTGCAGAAGTGAATCGTTTGTGGTGCTGAAAACAGGGGCGTCAATAACTCGGAGACTAGTTTACATCAAATAATTCGGAGATTACCAATTTTTCTGTGATTTCTGTGTTTAAATAATAGTTTACGGCTTGTGTTATAGAGCACGCAGGGCAGCTAAATTATTTGAAATTTTATCTCATTTTCAAAATGGCGAGTCTTTTCAATTTGAGCTTCACGGACTAGGGTTTTGGAAGATTATCAATAAAAGCTTATGCATTTTTATGTTAGTTAGAAAGATTATGAACAAACAATTTCAAATATTTTCAGTGTTAAAATCTGCACATGAAATTCGTATCCGAGTTTTACAGGTTAATGAGATCACATGTAGTTTGCAGGTGCACATTGAGAGCAGCTGGGCTTAGTGAGGCTCAGAATTAGTTGCAATGGGTGCTACCTCCAAATCTTCGGCTCATGGTATGTTCTTTAACTAATTACTTGGTTTTACCAGTTGATTATAACATAATAACTAGCTCTGGTATGGTTTAATTGTTTATTGAACTGCTAACTTCTTGTGGAAACTCTTGCTTGTGTTATATGCTCACGAGGTAGATATTTATGTTTTTCTAAAAAGAAATCCTAGCGTAAATTTTGACTATGGCATGTTCACTTCGTCGGCTTCATGAAAATGGCAGTTCCCTAACTAGTGTGGACCAATATTGTTAAAATTATAATCGGGAATAATTCAGCCAAGGTAAAAAAATGAATGGCAGGGGTAAAAATTGGATGACTTTGCAAAAAAGCGGCAAACATAATTTTTTTATAAAATCTTATTTCTTTTCAATTCATTAAAATATACTTGAAACAACATAAGATAATCACATTGCCACACAAATATGAAAAAAAGGATATATGTATACGTTCGACAAGATGTCCAATGTTGTACAATGCGCTTTGTGCATTAATTGTTAGAAGTTGCTGGGTCAAAATTGAAGAGTCCAAACACAATTACATCAAATATAAATGTCTACTATGTACTATGATACTATTTCATATCAATGCCTTTGCTCCTTTTATGAGTATATGTACTAGGTCCTCCTCCAACAGTGGAATTGGAAGGTCTTGTGGCTGGAGTCTTAAGTCTAATGGTGGGTATTGAGCAATGTTGTATATCTCGTCTCGGGAAAAGTATCGACGAGGGTCTGGAATGTAAATTCTCGGTGATATCGGTGGAAAATATCGGAATATCTCGGAAAATGTCATAAGACAAGGGTCTAACTCGGAACATCTCGGAATATTTTTAATATATCGGACATGTGTTTAACTTGGAATTTATCGGAATATAGGATAGATATACAACACTGGTGCATGATTATGCTCTTCTTGTAATGGCTGGTTTGGGATATGCTCTATTGCCTTCTGCTCTTGGTTATTCTCCCCATCTAACCACCCAAGAGAATCTTGCATAACAGTTTTTTCAGTCTCCACTAGCCACTCAAAAGTGGGGTCAATCTCATTGAAGCAAATGGGCTAAACATTGGGTGGTTTCCTCACTCCTAGCCAGAGATTGCAATAGACAAACACCATATTGTTTTGGTGTTGATATTCCAATCTATTGTGCTTTTTTGAATATATTTTTTCAAATATAGTCCAACTAAGTTGCCGGAAACACTTAGTTTGGTCACGTCCCAGTACCCAAAACGCTTGGAAACGTAAAAAATGGCAGAAACATCGGTCATTTCCAGTGTCGTTTTGGGCACTTTTTTAGAAGTTTTCGGGTCCACCTAAGTGCCCGAGAGGGGCGTGGGAACCATAGGAAAATGTTGCCTTGTTCCTACCAATGACCCTTTAAGACAAAACAAAGACATGGGATTGAGCTTTGAGGAATTTGTCACCTTAGTTAATGGTAATATTAAATTCTTAAAGTAGAAGTTGACATTCTCCTTTACCTTACCTTTGCTATCCTCTTGACATTCTCCTTTATCTTACCTTTAATAGAAAATGTGAGATAAAGGAGAATGTCAAAAGGATAGCAAAGGTAAGATAAAGGAGAATGTCAAGAGGATAGCAAAGGTAAGATAAAGGAGAATGTCAACTTTTACTTAAATTTTTAACATTACCATTAATTGTTTCAGGATGTTTGAGAGTGGTTCCAACCTCATTGGATTTCATATGGAGAAAGTAGAATTTCATACCCCATTTGGAATTTAGTAGGCTTAACAATTTTTCAGGATTTCAGGGTTGGCAGGATTGTAGCGTTTCCCTTGGATTCTATCATGTATGAGGCTATGAGATTGGCATTAGTTAAGACCACCAAGCTATGGGATTTTGCATCATGTAATCGTCTATGAGAGTTAATATGGACACGAGTCTCCTTCTAAATTGTCATTTATGTGTATCATTTTTATATTCTTGCAAGATAATGTGTTATTTAAAAAAAACTATATATCTGTATTTTTTGTATTTTGTATATACCATGTTTCCTCCATGTATCCATTTTGGGGGGTCACGTTTCCATATTCGTGCAACTTAGCTCCAATTGCACTCACAAGTTGAAGCATTGCAAGTTTGGTTGAACACCTAAATTGCAAATTTTTGTCGACATGGTGTCTCTCCACCATAATTATTCCACTAGCAATCTGCAAAATACAAGGAAAAAGGGAAACAAATAAAATTGCATTACCCTCCACTTCCAAATAGGAAAAAAAGAAAACAAATAGGACAAATCAAAATGCATTGAAACTTGTAATTAAATTGGTAAGTTGGCAATGCACTTTTCTTTCCCTAGACTGCCATGTCATAATCAAATAATATTAATCCGACAACTTTCCTATACAACTCCATCTCATTTTATATGGATGGACATTCCTTTAGATCTTGCCACTGTTGATGTTACGGTAGCTACGGGAGGTATTAACCTCCACATGTAACCTTTGACGAGATTAGAATATTCCAGGAAGCTAGAAAAACCCTAATGGATGAATAAGAAACCTAGAAGACAAGTCGACTCAAGAGAATATTTAATATTAAAGTATTATCCTCCAGGAAGAGAAGTCGACCCAATTAGTTGACTTGGAGCATTATAAATAGAGGGTGCTTGAGCTCATTTGGACACACTCTCACTCACAACCTCATAAGGACTAGTGGTGCACATAACTGGAGGAGAGCTGCAGTTGTTGCAGTAGTTACTTAGTCTTTGGTTTATGGTTTGGTTTCTCTGCTTGGTGTGCTAGCTTTGGAGAGAGGTACGCTACCTTGGTTGGCTATTGGTTATAGTGATTGCTTCCAGAATTATTCTATCTGTCAAGGTTAAGGTGGTTAGGGGTGGCCTTGTGCCTATGGTTGGGTGACAATATAGTGATATTGTCTATGGTAAAAATGAGCACACCTATTATTTTAACAGGTTATGGGCCCACACTATCTTCGGACAGTCTAACCACTGGAAGGTAGATTGGGAGGTTATTTGCTCGTTGCAACACCAGTTGTAGTTGTAGTTGCAGTCAGAGTTTTGCTGCAACAATGAAACCCTAACCCTCTTGTTGAGGCACCTTAAGTGAAGCGCTTGACCTAATTTTTGGATATTCTAGTGCGTCTTAGCCTAGCGCACCTTCTAGTACTCTCAACTAGCCAAGGCGTCAAGGTTGAGTTTTTGGTCAAAGTCAAAGGTTGACCTAGTCAAAGTCAAAGTCAATGCAACCATGACTTACTCTATGAAGTCAAAAAACAAGTTAGAACGGGCTTCAAACTTTAGAGCATGGAAGACAAGGATTGACCTCATCCTTGCCAAGAATAAAGTCCTGGATATCATGAAAGGAAAGATCATGGAACCATAGTTTGAAGCAGGAAAAGAGAAGGAACCTTACAATGTTGCAGCAATGGAGAAGTTTAAGGATAATGACAGCTACGCTATGAGTATCATTGTGGACTCTGTAAAAGATCACTTGATACCCTACATATCTCACCTTGACTCATCCAAGAAAATGTAGGATGCCCTAACTAACCCTTTCTCAGTAAGAAATATTTGACAAGTGATAAGTTTGAAGAATGAACTTCGTGACACAAAGATGACTAAGGATGACACTATAGCTTCATACTTTGTGAGGATTTCTCAGTTGAGAGATCAACTACAAGCTATTGAAGAAGTTATCCCAGAAAAGGAAGTTGTGAACATAACACTCAATGGTCTTTCAAGATCATGGGATGCATTTGCTGCAAGCATGAATACAAGGAAGGAGTTTCCAACGCTGGAAGAACTTTGGACCTGTTGCGCACAAGAAGAGACAAGGTTGAACTCTAAGGGAAAGCCTCAAAAGGAAGAAGATGCTCAAGCCTTTGCAGCAAAGTTCAAGAGACATGGTGGTAAGAAAAGATTTGATTCAAGAAAGAAATCCAAAAGAGATATGTCAAAAGTACAATGTTTTGAATGTCATGATTATGGCCACTACAAAAGAAATTGTCCTAAACTCACAAAGAAGAGAAAGGAGAGACACCATGCGTTAGCTGCCAAAGATGAAGAACCGTCAAAGAAGGCCAAGCACAGTGAAGCAGATTTCTTCTACTACTTAGTTCTCACAGGATCTATTAAAGATGATATGTGGCTGATCAATAGTGGAGCTTCAAGGCATATGACAGATGACCGTAAAAATCTCTCAAGGATGATAGAAAAGGAAACACCTCATAAAGTGGAGCTTGGAGACAAGAACTCTTATGCAGTCAAGGGAATTGGACAAGCTACTATCAAGATGGAATCTTGTAACTCTATTCATCTCAGTAATGTCTTATATGTTCCCGGTTTGAAAAAGAATCTAGTATCTATTTCTTGTTTGGAAGAGAAAAGAGATAGAGTAGCTTTCGTAGATGGAAAAGTTCTTGTATGGTCTAAAGATTCAAAGATAGAAGATGCTAGAGTCATTGGAATTCGTGAAGGAAGATTGTATAAACTCCTAGGTCAGAATATTCAAGTTCTTGTACATGATGAAATCAACCTTAGTGAGTTATGACATAGAAGGTATGCTCACCTTCATTATCAAGCTTTGCCATCTCTAAAACAGATGGTTGTAGGCATACCAGAATTACAGTCTGTGCATGAAGGCATTTGCAGAGGATGTGCACTTGAGAAGAATATTAAGAAACCATTTCCAAGCAATGAGAATAGATCCAAAGAGATCTTAGACCTAATACATTCAAATGTATGTGGTCCTATGCTATTGAAATCTCTAGGAGGCTCTCTTTACTATGTGACGTTCATAGATGACTTCTCAAGAAAGACTTGGTTGTATCTGTTAAAGACTAAGGATGAAGTATTTAGCAAATTCCAAGAATTCAAGGTTGAAGTAGAGAACCTAACAAATAAGAAGATCAAGATAATAAGATATGATAATGGAGGAGAATACACCTCCAAGGAGCTCATTGCCTTTTGTAAAGAAGTTGGGATTAAGAGGGAGCTCATTGTCCCTCACAATCCTCAACAAAATGGTGTGGCTGAAAGAAAGAACAAAACTATTGAAGAATCAGTCAAGGCAATGATGAATGACCAGAATTTATCTATGTTACTATGGGGAGAAGCAGCTAT
>ML792144.1:120640-134774 GCA_009831015.1 Picea engelmannii | reverse complement strand
GCTCCCCCGCAACCTTGGTATGGACTCAAGTAAGCTCCAAGTGCTTGGTATGCACGTATTGATAGCTATTTGACGAGACTTGGATTTTCCAAGAGTCATGCCAATCCAAATCTCTATTACAAGGTTGTGAATAATGCACTTGTGATTCTACTACTATATGTTGATGATTTGTTCCTGACAGGTGCAGAGCCTCTCATTATTCAGTGTAAGATGGAACTATCCTCAGAATTTGATATGAAGGATCTTGGTCTCATGCTACTACTTGGGACTAGAAGTATGGCATAAGTGTGGTGAAGTCTTCCTAGGACAAGGGAAGTATGTTGTAAAGATCATTCAAAAGTTTGGGATGATGGATTGCAAATCCATGGCAACTCCCATGGTAACAGATTTGAGGAAGTTGAGAGACTCTGATTCTGATCCAATAGACTTGTCCTTGTACTGGCAGTTGATTGGCTCATTGATGTATTTGGTAAATACCAGGCCGAACATTTGCTTTGCTGTGAACATATTGAGCTAGTTCTAGGTGGAACCCAGACATGAGCATTGGATCGCTGCAAAGCATATTTTGAAATATCTTCGCGGGATGATAACTTATGGTTTGAGATATGGCTCAAACAGTGAAGTACAACTGCATGGATTTATTGATTCAAATTGGGCAGGGAGTGCAGATGACAGAAAGAGTACTTCTGGTATGTGTTTCAGTTTGGGATATGTTATGATATCATGGGCTAGCAAGAATCATAAGTTTGTTGCACTTAGCATTGCAGAAGCAAAGTATATTGCAGCTTGTGATGTTAAGTTTAAATGCTGTTATTAGGTTATATTCAATTTACCAGAGCATTCAATGCATTTCCAAAACAACATAAAGAGGATCACTAAAAGAAACACAATCACAAGGTATACAACATTTTATCTTGGAAAACCCTCATGGGGGAGAAAACCCAGCGAAAACTTCCTCAATAATAGATTGCCAATACAATGCCAAGACAAAGACCAAACCACCAAGAATAAACTAGGATTGAGCATGCGCCTCTCTTCTCCTTCTTGCAACTGCAACTTCCTTCAAAAGATGCGCACTAGAAGTGTGAGTGAGTGAGTGAACAAGTGAGGCGCCATCCACACTTATAAATACTAATTGAGGAGGTGCTAGGGTTATGTCTCTTCACTTAGTAGGGCCGACTTCTTCTAGGAGTGGTTAAAACCACTTTATAAACCCTAGGGGCCGACTTTACAAATACCACCATATAAATATGGTTTGACCAATCCACAAAAGGGGATTTGGTCTTATACAAGACCCGACATGATCAATACAAAAAAGGGGATTTGATCTATAAGATAACAACTCAATTATAATTAGAATATCCTTCAAAGTTACAATATTTCAACACTCCCCCTTAACGAGAAGGGTATTCTACTGACATAACCCAATACAACATCATCAAGAGAGAGAGAGGGCATCATCATCAACATTTGGAACACTGACTGGCACATCTACAAATCATCGGAAGTTTTTCTCATCATCAATATCATCATCGTTCACAGCATGGAGCTGGAGTAGCATCATCATCATCATCATCATCATCATCATCATTTGCATGAAGCAACACGAGGCTGGTAAAATATCATCAACAACACAAGACTGAAACAACATCATCAACAACGCGGGGCTGAAACAACATCATCATCAGCACGAGGCTGTGACGACAACATCATCAACACGACGCTGAGACAATAACATCATCAACACGAGGCTGAGACAACAACATCATCAACACGAGGCTGAGACAATAACATCATCAACATATGGCAACAAAATGAGGCAGGTGCAACAACAACATTTTGTGGTACTCTGACAGATCGTCCTTACCGGACCTTCGAGATGTGCCCAGGAATCATAAGATTCCCTAGGATATAAAATCCTAACAAGCTACCACGTGGTACTCTGACAAACCATCCTTACCAGACCTTTGGGATCTGCCATCATAAGATTCCCTAGGATATAAAATCCTAACGGAGCTACCACTACTGATTACAGCTGGCATATACATGCACAGGTACTCTGACAGACTGTCCTTACCGGACCTTCGGGATTTGTCCAGGGATGATCAATCCTCTAGGATATAAAATCCTAACGGAGCTACCTGCTGTTGGTCAGGATACCATAATATCATCAACATCACTCCCCCTTTCAAAGGAGGTCCTTTTAGACAACACAAAGCTTGTCTTGGAAGTACTCAAACTTCACACGAGACAGAGGCTTGGTCAACACATCTGCAACCTGCTCCTCTGTGCCAACATATTGGAGCTTTACAACTCCCCTCTGCACCATATCATGAATGTAGTGATACTGAATCTCTATTTGCTTCGACTTATCATGGAACACTGGGTTCTCCATCATCTTTATACAACTCTGGTTATCACATAGAATCACGGTGGCTTCCATCTCCATATCGAACAGACCTGTCAACAACTTCCGAAGCCATATGGCTTCACAACTAGCGGAATATGTTGTAATGTACTCCGCTTCTGCTGTGCTGAGAGCAATACTGGATTGCTTTGCCATGAAGTCACAACTGACCCCAAACTGAAACAACATCTTGAAGTGCTTTTCCTGTCTAAAGCACTTCTAGCCCAATCTGAATCAGTATAACCACACAGTTTGAAGAGACCATAATCCAATGTACACTTAAAGTATCTCATCACATGCTTTGCAGCTACAAGGTGAGCACGTTTGGGCTCCACCAGATATTGACTCAAGGTGTTCACAACAAAGCATATATCTGGGCGGGTATTCGTCAGATACATCAACAAACCAATAATCTGTCTATACAGAGTAGCATCAACCAATTCTGACGAAGTATCAACCAGGAGCTTCAAGTTTGTTTCCATGGGTGTGTTCATGGCTTTACATTCCAACATGTCAAATCTCTTCAGTATTTCAACTGCATACTTCCCTTGGTTAAGGAAGATCTTCTTTGGGCTCTGCCAAACTTCAAGACCTAAGAAATAATGCATCGGGCCTAGGTCTTTCATCTCGAACTCTGCAACGAGCTTCTTCTTGCAATCTGTGATGAGATTTTCTTCTCCAATTAGAAATAAATCATCCACATATAGTAGTAATCTTACTGGCTCATCATTCATAACCTTGAAGTAAAGGTTAGGATCACCTTTACTCTTGGTAAAGCCCAAGCTCATAAGAAAACTATCAATCCTGCCATACCAAGCTCTTGGAGCTTGCTTCAACTTGTAGACATGAGTTTTCCTGTCCTGTATTTTGAAACCAAATTTTCACATCATATTGTACCAACCTGGTACACTTGCTCAGCTGCAACTTAATCTGCACAATCATGTGCTAGCTCTATGTGCTTTTGCAAAGCACTATCTGTCTTACTGCCTGAGAGTATGTCCTCTACTCTCTCTGCAACTGTTTTTTTGGGATCGGGATTCTACACCTGCAACTGCTCTGATGTTGAGAACGACTCGCTCTATTCTCACTGTAGCTGCTGAACTCTGAGAGTAGCTCTTTTATCATGGCAACAATTTCATTTGAGAGTGGCTCAATAACTGATACTGAAGGTAGCTTTTCTTCTTTCATGGAGGTAACTCATTCTTAAATACAGGGACTGCTCCCCATGAATCTCATACTGTATTGAAATCATGGTTGTTCAGGTTGTCTTTACGAATACTGGAACTATTTCTTCGATTACTGGAGCAAGTGTCTCGTCATAGTCATCTCCCTCTTGCTGGGAGAATCCTATGGACACAAATCAGGATTTGTACATCTTTATACTATTATCTGCAACATGCTTGATCTGTTAGATCAATCTTGGAAGTCACCATTGACTTCCCTTCTAGTCTCAAGGCAAAATTCATATCCTAGTCCTTTTGACTGGCTTCCTCCTTTGTCACTGAAACAAGGGAATCTTCCCAGGAGATTTCATGTCTCCTAGAGGTGTCTGAAGCTACGATCTAGTCTTCTCAACTCATGGCATCTGTTTGCTAGTCCTAGAAGATGTCTCCTTTTCCCATCTGATCCTCTCTGAGATCAGGCTCACTCTGAGTCTTGATTTCTTTCGAGTCTACAAAGACTTCATAGTCTCTACATGATATACTTGGTGTTGAATACCAAGTCTTAATATGAAAAGCTGAGTCAGGTTTCAAACGAATTTTGCTTCCTTTCAAGGTGGCTTCGTTATACATTGACCAAGTCTACTGTGAGTTCTTTTCTAATGTTCGGTCATCTTTGGAGCCTTCTGCTCATCACAATAAATCTCCATATGAGATTCTCTGTATCTCAAAAGTTGTTTCTTCTTCTTCATCTTCTTTGGTATACGGTCATGTATACAACTTGAATAGTCTGCTTCATGTCTCATGTAATATGTTGTCTCCTGCAACCGTCACTATAGCTTTCTCAGGGTTATCACCTATGACCTGCCTGGAACAAGAACAACAAGGGAGAAACAATAGACAAGGATAATACTCTTTATAATAATAATAAAAACAATAGCGAGACAATTTGTCACAGTAACTCCTTTAGAGCTATCACTTGTGACCTGCCCGAAACAAGGGTCAAAAGTAAGAAGTACAATAATAAGAAATGAGAGCAACACTCTTCTAGTGTTGTGATCAATCATTCCTCTTGGAAACAAAACAAGAATTTTCTCCTAGAAGAGATGTTAGTTATATCTGGTAATAAGCATTTATCTCAATATGCTCACATGCTACCAAGTATAAAACTTTTCAAAGATTGCTATCTCAACTATAGTGTTTGCTTGTAATGAGGTAGTTATCAAACTTGACATGTGCAAATTTGAATCTTATCAACTTAATCAATCAAACTTGGAACCTGGAGTCTTTGTCCTCAAGAACGAGTGTTGTTGCTTTTCTTCCTAGTTTCCTTCACTCAAGATGACGAGTATTCTCTTCAACCTGTCCTCTGTATTGAGATAATATGCTTTCTTGACAGAAATCTAAGTTCGAGAATAAACTCTATAATCTCAACTTTAATCAATCTAATACCTTGACTTTAATTTTGACCAATGGTTAGTATGATGGTCATAACTTCAACATACAACCTAGATGTTCATAATGCCATAACAAATAGATGCATATCAAAATAATCAAACTTGGGGTGCATTGTTCCTTTGAATGTGCTGGATCTGAGATCCTTCTGGATCTACGACAAAAGATCCCTTCTCCTGCAAATACCTTTTAAAAACTAATAGTTTAAACATATGTAAGTACATACCTCTGATAGTATCGGCAGGTAGTGGCACCATCCGACAACAACGGTAAATAACAAACCTTTAAAAACATCAAAGGTGCCGCAACTTGTAATTTAAAGGTAGCTGGAGATTTGCTAGGGTAAGGCGCACTAGGACAAAAAATCAGTCCCAACACTTCACAAAAGCTTTCATTGCAACTGGTGCAAAGAAACTGGCACGAAGGAATTAGCAATGCAACTGCAACTGATACTGCAACTGTTACTGCAATTGCAACTGATACTGCAACTGCAATTAGTACTTCAACTGCAACTACAACTGCAACTTGGGGTTTTATGAGGAAACCCTAATTTCTCAAACTTCAAATTTTTGAATTCTGATCCAGGGACTAGATGCGTTGGGCTGAGCCGAGTTTGCTGGAGCTGACTGTTTCAGAAAATTCCAAGTTCTACCGCTTGAAACTTGACCTGCGCAAATCTGGATTGGTACTTCTGGTACTGGTCCTAGTTTTCTGGTTTTCTAGTACCTGCAAAAAACTAGGGTTTGACTTTTCGGAGAATCTGGCCACTAAAAGGTGCGCTCAAACTGCCAAAGGATGCACTAGGGTAGGGCACACTTCCCTAGATAGTTTTTGGTTAGAAATTCCTCTCCAATAAAAAGCCCTCATCTCCTTGTACGACAACAATGACGTTTTTAAATACCCAATGAAAGGTGCTCTATTCAGTCAAGCTCTGATACCATGTTAAGTTTAAATGTTGTTATTAGGTTATTTTCAATTTACTAGAGCATTTAATGCATTTCCAAAACAACAACATAAAGAGGATCACTGAAAGAAACACAATCACAAGGTACACAACATTTTATCCTAGGAAACCCTCATGGGGGAGAAAACCCTGCAAAAACTTCCTCAATAATAGATTGCCAATACAATGCCAAGACTAAGACCAAACCACCAAGAATAAATTAGGACTGAGCATGCACCTCTCTTCTCCTTGCAACTGCAGCTTCCTTCAAAAGATGCGCACTAGAAGTGTGAGTGAGTGAGTGAACAAGTGAGGCGCCATCCACACTTATAAATACTAGTTGAGAAGGTGCTAGGGTTTTGTCTCTCCACTTAGTAGGGCCGACTTCTTCCAGGAGTGGTTAAAACCACTTTATAAACCCTAGGGGCCGACTTTACAAATACCACCATATAAATATGGTTTGACTAATCCACAAAAGGGGATTTGGTCTTATACATGACCCGACATGATCAATCCACAAAGGGGGATTTGATCTATAAGATAATAACTCAATTATAATTAGAATATCCTTCGAAGTTACAATATTTCAACATGTGATGCTTGTATGGAAGCAGTGTGGCTCCATAAGCTAGTTTTTGGATTGTTTGATCAGGTGTTGGATTCGACCATGATATATTGTGATAACCAGAGCTGTGTGAAGCTCTCTGAGAACCCGGTGTACCATGACAGGTCGAAGCACATTGAGATCAAGTACTATTTTCTCTGCGATAAAGTCCAGAGTGGAGAAGTGGTTCTCCAGTATATCTCCACTGATGAGCAGACAACAAATATTTTGACTAAGCCTCTGTCCAAGATAAAGTTTGCATACTTGAGGGACAAACTGGGGCTCATGGAGATTGCTCCCTTGGTTGAAAGAGAGGAGATGACTTCCTCCGTTGCGAGGGAGCTCAGATATGTGGCATCATGGACTGTCAGTGAGCTGTGGATCTGTATCATGCTAGTACAACTTAGAGATGATCATACAACTTAGAGATGATGCTTGCATCATGCTAGATATGATCATGCTAGTACAACTCAGATATGATACAGATGGATGGAGTTGTTGATGATACAGTGGCCCGAGGAGCATCGTGCTAGTACAACTTAGAGGTGGACATACAACTTAGATACGATGTATTGATATCATGTTAGTTATGTTCATGCTAGTACAACTTAGATACGATGTTGGTGAGCTGCATCATGCTAGATATGGTCACGACCATACAACTTAGAGATGATGCAGAGGGCTCGTGTCATGCTAGATATGCTCATGCTAGTACAACTTAGAGGTGGCATACAACTTAGATATTATGCATTGGGATCATGCTAGATATGTTGTGCTAGTACAACTTAGAGATGATCATACAACTTAGAGATGACATAGTGAGGCACTGATCTACATCATGCGAGTACAACTTAGATATGGCATACAACTTAGATATGATGCATTGGCATCATGCTAGATATGTCATGCTAGTACGACTTAGAGATGATGTAGATGATAGTCTAGATCACGCCAGTACAACTTAGATATGATGCATTCTCATCATGCTAGTACGACTTAGAGGTGATGCAGCTGATGACATTGTTGATGCAGGATGATATCAGATGATATGATTTGATTGTTGTGGAGACTGTATGTCTCTGGACAATAGCTATATGCTACTGTGGTTGATGTGCTCCACTGGTAGTGACTGTGTGTCACTGGTTAGTAGTTGTGTGCTACTAGGAGTGGTTGTGTACCACTGGACAGTAGTTGTGTACCACTGGACAATAGTTGTGTATTACTATGGATAGACACAGTTGGGTTCTATTGGATGGCATTGTTCTGATTTCCATGGAGACTACCACTAGTGTTGGAGATGATTGCCAGCTAGATGGATAGTGATGATGTTGCTCGTGATTTGATCTCATGAGATAGCATGTGTGGCTAGGATGATGCTACCAACATAATGCTCTATTTGTGCTCAAGACCATTACTATTAATACCTCCCTAGCTAGGAGGGAGTGTTGATGTTATGGTAGCTGCGGGAGGTATTAACCTCCACGTGTAACCTTTGACGAGATTAGAATATTTTGGGAACGTAGAAAAACCCTAATGGATGAATAAGAAACCTATAAGACAAGTCGGCTCAAGAGAATATTTAATATTAAAGTATTATCCTCTAGGAAGAGAAGTCGACCCAATTAGTTGACTTGGAGCACTATAAATAGAGGGCGCTTGAGCTCATTTGGACACATTCTCACTCACAACCTCATAAGGACTAGTGGCACGCATAATTGGAGGAGAGCTGCAATTGTTGCAGTAGTGACTTGGTCTTTGGTTTATGGTTTGGTTTCTCTGCTTGGTGCGCTAGCTTTGGAGAGAGGTACGATACTTTGGTTGGCTATTGGTTATAGTGATTGCTTCTGGAATTATTCTATCTGACAAGGTTAAGGTGCTCGGGGGTGGCCTTGTGCCTATGGTTGGGTGACAATATAGTGATATTGTTTATGGTGAAAACGAGCACACCTATTATTTTAACAGCCACCTCTTCTGAACACAACCGAAGAAGCCTTCCATAACCTTACCATTGAAAAGAAAATCACAAGAGTAAGCAATGGATGGGATGAGGTAGCCCGCTTTTGCATGAATTAGACGATGGACATATTGTTCCATCATCAATCAAATACCACAAGATTATGTTCCTGAGGTCTTCCTGTTCACCCTTTGTCTCATAATATGATTGGATAGCTTCTTCTCTAGCCTTATCCATGGCCTAATCCAGGTAGCCCCTTGCAGGCTTCTCACCATCTACCAATCAAAGAGCCTTTGACAATGGTTTACTTGCTGCACAAACCTCATATATTCCAGTACAAAATGAATCTTGATGAACAAGTCTGGCAATAGCTTGCCCATTCGATTTCTTGCTGAATGCATTAGCCGATCACTCATTAGAAATAAACACCATCTTTAACTTGAATTGATTTGAGGATGGATTGAAGAGAAATGACGCTGGTAGCAAGATGAGTGATAGCAGGAGGCACCAACTCTTTGTTTCCTGTGAACATCTTCACGAGGATGAGTATGAGGCATGCTTATATATGAATTTGTTGATGCCCTTAGACTTATTGATCACCTCCTTGAAAAAACAAACTTTTCCAATATTCTCCATTATCAAGTCAATGCAACGTGCAACACATGGAGTCTAAAACAATGTGGGGTGTTTATCCATTACCGTTTTGCTAGTTGCCACATAATTAGCAACATTACTTGTAATGACTTGCACAACATGCTCCTTAGACCTCACCTATCTCCTAGATGGACTCATCCAACAAGTTACATAACAATGTGGTGTCTTGAACATGTGGAAATGCATCAATATATTTAATAACATTGTACCCATGGGACATTTAACTAAGAAATTAAGAGGGTCATCTCCTTTCCATTTGTTTAACCATCAGACATAACTGTGAAGCCAATTATTCACCACAGTTTTTAAACTCGTTCAATCTGGTCATATAATTGTTTTCTTCATTTTGAAGGATTGGACCCATCAACTCATTATAAGCAGGCCTTTATATCCAAGTTCAAAAAAATAAAAACAACATCAACTTCCCATATTTCCTAAGAGAATGGATTGTTCTTGATAACGCTAAGGGGTATGTCACTCCATAAGAAACACCTACCCACAACCTTTTTTTTCAGGAAAAAAATCACTATATTCTATATTTCAATTGTGAAATCAGAATATACATCTTGCTGTCTTAGAAGAATCCGTAGCAAGTACTTAAGACCAAAGTACTGCATCATCCACCCTATATCTACTATATATAGTCTGATTAGGTTCCAATTAGGCAACCTTCACAAAAACAAATACATACAGATCCTAACAGAACATCTCTTTCTTCATAAAATCAAAAAGATAACAAAGCAGACTCTGATCTCTACTATCATCTACTAGACATCCTATAAAGAACTTTTCAGAGCAGATGTCTGGGCTGTTGATTTATCCTATAACTCAGACACTGAGATTAAAAGCCGATAATCCACTCAAAACAGAATTTTATACATGCTGTTATAAATTTCAGAATTATGCAATTTACCAACAGCTGAGTTATAACATCAGAAAATCACAGCGGAAACACACAGGAAACCAAGCATAAAAATAGGACAACATCAGATGTACCCTGGAAACCCCAGTGTGGGGAAAACCAGTTAAGAGGGGCTTTTATTGGGCATTCAGGAGGTAATTGACAGCAGCAGAATAAACTGAAATTCCTTACAAATTGCCCAGCAAACTTCACAATTCTTAGCAGAAAAACTCACCCAGTTGTTGGCTGTACGGCCCAACAAGTTCTGGCCCTGTATGGCCTGGTCTGTATTGCCCAGGTACGGCTTGTACGGCCTGTACAGATTCAGCCTACTGTATGGCCTGTTTGCTGGTGCTAGTACGGCCTGCAAACAGCCCTCTTGGCTGAGAAAACTCGGCCTGCTCCTGTCTGCTTGCTGCTGTCCAGAATTTGGCCCTTCTTTGCAGACCAGTATGGCCCAAGGATGGCCTCTGCTGGCTGCCCAAAGCTGGCCTGAACTTGCCCTGTCTGCTTCAGCGGCTCCCTCTTCTTCTCCTGCCCAAGCACCCTCTTCTTCTCACCTACACAATCTCACAAATGAGAATAGTGTCCAACTCCACCCTCAACCTTTCTTTTATCTCACCTTTAGCTACCATTGGCCTTGAGATGTGTGCCCAAGTTTGGGCCTCAATGGCTGAGATTGGGGTGCCCCCCTTGGGCTGGACCCCACTCTCCACTAAGTGGTGTGCCCCCCTTTGGATAGGGCCCCACAAAGCACTCAACATCCTCACGAGGTGCACCCTTTCTCCCTCGGCCCCACATTCCACTCACAAGCAAAATTGCTGATTTGCCTAAATTAAACTTAGGCAAAGATAATAAGGCTGATCTGGGTTAATTTGGGTGTCCATCAGCGTGCCTAGGATACATAGGCCTATGCTAAGACACCTCCTGAGCTACAAAAAGATAACACTCCCTCTTAGCAAGGGAGGTGTCTCCACCCGGATCAATCTCTGATCCCATCAAACCTGTTGTTGTTGTAGCTGCTCTCTTTGAAGTGGAAGACATCCCTGCTACCTCCGCTGCACTCTGGTCTGATGTCCTGCTCTGCTCTTCGATCAATGTCAAGTCATACTAATGGACTTTCTTCAACACTGATCTTTGGTCCAAGATTCCCCTGGACCCACTTACAAGTTGTCCCAACACCCTGTACATAATACCTTGCTTGATGCCAAGCCTCACTGCTGCATCCAAGGCCGCTCCCTATGCCCATATGAGCACTTGTCCGTCAGTGAACATCACTGCATACCCCATATCCTCCATAGCTGACACAGAGAGCAAATTGACCCTCAACTCTGGTACATACATCACTTCATCCACCTCCAGAGACACCCTTGACTCTAGTTGGAATTTGACACATCCAACCCCTTTTACTGCATGCCTGGTGCATGCCCCACTCTTCACATGGCAGTTTGAGCCCGTCTCGAAACACAGGAACACTGACCTTCTTCCCTTCATATGGCGAGATGATCGACTGCCTACGAACCATGCCCCACTGTCCTCCCTCCAACTTAGCCAATCTGCTGCCACTAGAAAGAGTGGCCACCAGAGAAAATTCATCATCGAATTTCTTTGGAAACACATCCATCTCAGTAGATGTTGTGTCTGCTACCTCCGACTCCCTCTTCTTCTTCTTCTTCATTTTGGGACACTGGCTAGCATAATGGCCAGTCTTGTGACATGTAAAGCATTTTACTTTGCCCATGTCTCTGGAACCTCCCGCTCCACTGCCCTTCTTCGCATGAAGAGCCATGTTCTCTTCCTCTTCACTCTTTGGTTGGCTAGGCAGAATGGCATCAAGTCTCAACTCCTCCTGCGTGACGTCATCCCATAATCTCTCCCAATCATGGAGCTTCTCTCGAGACACCACCCCACGGACAAATACTTTTCACAGCTTGGTGAAGCCATTCAAGGTTGTCCTCACCAACTCAGTCTTGTCCACTGCCTCTCCCACAATTGTCAGTTCATCTCTGATATGAGTGAACTTTGTGAGGTAGGTGACCACTGACTCTCAGACTTGGCCATCTTTGTGCTTCTCAGCTTTTCTTTGAGCAACATCTTCTTGCTTTGGTTGTCAGACTGGTACAGCTTCACCAGGGCCTCCCACATGTCTTTTGATGTCTTCTTGCCAGACAACCGAGGAATAATGTGGTCTTTGACATCATCCACAATTATCCTTCTAACCTTGACATCTTTCTTGGTATGGGCTGCTAGCTTTACTGGATTAGCTGGGGTTGCCATTTTACCTTTAATAATTTCCAACAACCCATTCTCCTCCAGCACCAAGCTGATACGCTCCCTCCAAGGACAGAAATTTGAGGCACTCCAGCCTGTCCTCGAACCTTAAGCTTGCATTGGTCATTTGAGTCTGCTGCCCTGTTTCCCACACACCTTTTGTTCTCACGTCCCACTTGCTCATTTACCCTTTCTGGTCTGCATAGCAAGTAACTTGGCTCTTCTTGTACTCAGAGGCTGAGCTTTGATACCATGTTGATTTATCCTATAACTCAGACAGTGAGATTAAAAGCCAATAATCCACTTAAAACATAAATTTATACATGCTCGCAGCTCTTATAAATTTCAGAATTATGCAATTTACCTACAGCTGAGTTATAACATCAAAAAATCACAGTGGAAACACACAAGAAACCAAACATAAAAACATGACAACACCAGATGTACCCTGGAAACCCCAGTGTGGGGAAAACCAACTAATAGGGGCTTTTATTGGGCATGTTATCCACTAGTTTGCACACGCTGGATTTCCTAAAGAGCCGCCAAAGAATGAGCAGTCAGTGCTCATATGACAGAGTTCAGAGTTCAGTCGGTCTTTCAAAAGACCACCTTTTCCGCATTTCCACCATTGTAATAATTGACCTGAGTATGGGATATTGTAAAAGGCTATTGGCCACCGACCTAGGTACGAGCATGTACTCTAGAGTGTTTTTTTTTACTTGTTAATTATTTTTCTACCTGCCTTTGTGGACGATTAAATAATTTTTAAATTTTTTCACTTCAGAAGACTGACTCCAGAGCTTGAGTATGTGCTGATGGTTAGGCCTTGGCACGGAAAACCAGTGCCTAGTGTCTAAATGTATATGAGCTCATACTAGGTCATCTTAATTGAGTCATTTGGAAATTGCGGCTAGGTTTGATAGCTTTTTTTTAATGTTTCAGTGAATTAATTAAATTCCCGCAAAAATGAAAATTTTTAATTCTAAGTCAATAAATTGTAAAAGTATGGCATCAAACAGTATCATATGCCATATTTATGGTCGTTTTCCAGTCCAGAGTATCATGTAAACCCCTATTTACCTTCTCTCGAGGCAAAAAAGTGATTATTATCACTAAAAAATCAAATTTACTGGAAATTTACGGAAAATGGGTAATTTAATTCATTTCCTATTTTTTAGGAGAACTGGGGAACATGTTGGAACCATGTTTTTCCCATGTCCCCAGTTGACTGGAGGCCTAGGCGAGTTAAGTAAAGAGAAAGGCGACTTCATTAAGGGTGATGTGGACATGGGGGAGATCCCAATGAAGGGACTCTACCCCACCTACACAGTTGGCGCGTTTTAAAGGAGGGTTGCATATCCCAATGCTCTCACACATCTCCTAACTCCCCCTTCCACTCTACCTCACTCCACTCTCTCCCACTTCACTCCACCTCCACTATCTCTCCACTCTACACATCTCCCTATCCACTCATCCATCACTCCCCTTAACCCCACGCATCTCCTCTTTCACTCACGCATTTATCCTAACCCTATGCACATCTCTCCCTTAGCTCACGCATCCACTCTTTGGAGTTGTCACCCCCTTTGCTATATAAGCAAGGTCGACCCCTCCCATAAACTAGTTCGGTTTTGGGCAAACATTGTATCATCGTTGTAATCTTTCATTGGAATAATAAAGACTTTGGAGCTCATCTTTGGTGTGTGGTACTATGTGTGGATGAATGTTGGACTTACATGAGGTGATGTAATAGTGATATTTTGCATTTGTCTTTTGTTTATTTGG
>ML792144.1:99751-114877 GCA_009831015.1 Picea engelmannii | reverse complement strand
TAGGGTTATTGGCTGAAATTGTGAGGCACCACTCTTGTTTAAGGCTGATTTTTGCAACTTGGATCAATTTTGGAAGTTTTATGGTGATCTTGCATGGTATTCTCATGATTATTCTTGGTGCAAGTAAGTGAAATCTGCATTTTCTCATCTATTGAATGGTTTATTGTATGATTTTATTTGCTCATACAAGATTATGAAATTGCATGTTGTATTTAATGCTTGAAGTAAGAAACTTAAGTTGCTACTTTCTTACTTTTTATTTTCCAAGCTTTTCACTAAATTGATCTAGTAACTAGTGAAACCCTAGAGCCCTAAATTGCTAGCACTCTTAAGGGTTTTGTACTTGGTTATTGTTGCACAAGTTTTACTCCATAAAAAGGCTAAGGAGAGCAAGGCGCTAGGGCCTAGAATTGTCTACACCCTAGCATTTTGTCTCTTGAGGTCAAAGTCTAGGAGGACTTAAGTTACTACTTCTCCTATACTTTTTCCCTATTAGACTTTTATGCATCATCATTAATTTGTAGCCTTAGAAGGAGCCGCCCACATTGCCTCCATTTATCCCTAAAAGGCACTAGTCTTCAACCCTTGTTTCTTGACAAAAATCATCAAACTTCAAACTCAATCTCTCTGCCTAATACCCTACTAACCTAAACTAACTTGCTAACCTAGTCTAGGAATACTAACCACTAAGCTGCTGTTGTTATAATCACTGCTACAACCATCATTTTGCAGCCTATCCAAACTTGTTTGACCACTTAAATCAATCTAGAAATTGTATAAGGCAAGGTACAATCAACCAAGACTAAAGTGTGCATCAAATTGCCTTTCTAAATACTTTTCTGAAGATTTTACTACTGCTGTCATTACTTTATTTTTCTGTTGCTACAATTATCATTGGCAACCTGTTAGAGTTTATTTTCTGATTGACATATATCTAGAAATTGTATGAGACAAGTGTTATCATTTCAGGACTTCACCGTATCTTGTCATATTGTCTATTCAAGTGCATTTTCTGGATGTTATTACAACTGTCATTAACTAATTACTGGTGCTATATATTTATCACTTGCTTCATACATTGACTGGTAGTAGTCATCTCTATAAACTTGAGGTCTTGTTGAAGCATTCATCATCACTTGTTGCTGCCATAACTTTTGTTGTTGTATTTGTAAGGGACAGGTACACTTTATTCTCCTTTGCTTCATCCAACAAGACTTAAGTCTTTTTGACTGACCTAGAGAGAGGGGTGGTTGGCCTTACCTTTTCCCTTTCCTCAAACCCCCTAGGTCTTGGGACGTCTCCCTTGGAGTGGATTTATCCTTCTCCTAAAGAGAAAGAGGTACCCTATTGGGGTGACACTGATAGGACTACCTTCGTGTTACGTCAATCTAAGCCTACTTGCGTTCAGGCTTTGGGCAAGTATAGATTGTGCGATAACAATGACTATGAAAGTGGAATTTATAGCTCCTAGAATTTTCTTAGATTGTCTAGATTCTTCTACTATTCTCATAAGATCTCCTTCCAGCAAATCATAAATCCAAGAAAAAATTCCATTGTCTGTCCGTCTGGATCTGGACTCTTACGTTTTTAAAAAGAGGCTAGTACTGTTTTTAATTATTCTTTAGTCACTTCTGCATCCAAATCCTTATTCATGTTGTCAGTGATTAATCTAGGAAAAAGCCTAACAATTTTCATTATTTTTCCTATATTTGATGCTTCCAGGTCTTTGAAGAGATTTTTAAAATGAAGTTTCTCCACTTCTGCAATTTCCTTGAAAGATTTGACCCTGGAGCCATCAACCCTAGAAATTTTTGAGATAGTATTTATATTCTTCCTATTGGATGCATATTTATGAAATAATTTTGTATTATTATCTCCTTCAGCTAGCTAAATGGCTCTGCTCTTGAGCCTCCAAGCTATCTCCTCCTTATCTAATAAATCCTTTTTTTTGCCTTCAAGCTCCTTCAAGGACTGGAATTCAACTTCGGAAAAAAACCCTGGCTTGATTTTGGTCAAACAAAGCTGTTATACTTTCTTCTGCTTCCCTTAGATCCTTTTGAGCTTTTTGTGCATGCTGTGTTGCCCATCCTCTAACCACCCTTTTGAAGCTTTTTAGATTGTCTGCAAATTGTTTCATGGCTGAATCATTTAAGTTTCTTTCATAGACCTTTCAAGGCTTAGTTACTAGAGCTCTAAAATCCTCCTCTAACAACTAGGAGTAATTAAATTTAAAGGGTAAGGGGGGTTTCCTATCTTTAGATTCAATTCGTAAAATAACAGACAAATGGTCTGATAAATCCCCACTACCAACCCATGATTTTATTTTACACCTGCCATATTAAATTTCCTTTAACCCCAGCACCCTGGCAAATTATAACCTAGTAATTTCCTTGCTGTAAATTAATTGCAGCTTACTGAATAAAATGCACAACTGGAATTTTTAACTGGTAAACAAATAAATTAGCGGAAGCAAAACTAGAAATCAAATCTCACACATACACACACAAATTTTCCATTCAAGTCAACTTTTCATTAATAATGGATCCAAGCTTACAAGGGCTTTCCCAACCTGGGAAATAATCTGCCCACTGAGAAAAATAACAAGCTACAACAAACCTGGCAAAAAAAGTCCCTGAAGAATAAACCCTCCTGCTGCAACCCTCTCTCGCTTCCCTCCTGTACGACTGTTGTACGACCTATATGGCCCTTGCTGCGGGCTGTGCGGCGTTTTGTATGGCTTTCCTGCGGCAATAAACCATGTATGGCTCCCTGCTGGGCTGTACAACCTGCTGCAAACAAGAACTGGCTGCCCAGAAAAATAGTATGGCCTCCACAATTTTCTGGTTGTTGATATTTTTCTTCTTGGTGAAAACTTGCTTGTGCTCTCCTCCCTTTGAGTTGACCTCTAGGTGAAAGTCTTCACCTTGCTAAGATCTTGAATCATAGTCCTTCGTGATTCAACACTTGAGCAAAAGTCCTTCTTTTCTCTCTTGATGTGTCTTCTCCTCTCACTTTCGTTGCTTTTATAATCTTGAGTTGTACCCTAACCCTAATCTCCAAAGTGATCTCACCTCACTTGAGATCAATGGCTAAGATTCACTTAATTCACTAATGCCAAAGACTTAGGCATATCATTAAATTAACCTTAGTTAATTATAAAATGACATTCATTTAATAATTACATTATTAAAGTGTATTTCGAAAGTTTTGAGAGGTATTAATGACGATTTCCACATGTTAGACACAAACCAATGTGGAAATACCTGTTCGAGCTACAAACTTCAACACTCCCTCTTAGTGAGGAAGGTACTTTTCGAAGAGCCACCTAGAACTGATTTTCCCTTTGGTCCTGGCACAATTTCACACACATCATCTCGCACCAAGGCATCATGTTGTACTTGTTGGTTTGCTTCCTCTTCAATGACGTTATTCATTAGTGCCATGAAGTTCAAAAACTTCTTTGGAGGCTTTCTCTCCTTGATTGTGCTCCTCAGAGCCTCAACTTGCTCTTGAGCATACCTCAATGTTAGTTCATACCAACTCGGTCTCCTGACATAGCTGGAAGGGAGCAACTCCTCCTCCCCACCTGAAGCCTGACTCCATGAAGTGGAAGTCTATGAACTCTGATCTCCCTTCAGAGCCTTCTACTCCTCGTCCTCTGCCACTGACATCGATCCATTCACATCTGAATGGATAAGATCCAAGATCCCCTTGGACCTATGAACATGCTTTCCCTGCAACCTGTATAACTTGCCCTCTCTAACCCCAATGCTCATTGCTGTGTCAGGGCTAGCTCTCTTTGGATGTATGAGTACTTGCCCTTTCTTGAACATGATGACAAGACCCCTATCCTCCAAAACTGAGATTGAGAGAAAATTCTTCTTTAGTTCTGGTACATAAAGCATATCGCGGGCCTCAAACGAACCTCTTGACTCTAGCTGGAACACGATTGTTCCCTCCCCCTTCACTGCATACCTGGCATTGTCACCAAGCTCCACATGGATCCCCGAGTCCTTCTCTGTTAGACTGCTGAATAGCTTTCGTGCTTCTGTCATATGATGAAATGCACTGCTGTCCAAGCACCAAGCACTCCTTGTGTTGGTGCTGGTAGAGAGGCAGGAGACCAGTGAGAAGTCCTTCTCAATCTTTGTTGCAAACTCATCTCACTATGTCTTTGCTGATGCTGTTGTTTGTGTCTTCCCTAGCCCCTTCTTCTTCTTCGGACACCGTGATGCATAATGCCCAGTCTTTTGGCACATGAAGCACTTGATTTTACTCAAGTCCTTCTTCCCCGACCGTGAGGTTGCCCCCTCATTGTTACCCTTGGAATCCTTTCCTTTACTCTTCTTGGTTTGACTGATCAGAGCCAGGTTCTCCTCTCCATCTTCTTGCTTGTTGGCTTTAGACTCCTCTTGAGTCTCTTCCTAGATGCAATCATCCCAAAGCCTCTCCCAATTGGTAAGTTTCTCTCGAGCACAGATTCCCTTGACAAATGGTTCCCAAGACTTGGGAAAACCATTCAGCGCCACACTTACGAGTTCCATGTCATCCACTTTCTCCCCAATGGCTGCAAGCTAATCAGGTGTCTGAATGATCCTCACGAAGTAACATTGTAACATTGGTAACATTGGTAACATTGTCAGATATTGACATCTGGATGGATCTAAGCTTGTTTCTCAAGATCATCTTCCTGTTCAAGTTGTCACTCTGGAACAAATTCACTAGAGCCTTGAGTATCTCTCTAGCCAACTGCTTTTCTGCCATGTGAGGGATCAAATGATTCTTCACAGTGTTCATGATCACTGTCCGGGCTTTGACGTCCTTCTTCTCATGAGCCACCTTCTGAGTTGCATCTTTCGGTACATGAACAACCTTCTCTGTAATCTCCCAAAGGTCATGTTCCTTCAAAAGCAAGGTTACCCTCGCCTTCCATGACAGAAAATTAGATGCTCCATCCAATCGGTCTTCAAATCCGAGATTGGCTACTGACATTACTAGATCTGAACAAAAACAACTGCCGTGTGCTTATTCTGTCAAGTACCCACAAGACTTCACTGCTGGTTTATAGATCTGCAGAGATCTCCTTGCAGATCTGACAGATATGCTGCAAATTGATGTAGAAATGAAATTTGACTCCCTCAGAGTGAAATCTCTGATACCATGTTAAATTTCCTTTAACCCCAACACCCTGGCAAATTATTACCTAGTAATTTCCTTGCTGTCAATTAATTTCAGCTTACTGAATACAATGCACAACTGGAATTTTTAATTGGTAAACAAATAAATCAGCGGAAGCAAAACTGGAAATCAAATCTCACACATACACACATAAATTAACACACATAAATTTGCCTTTCAAATAAGCTTTTCATTAATACTGAATCCAAGCTTGCAAGGGCTTTCCCAACCTGGGAAATAATTTTCCCATTGAGAAAAATCACAAGCTACAACAAACTTGGCAAAAAAAGCCGCTGAAGAATTAACCCTCCTGCTACAACCCTCTTGCTGCCCTCCTGCACTGCTGCTCTGCTGTATGGCTTCTGTACAGCCTGCTGTACGATCCATTGCTGTACGATCTATACGTCCCCTGTTACATGATGTACGACCTTTTGTGCTACTGTCCTGCGGCAATATGACCTTGTACGACCCCTTGCTGGGCTGTACGGCCTGCTGCAAACAAAAATTGGCTGTCTAGAAAAATAGTACGGCTTGCTGTCCCTGTTGGTACGACCTCCACAATTTTCTAGCTGCTGATATTTTCTTTTTGCTGAAAACCTGCTCGTGCTCTCCTTCCTTTGAGCTGTTCATCTTGAATCACAATCCTTCGTGATTCAACACTTGAGAAAAAGTCCTTCTTTGTTCTCTTGATGTGTCTTCTCCTCTCACCTTGGCTACTTTTATAACCTTGAGTAGTACCCTAACCCTAATATCCAAAGTGATCAACAATTGAGATTAGATTTCACCTCACTTGAGATCAATGGCTAAGATTCACCTAATTCACTAATGCCAAAAACTTAGGCATTTCATTAAATTAACCTCAATTAATTATAAAATGACATTCACTTTAATAATTAAATTATTAAAGTGATTTTCCAAAATTCAGAGAGGTATTAATGACAATTTCCACATGTTAGTCACAAACCAATGTGGAAATATCCATCTGAGCCACAAACTTCAATATGCCATCCATTATATGATTAGATACAAAAAATCTATCCAATCTCTTTGAGATTCCATTTCTTCCTCTGCTAGAGTTCCTTCATGTAGTAACTAATTTGACAGACTGGACTCAAAAAAATGGGAAAAAATAAGCTAGAGGGTCACTTCTAGCAATTTCACCCCAAATCTTCTTCTCGCTGAGGGTAAGATTGATATGTCCTCCTCCTATAATATGATCGCCTTTTAGTATCTTGGAATTTCCTAAACCTTTTCAATAAGGCTTTTTGTCCATGTAGGGTCCATAAAGATTTATTATTCTAAAGACCCTCCTAAGTTCCTTGGAATTCAGTTCGATGACAATACCTGCAGGAATTTTTTTATAGATTAAATGTCTAGTTTTTTTATTCCAATTGGTGGCCAATCCACCTGACAATCCTTCAACATCCACCGAGCAAAAGTCCTAGTCTTTCATGATAGCATACGAAAAATTTATTGCTTTCAATCCTAGGCACATTGTTTCTTGAATCATAAGAACATCAGGTTTAACATACCTACTAGTCTTTTTAGGGCTTGCTGCTTGGGGGCACCCCTGACCCCTCTTGAATTTAAGGTTAAGATAATTATCTTGGAAGTTGGAACTAATTTCAGGGTCTTGCTTGCTCTAAGGATGCCATTAATAGTAGGTTGTTTCCCTTCCTTGACTTTCTTCTTGGCTTGGGATTTTTCTAGAGAAAGTTGAAACATAAGATTTCCTTCCTACAAGATTAGGGTTTAACTGGTCTAATGCCAATCCTCGTACCAAAACCCCAAAATCTTCCACAACTTCCTTCATTGACCTTAACTGGTAAGTGGATTTTATAAAAGGTTTTGGTATTTTCTTCCAATCTTCTTTTTCCTGGACCTTCAAATGTGAAAACATTTATAATGGACTCTTTTCTTTAGACTAATGAGAATCTGATTTATTCTTCTCCAGTTCGTCGTTTGGAAACATGGTTGATTCTACATTCCCTTTACTAAGGACCGAGGAATCATCAACCCCTAGGAAGTAGATTATTGGGCTTTTCACAATTTTAGGCTTACTCCTTTGAGACCTAGAGGATTTAGGGTTCCTAACCTTAAGACCTTCATAATTTAAAGGATCATTACCCTCCCACCCATCAAAAAAAGAGGGAATTTGATGTATTCCTTTAAAACATTGAGAAGGAACTAAGTTAGGCTTACCTTCATCCTCTGCTATTGGAATTTGATCATGAGGCTCCAAACTAGTTCCTTGAAGCTGCTCCTCGACCTTCATGATCTTTAATGGATTTTGTCCAAATTTTGCCTCCACTGTGGTTCGAGTCTCAAAAGCTTGCCTCCTCCTTACCTACCTTCTTCCAATAACACTGGATATATATTTGCTTCACTGATTTGGTTTTTTTCTTGACCCATATCTTGTTTTGCCATTCAAAACTCCTCCTACAATATATACAATCCTACCACAAATGACTTATATGATGGCAAGCATTGCACTTGAAGGGGATCCTCTAGTATTTCTAAGTAAATAGCGACCGATCCCATTTCATTTCAATATTTGCTAGGAGACCTATTAAATCCATTTCCACTCATAATTTAAAGACCCTACAATCTTCTTTAACCTTGCAATTGTCCTCAAAAGCGATGAAACAATTCATTGTATTCAATATACCTTCCAGGATTGTTTTGTTCCATAATTCCATTGGGAATTCAGGGAGCATCACCCATATTTGTTGTATATAAGTTGGCTTTGATCTAGGATCGAAGCTTGGCTTCCATTTGCGAAGGCTTAACCTTGAAGGACCGCATTGCCATTCTTTTTTGAGAAGAATGCCAATATCAATTCCATTTTTTAAAATGAATCCTATCTACCTTTAAACTAACAAATGAAAAATTGGAGAGTAACTCGTTACCTCCCGAACTCTCACTTATACGTGTAAAAGATCCAAGCACAAGGTGAAAACCCAAGGGCGCAACTTAGAGGGGCTACCCACTGTCACCTCAGTAACTCCCTTTCTCACTTTAGGTTGGCTCTTCTCCAACACAAGGGGGAATCCCCGTGTTAAATTGCTAAGGCTATAACAAAGAGGCTTAAGGTGTGGTGAAGAGATAGCTTTGCAAAACATTGTTTTTGTAGCACAGTAAAATAATGGGGTGATGAAGGACAATGGACCAGTGCCTATCCAATGTTAGGCAAAATGGACTCAAAAGGTCAAACTAAAGAGAGCAAGTTTATGAATGGTTAAGACAGATAGAGCGATGCCACAATAAGCCTTAACTTGTTACTAAATGATGTAGAAATAAACTTGGAGGGGACCTTAATGGTGCCACACTCAAACAACACTATGAGTATGAGGGTGCATCCTACAATGAAGTGTTAACTCAACAACAACTCTTAAAAAATGATAGATGTAAGACAACACATTCAGAAATAAGACATGAAAGGAGATTAAAAGGGGAGAAATCCTCACATACCCTCACATTAAACCCTTCCAACATGGTAAATATACCCTTCCCTCGTGGCCTCTCAAGCAAGTTCTTTGCAAGTATCTTCTAACATCTACAACAACAATTAGAAATGAAAGCAAGCTTCACATATGAATATAGAGAACCCTTAACTTTCCATGATGCCTTCCAAAAGATATACAACGAGGCTCCAAGAGGAGAGACTCCTCACAATTCCAACCATGACAAATGACGGAGAGAGCTACTCTTTGAATAGAGTTGAGCTCCATCTCCATTTACAATAAAATAATAATTGTGTTCCTAGATCCATTAGTTCTCTAAGGAATAACAATAAAATAGCCTTCTCAACTAGAATGATTGTGTTCCATTGAGATCCACTTTCTTTTTTAAGAAGAAACAATAAAATACACTTGGAGTTATATAGATACATCCTTATCTCCAAGGAAAACCGTTAAATAATCTTCCCTCACATAACCGACTCATGGGATTAGTCAAACAATAATAAAATAATGAGATGGTTATGCCATGTGTATCCTCCCAAGGTGGATGCCTCCTTTAAAGATAGCCTCAAAACACCTAAAGCTTTGCCCTATGTGCAAGGCATCCACCATGTTCATACATTAATTTCATTCTTCCCAAATAACCAAAGCGCTCAAGCAACAAAGGTGGGGCGTTTCTCAAAAAATTGGTCAAAATGCAGCGAGAATTTGAACGTGGCAGATTTGTGACCACTACAACTTTCTCAATATTTGTTGGAATTTCTATTATAATCACAATTTGGAAATTCCGCAGCAAGTCTACATCTATTGGCACTGATCTAGCAACAATCTAGGTCCTCTGTTGAAATATATCTACTCATGAGCTAGGATGCCCCTCCAAAAGTGGATCTCATGGATAAGTGTGCAAGCAATGGTCCAATGTTTGTTAGAACAACTCTTCAAACATAGGGCGACCTCAACATGTGCGCCAACGCATAGATCCATGTTCAAGATTATCAAATTAATCTGCTAGATCCATAAAGCAAGGTTACAAACCCATAAAACAAGCTATATTATGTGAGCATGCTTCAACATATGTGCAAATAAGAGGGAATCAATGGAGCACTCCACTAAGAATGGTACTTCAACTTGATCCATGTACTAAGAGTATCAAATCAAGTAAAGGCATCCACACAATGAGGCTCAAACCATGCTACACCATGTCAAACATAATTGTTGAGAGGGCTAAAAACTATCTAGAAATGAGTGTACCGGAAGAACACTCTTCTCAAACAAGGAGTCCATCATGCCAAGATCTCATCCTCGTGTCAAACCAATCCATAAGCACTAGGGCATCCATCCAATGTAGCTAAGTATCATCCAATATCATCAATCCCTATCCAATGTGAGGGCTAGATCAATCATAAGACAAAGTGCTAGGGTGGACTGCTTACTCCAAATGAAGTGGGCATATGCTAAATATACCATTACTATGCCAATCATGCGCATTTGACCTAGGGTGTTTCCCCACTAGGAATTCCCAAACCATATAAAACACATCAAATACATCAATAAATATGTTGGAACTGTGTGAAAGGGGGTCAATGTGCTAGGTGCTCTCCAAATGAATGCAATCAACCATGTGAATGTGCAATCCTCATGTAGAATAGACCCCCATGTGCTAAGGAATCAACCTCTCGACGAAATGTACCACCCCAACATATAAACCATGTCCTAGAACCCAATCACGTGATGACTAGAATGACATAAAAAGACAGGACCATGTGGAACACCCCATCCCAGTGACAAATCAATAAGATAACACTAGCATGCACTATCACTTGGATGCTCCAAGAACAATATGATGCCATGTCATGACCTTACATCACCATTATCCAACTCCCTAGGGACTAGAGCCATCATACATGAACAAAGGTGTAGCACTCCATGGCAACACCATGATGAGGTAGCATGCTCCATAACCATCAAAATACATACCAAGAGGATGATCCATCAATCAAAGGCATGGAACATGAAGAAAACCAATAGATGAACCATGACCATGACAATCAACGAAGGAGAAAATGAGTCTCCTCCACTAAGACACCATCCACTCAAATAATATGTAGTGGTATACCCTTAATCCATCAAAATTCCATATGTACCACGCTGCAAACCCATACGTTGTGATGAAAATCACAAGTGAAACCACATGCCATATGAGGTGTAACATACCCCATAACTGGCTTCCATCTTTCCTCCATACACCCTTTCAAAGATTCACCCTTCACATTTTTCCCCATAATTCGACCAATAATTGCCTTCCCCTTCAACCCTTCGATCGTAGACATCCCAACATCAATACTTGTGATCATTTTGACTCTATCTAACTTAGGTCTTATACATGTCCTCTTTTTATTTTTTTGGGTCCTCCCCTGACATAGGACCTCCCCTGACATAGGACCTCCTTTTGTATAGGGTTTTGGTTACGGTTCCTTCTCAGTTCTGAATAGTAAAAGAGGTCCCCTATGTGCCGTGTTTCTTCAAGAGATTACTGTAATTTCCGACCCCTAAATCAAATCTCCCTCCCTTTGCAGAAGAATTTGCAAAGGCACCTTGTAGAGAGGTATGGCTCATCGATGATGACGAATTCAAGTATAGCAGAAGAAACCTTAACAGTTTTCAGACGACCCAAGCTTGTGAACTCAGAAGGAGAAAAAACTTCCTTGGAACTGGCAACACATACCCTTACCTATGTTGTCCTATTTAAGTTAATTTCATCTATATGCTCCCTCGCCAAGTGTCCCAGCGCTTAAGATATTCGGATCCGGATTAGTGAAATGTACATCATCTTTAAATGTCTCAGACTTAATAACCTCCTGATGTGATCTGAAAACTGAAGTCAGGCTTGGAGAGTCATCTTCTCCGTAGTCTAGTAATTCCAGGTCCTCCTCCATGTTGTCATAGACCAAAGAAAAACTCACCTTCTAGATCGTGGTTAGAGCCTGCAGAAACTCTAGATCTTACCGAAGTCTCCTTCCATCCAAGTAGATCGCCTACCTACCCACAACCTCGTGTGCTTATGCATTTTCCTTTTTTTAAAGAACTGAATGAGTTGAGGTTGTGCCTTAGATTCTGTTCTTGGAACAAAGAAAGATGATATGGGTCCTGTAGAAGGTGAAACAGTCAAATGCATCTCACTTGTCCACCCCTGATGTGCTTGTAGGTCCCCTTGCTACTCCACTCACTTCAACTTCAAGCTGCAAAGCTTCTTTGCCTTCTTTCATCTTCTTCTTAAGTTCTTTAATAGTTGCAAAAGCTTGTCGCTGAATTTCTGGGGAAATTTTTTAAATGTCTCAACATCTTTCCTTGGGATTCTCATAAGGTGGCATTTTAGATGATAAATCCCTCCTAACAGAACTTGACCGAATATTGTATTTTACCTTGTTTCGACTCCCTCTAACAGGGTCTCCATGTGCCCAAAAAGCATCCAATTGCTTCAGCTGCTGGTGGAAGATAAATGCAACCCAGGGAAAAATCAGCGATCACATCCCACCAGCGATCACATCTATGATCAATCTCTCTACAAATGTTCAAGATGCACAATCAATACTATCCTCAACGTTGGAAGCTCCATCCATTAGTTATAACTGAAACTGAGCAAGGCTGCCATTCCTGTAAACCCTTGAGTTGCATCTCAACCAAAACAGACCAGCCAGTAGTCATCAATCTATCAAAGATTGAATCTGCCCATCTCGGGCTCTGAAAATTGGCAAAGAATCAAATGGTTAAGCATGCCTATCACAGGCATCGGTCCACAACAAGTGCTGGCATGTACTGGAGTCTGGGACAAATCAACCACCTATCACAGGTCCCCTTGGGCATCAAACCCACTGAAAATAAATCCAGGCCAACCATCAATGAAGTAGAACACACTGGGATTCACTGGAACAAATCAGCCACTATCACAGGTCCTCCTGGGCATCTCACCTTCTGAAAATAAATCCATACCAGCGATCAATCAAGTAGATCCACCACCTATCACGTATGTGACCTCTTGTTTGTGTGACAAAGGACCCCTTCCTTGCAGTGATTTGACTGCTTAGTCTATTGAGATGACTGCTTAGTTGAATGTTAGATGGTTGGTCAGTTATGTGGAGTCTATTTAACAACCTCCGAACATTAGAAGAATAAGTCTTTGATATATTGTAATTGGTTTCCATATGAATAAAGTTCTTTAGTACTTGCATCTCTCTCTTTGCAGATAAACCTGAAGACAAAGAAATGATACATCAGACCAATATAGGATTATATTTAGGAATATCATAAGGGCAAAAGGATTAAGTCTTAAGAGAACCAAGTATCGGGATCTGAAATATGGTATAGTATAATAAATAAAAATAGCTAGTTATATACATGTGTATTATAAATAAAAATAGCAGGGTGTTATTATGGGACATGCATAGACATGTTTTTCTCTCTAGTTTAGAAAAAATGCTGAATAAACACAGAATCATAAACCACAATGCAATAATTCAGATTAATTTATGAACATTACATTCCATTCATTAAATATATCTTAGAACTAAAACCAAATAAACATCAACATGCCATCAAGGGAGCTGTTTCATCATATAGTGCACCATAATCAGAAAACTGGTTTGACAGAATATCCTTACAGAATCTTACTTGCAAGTTGGGCCATTTTGCCAACTTAAAATTTTCTGAATATTCTTTGTGATAGGAAGCACTTAAGAGGCTGACTCCTTAGACCTGCGTCAATATATTTTATCTGCTTGGCTGTCACCTATGTCCTAGATCTCCAATTATCATGATTTAGAGGTCTAATTACTATTTATGCATGATTTACATAACTTAACCAGACTTACCAGATCAATTCAGCTGGGTTCTTCTCATTGAGCTATTTAGTCTGGTTCATGTCTCATTTGATTTGCTTTCTATCCAATGCTTTCTATCTCTATCCTGTTGGCTTCTTCTCGAAAATTTAATTTGCCCACAATAATTTATTAAATATTTTCATTATATAAGCACATTAAATAAGGTTCCATCTTGAAAGAAGAGAGGTATATTGGAATCCATAAGAATTCACTAAATTACTAGTAAATGCTCCTATCAGTTTTTGAGCCCAGTTTTTCTTGAGGAAGGTCCAAAGGATCCTCTGGCCATGAGACGTTTTTGACCCAAGCAAATTGAGTTATATGCAGTAGAAAATGTTTTACTAACTATGGTGAAACCTCTGGTGATGTTGATTTTGAAATTAGAACAGTTTAATACTGTTTTAATTTTCAAACTGCATTTTAACTAAAACAGAATAGAAATTGCCATATCAGCCTTGCATGGGGCTTTTTATCCTTGATGGTAGATACTTATGCCAGACTTCTTTATTACCTGCTCATCACGTGACTAGTTAAACTTCTAATCTTCAAATTATTTACTATATTCGTTTCTTTTAGAGTAAATGTTGTGCTTGAACAATTTTTGTACAAAGTTGCAAGTTAAGGTGTGGATTCAAATAGAGAGCTGAAGTATTAACGCTATTTTTCCTGATTAAATATACACAGAAGTTCCAGGGTGGAGAGGGCAAAGACTGCTTGGGAAAATGAAATCATTCACTGAATGGGATAGTTCTGCAAAATATGCAGCATCATCTTCTGCAAATAACGAGGGTCAAGGACCACCATCTGGAAGAGGAGTTACTGAGGATTGTTCAAAGGCTATTGAGGTAGATGAAGAAAGCTCAAGTCATTGCAAGGACAAAATAAACGGTTTGCATTCATGGAGAGAATCTCCAAAGAAGTGTTCAATGGATACAATGGAAGATGCAAACCAAAATGTAAAATTAGAAAAGCTGGCTAGATCTTCAGTACCAAGGACTGGTTCTTGTGGTAGGGATATTCCCATGGATACTCTTGTTATTATTGTTGACGAGGATAATGATACTGGAACCAGTACTTGTGATGTAAGTTCAGATACTGAACAAGATGACCTTGATATATGTATAGAAATTGATTCTAGGAATGCAATTTCTGATACAGAACTAGATGGTGATGATGAAAACATAGAAAGTGATTCTAGTTCTAATGAAAGTGCAAGTTCCTTATCCAAGCAAAATGTAGATCAGAGACCTAATGCTTGGCCACCGAGTTCCCTATCTGTAGAGCTTTCTGACGACGACGACGATTGTCAAGTTGTGTTTGAACATTTTAGCCAACAGCAGTTTACTTCAATGAGAGGCACTGAAGGATATTGCAAGCAAAGTTATTCAGGATGTTATAGAAATGTTCCAGATTTGAATACTGATAGTTCAGATTGTGAAATTCTGGAAGCAACTCATGGGGAAATACGCCAAAAGTGGGAAGAAGCGGCATTGCGGAAACGAGTTAACCAGGGCTTAAAGCACAGACAGTATGAGGTTGAAGTGGAGCCTAGTGTGTCTGGTTCAAATCTTGGAACAAATAGTCCTTTTAGGGGAGATGGGCCAGAAGTC
>ML792144.1:70818-86349 GCA_009831015.1 Picea engelmannii | reverse complement strand
GTAGCATCGAAAAGTTCAAGGCCAAGTTTGTGGCGAGAGGGTTCTCTCAGAGAGAGGGAGTAGACTACGAGGAGATGTTTGTTCTAGTCGCCATATATGCTTCTATTCGTGTTGTGATATCTATTGCTTCAGTCATGGGGTGGAGGATTCACCAGATGGATGTGAAGACAACATTCCTCAACGCGATCATTGAGGAGGAAGTATATAAAGAGCAACCTCATGGCTTTGAGGTACATGAGAGGGAGTCTCATGTTTGTAGGTTTAAGAAATCGTTGTACGAATTGAAGAAGGCACCCAGGGCGTGGTATTCTAGGATGGATGAATACTTGTGGAGTATGGGCTTCACCAAGAGTGTGGCAGACCCCAACTTGTACTTCATACTTGTCGGGGTGGATTCGCTTATCTTGGTGCTGTACGTGGATGATTTGTTTTTCACAGGTGCAGAAGAGCTTATAGCAGGGTGCAAGACAGATTTCGCTGTTGAGTTCGAGATGAAGGACATCGACATGATGCATTACTTCTTGGGGTTAGAGGTTTGGCAGAGATTGGGTGAGATCTTCCTTGGTCAGGGGAAGTACACAGTGGAGATCCTGAAGAGATTCAGGATGGATAGACCGATGACTATGCCTATGGTCACTAATATGAAGAAGCTTATTACTTCAGATTCATATTTGGTGGACCCCAGGTTGTACAAACAGCTGATTAGTTCTTTGATGTATTTGGTCAACACTAGGCCAGATATATGCTTTGCTCTGAACACCTTGAGTCAGTTCACGGTGGAGTCGAAGCAGGAGCATTGGGTAGCAACGAAGCATGTACTTAGGTACTTGAGAGGTACCATGGAGTATGGTTTGAGGTATCTTGGAGGTGATGGAGTGAGGCTACATGGATATAAACTTAGATTGGGAAGGGAGTGCATAAGATTGGAAGAGCACCTCAGGGTGTTGCTTCATCTTGGGATCAACAATGATTTCATGGTTTAGCAGGAAGCAAACTTTCGTAGCACTCAGTTCAGTAGAGGCAGTGTATATGGTAGTGAGTATGGCTGGTTGTGAAGCTATTTGGCTTCGCAAATTGCTTATAAATTATTTGATTAGGAGTTGCAGCCCACAATAATACTGTGATAATCAAAGTTGTATCAAACTCTCTAGGAATGTAGTATTCCATGAAAGGTACATGCATATTGAGATCAAATATCACTTCATCCAAGATAGGATCTAGAAGGGAGCAGTCAAGCTCCAGTATATCTTCATAGATGAGCAGGTTGTAGACATTCTCACCAAATCCTTAGTGAAGGGTAAGTTTGTTTTCTTTAGAGACAAACTTGCAGTGGTGGAGAACACCTTCCTTGCTAAGAGGGAGTGTTGAAGTTCGTAGCTCAGACAGGTATCTCCACATTGGTTTGTGTCTAACATGTGGAGTGCATCATTAATACCTCTCAGAACTTTGGAAATTCACTTTAATAATTTTAATTATTATAGTGAATGCCATTTTATAATTAATGGAGGTTAAATAAATAAAATGCCTAAGTTTTTGGCTTTAGTGAATTTAATTAATTAAATGAATCTTAGCCGTCAATCTCAAGTGGGGTGAGATTTAATCTTGAGTATTGAAGATGCCAAGAAGGAATATAATAAAGATCAAACACAACAAGGTGAAAAGTAGTAAGCGGGGAGGGCCTTTCTTGCTCATTCTTATCCAACCATTGTTGAAGATTCTTCTCCTTTTAACACTCACACTCCTACAGATACTCCCTTAGCTGAGTTGGTTGGTTATGTTGATGACGATGATATGATTGCTTCTGATGATGATAATGGATTGGATGTCGATAATCCTATTGATGATTCTGAGTTGAGTCGGTTGATTTTTCCTCTTCTAATGAAGTGGTTGTGGTTATTTCTTCTTCAAATGTTAAAACTTCTAATGTTGGTTCTATTGATGCAAGCAACAATAAGAATTTGTCCAAGTGGGTTGCAAAAACCATTGTGGTTGCAAGTAATCCTTTTGACTAAGGAGGAGACTGTTGGTTGCAAAAGATCCAGTGAATGATAAAAAAGCTAAATGTAAAGAACGGGAAAATGTTATGAAGGAAGTGTATGATGTATTAATGAAAAATAAACCTTGGGAGTTGGTGCCACTTTCAAGAGGTAAAATTTTGATTGGTTGCAAATGGGTGTATAAAACTAAATATACTTCAGATGTGCAAGTTGATCTAAGTTACTAGAATTCAGATCATGATCCGGATCCGCTATATTTTTGAAAAATTAGGATCCGAACATGACGGGGAAACGATAGATACAAACAATATAAATATATTTTTATAATTTTTAAAAATAAAACTTAAATAAAAATTAAAATATATGGAAAATTTTAAATATATAACTTTATATGCATTTGTACATATAACATTTATATATCTAATACATATCTTTATATATATAATATATAACATTATATACATTTGTAACATATAACATATATAATAATTAATATATAATATATAATAATTAATAGATAATATATAACATTAATATATAATATATAACATTAATATATAATAACTTTATAGTAATTAATATATATAATAACTAATAACTAATAACTAATATATAACATTATAGACATTTGTATAACATTTATATAAAATAATTAATATATATTATTTTTTTTGCATTAAACCTAATATATATTAAAAAGTTAAAACTAAAACTATATTTCAATTCCTCGTTCTTCTCCATCACGACTTCCGACTGCAATCTTGTTCCATTCACGCCGTCTACAATCTCTGCCTCGTCACATCGTCTACTCTGATCACAAATCCAGACTGCAATCTTTTCTACATCGCATCGTCTGCAATCTCTACCCCGTCGCGTCGTTGACTTCATGCGTTGGAGGTTCAGTTCGGGGTGAGCGATTATCCTGATACGTTTCATTTTTTAGGAAACGTTTTTGGAATGGATCCTAGACGAATCCATGTGGATCCGGATCCGATCCGGGGATTCACGGATCCATTCCTCTAGCCCACCGGATCATGTAACTTAGAAGTTGATAAACAAAAAACAAGATTAGTTGCTAAGGGTTTCTAACAAAATGAGGAATTGAGAATGAAGAAATGTTTGCTCTAGTTCGCAAAATGAACACTTTAAGAATAATGTTTTCCTTAGTAGCTAGTTAAAAATGACAACTTCATGAAATGGATGTTAAAAATGCATTCTTGAATGGTGATCTTTGCGAGGAAATTTATATGGAATAGCTTGGTTTTATTGATGAGGAAAATCCTAAGTATGTTGCAAGTTGAAGAAATGGTTTGAAACATACACCCAGAGCATGGAGTAATAAAAATTAAAAGCTTTTGGTTCCAAAAGATGTATAAAAGATCAAAACCTTTTATATAAAGAGGGGAATGGTGAAATCTTGGTTGTGATTCTTTATATGGATGATTTGGTGATTACAGGGAGTAATGATGGTATGAGAAATGCTTTGAAAGCTAACTTGAAGAAAACATTTGATATGAATGATCATGGTCGACTTATTTTTTTCTTGGGATGCATATGGCAACTTGATGATGGCATTTTTCTATCTATCTAGAAATGCTATTGATGTACTTGATTTTTTAAAATTTAAAATTAATGATTGTAAAAGTGCCCCTACTCTTCAGTTTGGTGTGAAATTATTATTAGGTTGCCCTTCAAAAGAAGTTCATCCTACTTTGTATAAACAATTTGTTGGAAGTTTGCTTTATTTGACTCTTTCTATACTAGATATATGCTTTGCAGTTGGTTTGGTTGCATCCAAAATCTAAATGAAATCCATTGGAAGGAAGCTAAGAGAAATTTGAGATACATTAGATGCACAATTAATTATGGTATTCATTATGTGTATATTCGAAAAATTTCATTTATTGGTTATATGGATTCAAATGGGGGTGCTGATGCTAATGTTAGAAAGTCTACAATAAGATATATGTTTTATCTTGTTACTGGTATATGTTTCATCTTGTTACTGGTCCAGTTACTTAGTTAAGTAGAAGTATAATGCTATATGATTATCTTCTCGTGAGGCTAAATATAGAGAAACAGAGGAAGCGATATGGATCAAGAATGTCTTTTATGAGCATGGCCTTCATCAAGGGAGGGCTAAATAAATTAGATGTGACAACCAGAGTGCAATTCAGTTGGCTAAAAAACTAGTTTTCATGTGAAGACTAGGCATGTGGAGTTGGATGTTCACTACCTTATGGATCTTTTACAAGATGACAATATAGAATTGAGGTTTTGTATAAGTAAAGAACAAGCAACAAACTTCTTCAAATGTTTAATAGAGGCAAAGGTCATGAAATTGTGATCTATGTTTTGGATGAGGAAGTTGGCAGTAAGGAGGGGGGTGGGGTGGGGTGATGTAATGTCATCTTCCATCTCTTTTTCTTGATGTATTTTCTATTGTGCCTGTTACCACACAAACTCTCACCTAGGAGGAAAAGTCCTAAGTTCTAACCTCAACAGGAGAGCCTAGAGGTACTACAGGCAAGCTACCCACTGTCACCTCAGTAGCCTTGCCCCACACTTCAGACTAAGGAAACTAAGCTACCCTAGCCTAGGGGGGAATCCCTATAAGTCAATCTAAGCCAAATTCGTTATAGAGGTGGTGGGAGTGTGATTTAGTGTAGATTGATTAGCAGACTTAACCCAAGAAACCAGTCTTGTACATTAGAAATGTTGCAAGGAATGTGATACAAAGATTTATTAGTTTATCAATTAAAACATGCATGCCATAATATATCAGCAGAATACCTTGAGAGAAAAGTCTTGACCAGTTTCAAATTGTGTCATTCTCGAGGATATGAAAATTCTGAGAAGATAAGTGTTAATTCCTTGTGAATGTCACATCAACCCAAAGTTACAACTCAAATGGTTTGTTACAAGATGTTCAAGTTTTATTTAATCCAACCACAAGATAACGATTTAGATGTTGAGTTTCAAAGTTGCAATAAAAAGATTATAAACCACTGGAATAGCATCCAGAGGTTTCCTGACTGCAGTATCGATTTGTGTTGTACCAGCATTAATGTAAAGTAATGACTACAGCACCTGGAAATCCAGAATTATATCACTGTTTACACGTTATTTCATCATCACAACTAACACAAATTGCTGTGAATTACTTGAGAATTAAATCATCACAAAGTTGCTGCATTTATGTCATGAGAAATTTGTGAATGCTTAAGGTGAGATGCATCGAGCCTAGGATTGACAGTTTAGCAGTGCAGACCATATTCCTATAACATTTTTAGCACATCATCTTATAACATCAAGTGATAAGCATTGCATAAATTCTTCATGTATTCGATTAGTAAATGCCATTAACTTGTGAGGGGTGATGAAAAGTGTATCTTGAATATGTGCTGAGGTGTGTGTATTGCAGAGTATATTATACCAGCAATTATGGTTAAAAAAAAAGTGCAACCAAGAACAATATTGCTGTTTGGGGAGTGTGCTCTTTATTTCATCGTTAGAATCACCACAAATTGCTGTAGATTACCCTCACAAAACTGCTGCACTTGCCTGAGAATTATATCATTATACTGTGATGTTTAAGGTCAAACATGCCGATTTTTTTGGATTAGTATTAGGATTATGAAACAGATTAAGAGTGCAGACCATGTCCTGTAGCATTCATATTTACATCTTAGCATAGCAGATTACAACACTACTAGACATTGAAATGAAAAGTCTGTTACATATTTCAAGTGTGAGGAATATCAATTTGTCTGAATGTTCTAACTAGTGAGACGTTCAAAGACTGATGAACCATTCTCAAACAGAAAACCATGGGCTTGAGACCAGCCACATGATGCTGCAAAAATGAAGCCAGTCTTTGTCCAATTGTTCTTGGAATCTACAAGCTTTAAATTTGATCAAAACCTCAGCTATGATCTTAGATTTAGAAGGTGTGATTCACTTAGATCCAAAATACCTCAGCTAGTCTTTAAAGAAATGTCAAATTGAAGCTCATCACTTAGTCAACTATAGTATCTCTGTTCAAAAGATTGCAACCTTAATTGAGATGCACCCAAATCATACAACGTTTAGCTGGCTTATGTATCAACTTGTCTCTTATACTTGTTTAGATCATTATTATACCAATCGTCTTAAGATTGAGTGTGCTAAACAAGTGAACAGTATGAGTTTAAGCCTGTATTGAAACCATCAACTGATCAGCGCTTAAAATGTGAGCATTTCAACAATTAGAAGGTCGTTTTAGCATATAAACCAGCGATTTAGTTGCAAGAATGCATAAGACCACCATCACATGAAATGAACTTCAGACAGTGTATCAAAGTATGTAGCCAGCATCATGTTATATGAATTAAACCGCCCGTAACATCAGCCAAATCAGAATTGCAAACCCTACAGGTTAACTCAGATTTTGCATGTAATCTTTCAGCCCATGACTTATTTAAATTTTGCTTAAGGTATGGTGCTAAATCTATGCATAACTAAGGCAATAAAATGTTAGATTTAACCCTAGAGAGCAGATTGATTTTAGGGGAGAATACTTCTTGAGGTCGACCTGCAGCTAATGTCCAAGCTAACAGATAAATATAAACAAGGGTTAGCTCAATAACTTGGAAGAAGCAACCTAAATCTGAAAGTACAAATTTATAAACCTTGGGTTGCTTGAAAACAAAAATTTAAAGGGGGAAATTTGAATGAGATGGTCGAAATTGCACATGGAAATTGTTCTTACCATTGGGCAATGGAGTCTAGAAACTCTTGGCAATGTCCTCTTCATCAAATTTGTTGGACGTCCTCAAACATCAAAAGATTGCTTGAAAAGCATCAAGCTAAAGATAATAAAACTTGCAAGGCATAAAGGGATGTCAATTCTTACAAAATCAACCTAAATATCACAAGGAAAATTGCACACTAGATCTATTGTAAAGAATCAAAACCCTAGGATATTTAATTCTAATACAATAGTGTTAAACTTAATGCAGCTGCAAGAGCCATTCTCCGGGAGGATGGCAAAGACCCTAGTTGATATCTAGGGCCCCCAGTACACTCCTGGGGTTCTTGGTTTGGGACCAAGCAGTTAGAGCCATGGCAAAAGACCCTAGTTGGGCCCCCAGTGTATTGCTGGGGTTCTTGGTGAAGGACCAAGCAATTTGATGGTATAAGTCCCTAGATGTGTTCTAGGGCCCCTGGATGTGTTCCAGGGAATCCTTGCTCGGTGCTTGGATTGATCCTTGGTTGTGTACCTTGGTGGATAAGACCCTTGTTGTGATCTAGGGCCCCCATATGCTTTTTGGGGTATCCTGGTCTGGGATCAGGTAGTTTCTTGGTTAAGTACCAAGCTGAGATAATGTGTGATCTTCTTCTCTTCTGGGATGGTCCATGAGACCTAGGAGCAGTTAAGAAGAACGACATGATCACATCATTAACCTTCCTCATACGCTGGGATGATAAAAGCTTATAAGTTATATCATGAGACTCATGTGGACATTCTGCCATTAAAGAAAAACTTTCCCTTTGACTTTGTCTTAACATTTTGAAACCCCTGGCTTGTGTTTCTCCCCCCCATTATTTGTTGTTTGGGTGTTGGTTCAATTCTTTGCTTCTTCCTAAAGAAAGCTAACTGCCTTGTTTTTGAAACCCCTCTCCTTGACTTGTTATTTCCTTGTTGACTTTTATGATTTAACAATTAATATTTTATGTTATAAAATATTATTTGTTTAATTATTTAATTATTAGGGTTTTAACCTAACCCTAAATTTAGGACTAATGTGTTAGCCCTAACCTACCTACCAAATCTATAAATTAAAGAGACCTTACCTCACTCAACTCACTCTCACTCTCTCCTAGCCGAGTTCTTGTCTGAGGTATTTCTGCGGCTCTTTTTTTGTTCAGTCTTCTAAGTGGCTGCGGCCCCTCTAGGACAGTTTTTTCTTGGTGTGATTAAGTCTGCTACAACCACCGTGGGCTTACCCTTCCAGCCTCTTGCTGCCGCTGACCCCTAAGGGTCTTTTCCAGCCTGCCGCAGGTCTCTTCTTGTTTGCTATTTGAGGTTTCTGGTTCTCCTTGCTGGTGCTGCCCTGTGTATGCTGCCGCTGTCCTCTTCTCTCTGCTGGTGCCACCTGTGTATGCTGCCTTACCTTGCAACTCTTAATACCCTGAACAGGGTTTGATAGGGCAGCCCTAGAACTGCTAATACTTCTGTCTATTGCTGTAGCAGTTTTGTATTTTCTGGACAGAATTTATTAAGGCTGTCAGTGGCCTCTCTTTCAGCCCCCAGGCTGGACAGTGGTGTCCTACTTTTAGCCCTATTACTTGATGATTGGCATGCTGGTTAGTTTTCTGATATTTTATCCTAAAAGTTCTTCCTGGCAATCTGTTCTAAGGATCATGATGAGATCTGCCCTGAGGTTTTGATCAATGATCCCTTAAAGCTTTTTCTGAGCATACATCTAAGAGGATAACAACAACATATCAGGTAATATTGTTTCTTGTTTCAGCTAAGTAAATGTTCTGTCAGTTATTGTTTTTTTTTATGCTACCAGATTATGGATCACAAGTTTTTGATGTCTTGCTGATTGTAACATACAATAGCTAATGTTTAGAAATTAAAATAAAATATATCTGTTTTAGCTAGCTACAATTCATTTTCCCTTAAATTCTAACAAATAGAAATCTAACTTAAATTCAATAAAGAAAGGACTTGGAACTAAAATCGTAACTCCTTTGCATTAGCATTCATTGTGATAGCTCCTACCTCATTAAGCTTATAATTCTAAAAATCCATCATTAAACCCTAGAACATTACTCCAGAAGAATGAAGAGCTCACACACAAGTAGCAAGAAGCTATTCCATTTTATTTCCAACCATGAAAAATGAGAGAGGTGCCCTCCTTAAATAGGTGAGGAGCTTCCCAATACCATAAAATGAAAACCATGAGTTCATACCATGTGTTGAGATAAAACCATGAGCCAATACCATGTCTTGAGTGAAAACCATGTGATAAAACCACTGGAAGTTACAACAAACCCCTCAAAAGTAGGGCATCCTCCTAAAAGTGAGCAAATGCCAACTAATTTCACACGTCTGGTCCAAAATGAGCTAACAACACCTTCTAAAAGCACGTGTGAGGTCAAAGGAGGACCCAAAACTAGGGTGCCCCATAACTAACCCCAAAAAATATTGAATATTTCACGCACATGTGTGGGAACAAGCAAGAGATGAGATGCGTCTCTTCTAGAGTCTTCTAGAAGCACACTTGTGAGCTCTAAGAGAGAGAAAGTGCGCCTTCTAGAAGAAATCTTCTCACGTGCTAAGTAATTTCACTTCCAAGTGGCTCATACATGCTCTATGTGCTGACAAGTGTACATTATGCTAATGTGGATACCTTTGTGATGATGTGGCATCCTTGTCATCATCCACTATGTTGTCATAGATCATAAGAAAAATGACACGAATCCCAATGCGAGTAGATATGGCCAAATATAGGTACATGAATCCCAATGTAGGTACACGGATCCCAAAACAATGACATAGATCTTCGGCCATAGTGCACATATCCCAATGTAGGGAGACCACCTATAATGTTGCATTAGGCTTCAAAATAAGTCATTAGGCAATGCACATTAAGTAATTTCTACTAACAACATCTTAACATAGGTTAATTTTATAAATTGCCTAAGCTTACCATAGTGCCCTATTTAGTATTATATGTGTCAATTCCTAGGACATAAAGTATTTCCTAGGTAATTTTGGTCATAGATAGGCAAAATGATGAATAATTAATGGAAAAAGGAAGCGAAACCTTATGTTTTGACCCTCAAAGCCATTTTTAATGACATTTGAGGTCTTTTGCTTGTCCAACTAGCCTTTTTGAGCTAGGAATCTTCATTTTTTGTACTTGTAAGCCTTTGAGATGGAGCTTTGCTTAGAGTTACCACCTCGGCACCTTTTTATTACCCATTCTTGCATTTTTCCGATTTTCTTGGTCCTTTTTCTTTATATATGCATTTTTTTAGTGTAGGACTTTGGGATTGGGCCTTCTTAATGTGGTGGCATAACTCTTGTCTTAGTATTTTTATTTTTATTTTTGACATTATTGCTCTCCACCTTTAGCCTTTTTGGCTTACATTATTTTTTCATTTTCATCATTTTGACCTTGCTGGATGACATTTGATAAGTCAGACATAAGCGAGGATAGAATTTTTTATGAATGGGATGGTAGTGAAAAGGAAAATATGGAAAGGGTTAGGTATGGTTAAGATATGGATACGCTATTCAACCAAATCACCAGTAGTACAATTTGACCTAAGTCAAGACAACAATTATCTAAGGACAATTATGTCCCCCCATGGTATAACGAGACAAAACAATAAATTTATCAAGGTTAATTAGTGTTATTAGATCATACCAATGTTTGTTACTTTCATGACAAGGTTAGAAACCATCACACCACTTCTAAGCAGGAAACCCACACATGAAATCATAGCACATCAACCGATACAAAGATGAAGCATGAACTACCATATGTGATTGGACATATCATTTGAAGTGTAAGGCATAGGAGTTGATATACCATGGTAGAGTTGTATGAAAGATCCCATGTGGTCGTCGTGTAGGGATGGATCATATATGTTTGATGGAAGAACTGGAAGATCAAGGGTGAATCGACATATATGAGCAGGAGAGCTCATCCAAGCAACATTAATGCACTCCGGAGAGGGTGGTCTGGAACCAATTGGCCTTGAGGGGGCAACAATGCCTCTAGTCAATATTAAGGGAGTTATGTTAGGATGTGTATTGTTGCTTGGTGGCAACTTACGAAACAAGATATGACACCCTACCCTTGCATCCCATTTTCGCATGTTAGACACATGGATGTGTGGGATATGTGGGTCGCATGTGTTCGATATATGTTGTATAGGTGTCCTTTCATGGGCATGTATATAACATGTGTTGAACACATGCTTCTTATGTGTTGTTGCATGTCCGACACGTGGGATCGGAAAATTGCAAAGAAAAAACAATTTTTGGGTTTTTGTCTAGTGTTTAAAGGTAATGCTTGGCATAACAATCAATCACCATTCAAGTATGGAGGCAGAAACAGTGTGGAATCTAGCTTATCGTTGAGATTCTTGGCGTTTGGTGCAAGTAAAATCTGCATTTGATTTTTTGAGTTTGTCATTTTTGAGTTTTTTTATGGGCTTAGTGTTCTTCCACTAAAACCATGTTTCAGTCATCAAGGGTTGTTGCTCAATGGAAGGGGGGAAATGTTCATGTTCGTGTTCCTCCTTCCTCGCGCCTCATCCAAGTGTTATTGCTACTGCAAATGTAGCTGGCATTGGTGGAAATAAAGCTCCAAGAGGGGTACTAGTGAATGAAGACAATAAATACCCACTTTTAATATGGAAACTAACTGAGAAAATAAGAGAGAAAGCTAAAATAGTAAAAAGAGCACATCATTAACACATTGAACACACATTGTATCCTGGGGAATCCTATTTTGGGAAACTCGAAGAAATCATGATATTGCCTTTCTCCTTTATTCTCATATTTATAGTGTAAATTACAAAGAAAGATAATCACTCACTATGGAGTAGAGATGGACACTGTGCCATGAAATAGTCTTCTATAAGATTACCTTCTTCCTCTGCACTGCTTTGATATCCCACTCCTTTGCTTTTCTTAGTTATGGAACAACAAAACCTTACAATAGGAACAAAACCTTTTTCTTTCCTTGGGACTTAGTTTTTAAGATGTCGATAGAGTTGCCTAGGTTAGGGTTAAGGATTTTTCATGCCCCAACTACTTATTAGGGATAAGGTTTTGGACCCTCTAGAAACTTATTGAAAGTCCACACATGCTATCTTCACATGTGTGAGTAATGAGAGTTGACGTGGTATCCATTTGATATTGTGGTGGTTAAATTGGCAGGACAACTTCTAGAGGCCATAATTTCCTCATACAAACTTCGTTTTTGGTATTTGATAGCTTGTTTCAAAGTTAGTGACATGCACTACCCCTTGGAGCCATTCACTGTGTTGATGAAGCCCTTTTTTGACCCAAAAAAGTGAGTTGTTGGGCCCTAAATGGGTAGTTTTTTTGGGGCCTTGCTTAATAGGTTTTGGTGATCCTAAAAATGGCCTTAACAAGTCTACATATTTGATTCTTCACCCCAGATCATACCAAAAAGGAATGACAAACTATATGGTGAACCATTTCATATCACATTATCTTGTAATTATTCTTGTTTGTCAAATAATGTATTATTAGTAACATTGGAGCTTGCAATTTGCTCCTCCAATAACTCTCTTCAATCTAGGGCTCCTAAGTTATTGATCCCCTTGAATTTGTTGATGCAGGTATTGAACCGAGTATCCACAAACCAACTATGATGGGTTTTTGAACCAGATTAACCTAAACCCCCTGCTAGATTTAATAACTTTCCTTTGTAGATTCTCGCAACTCTATGCACAACCTCACTTGCTCTCCTTCTAAGTCAAAAGAGGGCGACCAAACATATTTTTAAGGGAAAACATATTGCGTAGTGCTAAGATTGCGAGTCTCAATGTTAAAAATATTGAGTGTCATTAGGCTCAATACCACGGTAAGTGTTGAACAATTCTTGTGACTAAAATGGATAACTTTTTAGCATTTCCAACCATTTAACAAGCCCTAATAAATCTCTTTACAACATTATATTCTTCTCAGCCCAATAATGTTTTTTTGCCTTGATGTTTTATTCAACGTGACTCTTGTTTACCTACTTTGGGTAAAATTCCCGTGTGCTCATCATGTGCCTACCCTTGACACACTATTGTAGTGCCAAGACTAGACTCCTATGTGCCTACTTTGGCAACAATTCCTGTTTGTTGTGGCTGTTGTGGCCATGATCTTACAGTGGCTTGACCTTTCCAAACAATTTCTTGCATGCCCTCACGTTTTCAGAAACATCAATAACAATAATTGATCTTCAATGAGCTTGTTACTATGGCTACTTTTTCTGTGAGTGATAAAAGAATTGCAAGATGTTTCCTAATACTTTTGACCATCGAGCATCCACTACCTATCAAGAAGTGGGATGCCATGTCACATTTATGGCCCGTGACCTTCAGACCTGACTTAATTAGCATGGTGGTCTATGAGCAATAAATATTGTACGTTTTCATATTTCCATCTTTGTAGTACTTGAAAGAAAGTTGTCATGAAAGCATGTTCCTCACCCTTGATCATTCTACCATAGTGTGTTATGTGATTAGTCTTGTTACTATTATGGGGAACTTAGTTGTTGGGTAGCATGCATTTATTTGGTCTTTTGATTATTTGATTAGCTCTTCTTCTATTGTATAGTTGGAGGCTTTGGTAGGACAAATGCCCTCTTGTTAGAGCTTAATAGAAACCTTAGGAGGAGGTGACATGGAATGGATTATCGGTAGTGATATTGCATGTCATCATCGTAGATGTCCACTCATATGAGGCTTGTGGATAAGATGGTGCTACTAATTGTCAATGCATATAAGATCTGAAAATGGATAGAGAATGGTGCTGGAGTTGTTTAATGTTGATATTAATTTGTTGTCATCTCTTGTAAGATTAGAGAGAGGCTTGTTGATGAGATGGGATTGCTAGTATTAGTCTATTAATGAGAGGCATTTTGCATCCTCCATGGTAGGGGGATGTCATTAGTGCAAATATATTGAAATAGACCTACTTGTGTTGCACTTTTATTAGATGGAGCTGCCAAGTCTGATAGAAGGTTATATTATTGTAATTGATGATGGTACATGTGCCGTTAGACTAGGAATGAAATATCATAGTCCCTTTTGAGTAGTGTAATCCTATCTATATCTCAAATAAATAATAGATATGGATGTATGCATTGATGAGTATTGGTTCTCTCTCTCTCTCTCTCTCTCTCTCTCTATATATATATATATATATATATATATAAAGTGGGATGATATTTACTTACAAGTTACGCCCAACCCCATGACTTTCTTGCTTGCTTACATGTACATGGGATTTCTAAACCATTAATTGTGAATCGATTTTACAATTGTCATATCATGTTTAATAGTCATTCCTAGAAAAGTACCATCTGGCAAAACTGGTGAGCTCAATGAGTCCTAGAACATGGAATAGGCAAAAATACTCTTTGTTTTGCTAAAAAAAATTGTATTACCATTAACAAAAGAAATACAACCACCCGAGCTATACCTGTTGTTGGAGAAAGCAATGAATAAATCAACCCTGATTCTGTTTGGGATCAGGGGCCTTTTCAGATTTTAGACATTTTGCAACTGAATATTCATCGTCTGTCCTGAAGGATTGGCAGTCTGGGAAATCTTAAAATTTCCCTGCCTTATCATCTTAGTGAAGGTAGGTTCTTTAACTGGCTCCCTTTTTAATGGGGAGGTCCTTGCCGGTTTCTCCACGACTTCTTTTGGCTTATCATGTTCCTGGTTTCAAGTTTTACCTGATGAGCAATACCCTTCTTTGTCTACCTTTCCCCCTTCCATCTGGTCCAGAGCCAGTTGGATTTCTTCTCTCCTCCTTTTTGCTGTTTGAAAGATACTATTGGCTGAATCTGAAATGTTCTGCTTGATATTATTTTCTTCTTCAGCTTGTCTTCCAAGCTTCAAGCAGAAAACAGCCACATTGCCTACTTCAAGGCATATCCTGCATCTAAATCCTATGTTTACAGAGTCTATCAGGTGTGTGTCCATTTATGGTTTCCTATGTCTGCAGTTTGTCTCACAAGCTTCTAGCAGGAAGCAGTCAGATGGCTTTGCTTCATGACGTAGCCTGCATCTGAGTGCTGTGTTTTCAAAGTTCAGTTATGTGTCCATTTATGGCCTTCTGCCTCCACAGCTTGTCTTACCAGCTTCCAGCAGGAAGCCGGCACATGGCTTACTAAATAACATGCCCTGTATCCGAATCTTGTATCTTGTGTTTTCAAAGACTATCAGTTGTGTCCATTTATGGCCTTCTACCACCAATATCACCTTATCTGGCAAGCCTTTCTCAGGCCTAATTTGTCATGTCCCCTCCCATTTAACCCCACTAGGGGAGGGATGTAGTGGCCCAGGGGGGGGCTCCCCGTAAGCCATAGTCCCCACGGATAGGGGAGCTGTAGGGTCCAAAGGGTCACCAAGGGGCAACGATCAGCTCTTGGGGGCAACCGTGGGCTTAAAAGAAGGGTAGACAACTTAACTTGAGGAACAAGTCATCCACAAAGGAGGAAATCAAGCAAAGGGAAAACTATAAAAAGAGATGAGAGGTACATTTGGAGGGCATCGAATGGTTGTTGAAGTATCTCTTTCCTGACTTGGGAGGTGGCTGCCTCAGTCTTCTTGGAGGGTTGTTCAACCCTTGCGTCACGTTGAGTTTAGGTGGGTTACATCTCTCCCTAGCTCAACCCTTGTTTCTACTTATCTCAGAAACGTAACAGATGGTGATCTCAAGGTTCATTGAAGGTTCTGTTATCTGTACTGAGGTTAAGTCCACCATTGGAGGGGC
>ML792144.1:35078-59834 GCA_009831015.1 Picea engelmannii | reverse complement strand
GATACTAAAGTCTGAAATAGTAAATTGGAATTACTCAAACTCAAAAATTTAAAATAGTAAAGAGTGACGAGTCAAGGTTTGAGGTCATTATTATCTAGAGTCAATGAACATTGAAAATCAATTTTAAAATCACCATCATGGAGTCAATCTCATTGACCGGTCCTCTACATCCATCTCCTGCATGAAGCCATCATGGCCATCAAAGGGAATGTCACTATTTGTCTCTGGGTCAGGGTCACTCTCATATAAGATGTCATGTGATAACATATAAGTTATTAATTGTGTTTTAAATTTTAATTTTTAAACTTTAATTGTGTTTTAATTATTTAGCTGTTAAAATTTAATAAATTAATTGTGTTTTAACTTTTATCTTTTTTTTTTTTATATATATATTTGTTTTTGAAGTTTTAAATTTTTGTTTTTCTTTAAAATTTAAACTTTTGTTTTTTAAATTTTAAATTTTTGTTTTTTTAAATTTAAACTTTTGTTTTTTAAGCTTTATCAGGCAAAAAAATTCGGGGGGATGCCCAGGAGTCTCCCTTTGGGGGGGACGTCCAGAAGTCCCCCTTTTCAAAGGGGGACGCCCATGAGTCCTCCTTTTGGGGGGGACATCCAGAAGTCCACCTTTTCAAGGGGGGACGCCCAGGAGTCCCTCGTTTGGGGAGACTCGTTCCCCACCTTGGGGAGTCACGACTCCCCAAAAAGGGGACGTGGGAAACGTCTCCCTAGGAGTCCCCCTGTCCCGGGGATGTGGGAAATGTGGGGGATGCGACCCCCACCTTGGGGGACGCATCCCTGTGGAACACTCGAAAAAAACTGTTTTTTTGCAATTTTTGACATTGCAGATCAATTCCCCGGTCTCCATTTCCATCTGGGCACCTCAATATTGCAATTTCTGCAAATCTAAATCTGCAATTTCGAAATTCAGGAAAATTTCTTCCCAGGTTTATGAAAAATATCCACAGGAATAGGGGTTCTGTTTGCTACACAATTAACTTATTCTGTTCCTGAAATGGAGGTATGTCTAGTGGGGGACGTAGGAATGGGTGTCCAGATCCACTGGAAACTCCCCCCAAATTTCTAGGGAATGACAAGTTGGGAACAATGAAAAATATATGAAAAAAGTTTGAAAAAGAATCCAAAAAAAAAAACAAAAATACCTAGGAATTTTAATAATACTCATGTATATCTATATCTACATATATGTTTTGAATAAAAAAAAAATCCTTTGACAGTTAACAAGAGCAAAATATGTACATGGATAGCTTTTTATACAAAAAGAATTGGGCTGCAAATGCAGCCACAACATATTCTTTAGGAAGAAGGCTTTGTCCTTGTCCGAAGTCTCATCCAACTCTTTCAAATGCTTCCAAATCTCTGCTGAAGTCTCCCCTGTTTGGACCTTAGGGATCATTTCTTCTGTCCAAACATCTCCAATGGTGCTGTGCCACCGTTTTGGTCTTTTCTTAGGATCTTCCCTATCGAAGCTGTCACCATGATCTGGGCTCTTTGTATCAGATCTCTGAAACTCCTCGTGCTCAGAATTCCTCCCCCCTTTCAGGTGGAGCTGTGTGAAGCTTGATACCTAAATCCTTAGCCACAACAGGATGTTGTAGGATTTTGATCTCTGAAGAAGTTTGGAAAGGTCTAGCTTCCTCATCAACTGTGACATCCCTGCTAAAACTCAATTGATTGGTGTTAACATCAACGAATCTATACGCTTTATGACTGTCGATGTACCCTGTGATCATTAGTTTCTTGCTCTTCAGGTCTAACTTGGTTCTCTTCTCATCTGGAATCCAAGCATAAGCAGTAAAACCAAAGACCTTAAGATCAACAAACTCATATTCTATCTCCTCTTGTCTAGTTACTCATCGCGCCATGCTTTTGAGTGCAACAAATTTTTCCCAAGCCTCCTTGGATGACAGGGCATTGAAAAAGGATTTAGTTAACTTGTCACCAGTGTTTGGCCACTGTTTGCAAGTTCTATGTTGAGTCCCTTTGGCCTAAAAAATTTCATCTAGTTTTAAGGAAATGCTGAAGCTTTAGTTGCACAAGCTTGCTTCTCATCATCATAAGAAGTTAGGATACATATTCCAGCTCCTCGTCAACAACACCATGGTGATCCCATAAAACAACAACAATTTGGCAGTCATAGTCCCAAGAAAGATCACAGTTTAGGAGATGGCAACCTCCCATTTAACAATCTAGCCTTTGTCATCCCTTGGCTTGAGAACCAAGTTCCAAATTCTTCTAATACGAGCAATGCAATGAGGATTGAGATGAGAGAGACATTCAAAATTAACTGAGTCTTGTCCTCATTTTTTTTGCCCCCCCCAGGAAGTGGAGAACCAAATAGGTTGGCCTCCCCCAAGATTTGGATGGGCTGACCACCAACACAGCCATCCAAATTGAGTAAAGTCCAAGAAATTTGTTTAGTAGGCTTTGTTCCCCACCCAACAACTACAAAAGCTAGTTGAGGAGAGGTCAAAGTAGCTACACCTCCCCTACGTTCATCATGGCGAGAAGAAGAATACACAACACTTGACCAAACCACATGTAATTACATTCTCAATAGGAAACCAATAGTTTTAACTTCTTGCAACCAAAAAATATCTAGCTCACTTAGCAAAGTCCGAGTTCGTTAGATTGTGTTTTTTTTGTCGGGGTTTGATAAGTTGTAGACACTCCATAAGGCAACTTCCATTGGAAAGCCCATCCAAAACTCTATAAGTGTTCAATGTTTCAGTAGTTGTTAGCATCCCAAACTAGTGGTCCAAAGTGATGACTTTAGACCTCTTTAGAAGGCTATTAATCTCCTCTCAAATCGAGGGGTTGACCAAAGAAGGAAAAAGTACCCTATGGTTGCCACCTCACGATGAAAGTGTTGTGTAATGTCCCCCACCTCTTGATGAAGAGGTTTGGAGAGACTCAGTAGTCTAGTTGTCCCCACTAGACTATAGTCTCATGCATCATGGGGACAAAGTCAACCAGAAGCCATTGCCTAAGTACAACGTTATATTATTGAGTTGACTTTGGGAGAAAAAGGCAACTTAAGGAAAGAAAAGAACATGTGGAGAAAAGCTAGGAGTTAACCCTAGGGGTTAACTAACTCAACAGAGGAATAGACCAGGAGTATAAAAGAAAGGAAGGGCGCACTTCTAAAGCATTCTAGATTATTATTACTTTTTCATTTGGGCTCTTGAGCACAAAGACCTTTGAGGGTTTTGGGATTACAAACCCTTGAGATCAACTCGGTGGTGAAAGATTCCACCTTCCTTGATCCAAGCTTGGTCCTGGAGGTTCAACATTCCTCCCACACCATTCTACAACAGGTATAGATCATATCCATTAGCAGAGGAGCAACAGTGCGCAACCTAAGGGGGTTTCCAGCAGGAGGGCGCATCATCTTGTGAAGATTAGTTCGATCTGAAGAGAGGAGCAACAATGTGCAACCTAAGGGGGTTTCCTAGAGCTTGGCACGAGGTGGAGAAGAGAGGGGCGCACTGCAGAAGGAGGTTTCAATCATTTGGTGGCTCAGATCTTCATTGTTCAGCTTGAGACTTCACCAGTGGGATTGCATTGCCTTGATCCATCATTTCAGTGATTTTGGTAGCAGTTGGAGGTTTGTAGGAGAGAGGCCGAAATATTGGGTCTTCTGTAATCCAGGAGGGTGCAAACCAGTTAGGGGTTTGTTCATTTGGAGGGTCAAAACTTCACCATTCAGTCCGAGACTTCACTAGGAGCTTGGTCTTGGCTCGATCTATTGTTCCAGCTATTTTTGAGAGCATTTGGAGGTCTCAAGGAGGGAGGCCGAAATATTGGGCATCTATAGCTATCCAGGAGGGCGCAACTCAGCTAGGAGGACTTGATCTAGTTCGTGGAGGGAAGGAAATCTATCTTGTATCTCTTCCTAGTTCATCAGAGTGCCTTGGAAGACTATTATCATCAGTTTGGCTATTATTGTAGCAACTATCATTCTAGTTTGGATATTATTGTGGTTTTCTTCTAGATCTGCAGATCTTTGGTTACATGATCTATCTACTATTTAAATAAAGGTCAGATCTGACATTGTTGGTTCTATATTGGTGTTTCTTGTTGTATTTTGTCTTTGCTTATGGTATATACTTTAGATCTATATCTCATTGCTATAATCTCCATGTTATAAACCCTAATGCGCAACTTCATGAGTAAACCTACAAACACACAAGAACAACACCTAAACAGTTAAACAATCAGGGTTTCCGAGCAACAAATTGACTTGGGAACATTACAGTGGTATCAGAGCGTTGATCCTCCCAGCCAGTGGGGATTAGCACATGCATAATTTCAGTGGTATCTATATGGGTAGACGCAGAAGGCAGACTGGTGAACCAGAGGCAGAGATGGAAGGTTCAGGTGAGGACAGTGAGCCGCAAATTCTAGTAGGTTTTTCAAAGGAGTTACAACACTCCATAAATCAGACACAAAGTGCACTTGAACACCATCTATAGGAAAATCAGGAAACAATGCGCATCCGACAATTTGAAATGAGAGAGACCTTGGAGAAGATAAATGCCAATCATGAGAATATTGCGCAACTTCTACTACAGATGACCCATGCAGGGAAGGGACTAGAAATCTATGCAAATAAAGAAGCGAGTGGGTCTCATTGGGGCACTAGAACTCATCAGGAGCATAGCCTTCATTAGCACACCGAGGGACAGAGTTATGGAGGAGGGGCTCCTAAGGGGCTAACACACAGTAGGACTACCCCTAGACCCTACCTACCTACATTCTTGGATAACCAATCACAACACAACTATGATGATGAAATTGATGACAATTTTGAGCAATATGCCAGGGAATATAACTCATTGAGCGCAGGGTTCCAAAGGCAAGTCACACTGGATCAATATTGTGGGATCAAGTTCAGGGGTAAGCCCAAACAATATCACAGGCATAACTATGAATTGGAGCACAAGGCAGGCAAGATGGAAATCCCATACTTTGATGGATCTTCCAAGGTGATTGCGCAAGCTTGGGTGTAGAAACTTGATACCTACCCACAACTTAACCCAATGAGAGAAATGGATGCCATCAAGTTTTCCACCATGTACTTGGAGGGCAAAGCTCATGACTGGTGCCATGGGTTAACTACATTGGGTCATAATCAGATCATTGCTTACACAGAGGCTCATTGACAGGTTTGACCAGGGGGATCTAGAGCTACATTTTAGGGAACTCACCCAACTTCGACAGACAGGGTCACCAGAGGTATACATAGAGGAGTTTCAGAGGATAGCAGTTATGGTGCAGGATGTGTCTCAAGCGAGACTTATGATGCTCTTCACAGAGGGGTTGATGGAGCCCTTAAGGGGTTGGGTCTAGGCTTTTAAGCCTACCAACTTACAGGATGCTATATGGAAGACTAGGGACTTGGGATCAACAACAAAGACTAGATTTACCCCTAGACCTCCTCTAAACCCAGGGGGTAGAGACCAAAGACCTCCCATGAACCAAGGGGGGAGAGACCAAAGGGGGTTTGACCGAGGCAGAGGTAGAATGGATGAGACCACTAGGAGGGAATTGAGAAGGAAGCAGTTGTGCTTTACTTACAAGGAGCCTTGGGACCCAACAGACAAATGCATGGGCAAGGGCAAATCTCTCTACATTGAAGTGATCTCTGATGATGAGGAGGAGGAAGGTTTCGACCATCTACAGAACATGGAGGCAGATCCCACAGAAAACGCATAAGAGGAGGATGCAAGTCATGGCCTTGCAGTAGATGAGAAGGTAACACTAGCATCAATCAGTGGGGTACCTAAATTCAACCCTTTTAGGATGAGAGGGGTGTTACAGGGGAAGAAGGTTTCAACTCTCATTGATGGGGGTGCTTCACACAACTTCATTGACTCAACCCTATTGCAAAGAAGACACATACCTACAGTTGAATTTGAAGGGTTCCGTGTGGAGGTAGCAGGGGGGTGCACTATGCCTTGTGACAAATATATTCCGGGAATGAAGCTTACATTGGGCAGGCATGATTTGTCACAATATTTCTATGTAATGGACCTTCCAGAGACTAACATCATCCTTGGAGTTCAATGGCTTAGTACATTGGGCCCAATCACTACCAACTACAAGACCATGGAGATGTCTTTCAGAGAGGAAAATGGGAAAAAGGTGGTTCTCAGGGGCATGACAGGAAACACACCTAGAGTGGTGACAACAAAGCACATGGAGGCCATCTTCAGGAGGAAGACATTGCATATGCAGCAGAATGTAGAATATCGGTTCGGGTGGATAAGGAAGGGGAGACTCACTACTCACCAGAGATTCAGAGGATCATTGACAAGCACATCAAGGTCTTCGAACCCATACCACCAAGAGCACCACCAGATAGGGGGTTTGAGCACATCATAGAGTTGGAGGAGGGAGCAAAACCTGTCATCACCACTCCCTACAGGCACCCCAAGAAATATAAAGATGGGATTGAGAAAGCCATTAAAGAACTGTTAGACATGGGCCACATTAGGCCAAGTTCCAGTCCCTTTGCATCTTCAGTAGTGTTGGTGAAAAAGAAGGATGGGACCATGCACACGTGCATTGATTACATGGCTTTGAATAAGAAGACAATCAAGAATAGATACCCCATCCCGAGGATTGATGAGCTATTGGATGAGCTCCATGGGGCTGTATACTTCACAAAGATTGACTTGCACTCTGGCTATCATCAGATAAAGATGAGGGAGCAAGATGTACCCAAGACTGCTTTCAGATGTCACTATGGTCACTATGAGTTCTTGGTGATGCCTTTTGGGCTGACTAATGTGCCAACCACTTTCCAATCTTGCATGAACCATGTCTTCAACAAACAACTAAGGAAGTTCCTCTTAGTTTTCTTTGATGACTTGTTGATCTATAGCAAAATTTGGGAGGAACATCTTCAGCATGTAGAGCAGATTCTGACTATCATGGAAGGGCAATCTTTGTATGCTAAGGAATCCAAATGTGAATTTGGAATGATAGAGGTCCTTTATTTGGGACACATCATTGGGGTGAAGGGGGTACATGTACACCAAGAGAAGATACAAGCTATACTTGACTGGCCCACACCTAAGACCCTCATAGAATTGAAGGGGTTTCTTGGGATCTGTTGCTATTATAGGAGGTTTGTCAAAGGCTTCTCTCAGCTTTGCGCACCTTTGACCAATTTGACCAGAAAGGGAGCATTCAAGTGGAGTCCAGAAGCACAGTTGACCTTTGACAAAATGAAGAAAGTGATGAGTACTTGTCCGGTATTGGCTCTACCAGATTTCGCACAACCCTTTACAGTGGAGTGTGATGCCTCAGGGGAGGGCATTGGAGCAGTGCTTATGCAGAATAGGCACCCTATTGTCTATGAAAGCCGAAAATTGAGGGGTCTTGAGCTTTTGTACACCATCTATGACAAAGAGATGCTAGCCATTATGCATGCATTAGCTAAGTTGAGGCAATATTTGGTTGGGGCAAAATTCGTTGTGAGGACAAATCACAATAGGCTCAAGTACTTTCTGGATCAAAAGGACTTAAAGGAGAGGCAACATAAATGGGTGAGCAAAATTTGGCAGATGTCTTATCCATAAGACCATCAGTTCAGGCCATGACTGACATCTCAGTTGACTGGAAGGCCCACCTTTTGGTGGAATACTCAAAGAACAGATTTGCATGCGAATTGATGGATGGACAGGTACAAGATGACAACTTCAGAATTATGGATGACATCATATACTACAAGGGCCGAATCTTCTTGGTCCCCGAGTCAACCTTAAAAGCCAAAGTGCTACAAGCATGCCATGATTCACCAGTAGCAGGGCATCAAGGGTTCATCAAGACTTACAGGCAGATAAGGGAAAGATTCGCTTGGAAGGGCTTGAAGGAAGATGTGATGCGCCAAATCAAGGAGTGCACCACTTGTTAGGTAAACAAGGATGAACACACCCACCCAACAGGATTACTGCAACCACTTCCCATCCTTGAGCACAAATGGGAAAGCATATCTATGGATTTCATTACGAGATTACCCAAGGCCCAGGGCAAAGATTGCATTTTTGTAGTGGTAGACAGGTTAACCAAGTTTGCACACTTTTTCACCATTGCCACAGACTACAATGCAATACATGTTGCGGATTTGTTCTTCAGGGAGGTCTTCAGATTGCATGGTTTACCCAAAACCATTGTGAGTGACAGGGACAATAGGTTTATGAACACCTTTTGGCAGGAACTATTCAGGTTGGTAGGTACGACCTTAACCCCTAGTACCAACTATCATCCTCAAACAAATGGCCAAACATAGATAGTCAACAAGTGGATTGAAGGCTACCTCAGGAATTATGTGTCAGGGCAGCAGAAGGTATGGGTTAAGTGGCTTCACTTGGGGGAATATTGCTACAACACCACCCATCATATGTCTATTGGTATGCCACCATTTAGAGCCTTATACAATTATGATCCCCTCTCCTTTGTGGAGATTGTCTTTGGCGACAACAAGGCTCCCATGGTACATGATTGGATTCAACAGAGTCAGGATATACTCAGAGAACTTAAGGACCACTTGCAAAGGGCACAAAATCAACAGAAGTTACATGCAGACAAGCATAGGGTGGAGCACACATTTGAGGTTGGTGATTTGGTCCACTTGAGGCTTTATCCTTACAGACAGACATCCATTAAGAGGAGTGGTGCAAAAAAGCTCCAACCTTGCTTTTTTGATCCTTACAGGGCAACATAAAGGTAGGGGCCGTGGCATATGAGCTTGATCTACCACAGGGCAACAAAATACACAATGTTTTCCATGTGTCATGCTTGAAGAGAGCCATTGGTAAACATATCATTCCTATTGAGGAACTGCCACCCTTAGATGAAGAAGGACAATTGATACTAATACCAGAGGAGATATTAGAAGTCCGAGAGAAGAAGTTAAGAAAGAGGAGTATCAAGGAATATTTGGTCAAGTAGAAGAATTTACCCATAGAGGATGTTACTTGGGAAGGTGAACAAATGCTCGAGGAGACAGGTCCAGAATTGCTTGTGGGCAAGCAATTTCTAGCTGGGGAGATTGTAATGTCCCCCACCTCTTGATGAAGAGGTTTGGAGAGACTCAGTAGTCTAGTTGTCCCCACTAGACTATAGTCTCATGCATCATGGGGACAAAGTCAACCAGAATCCATTGCCTAAGCATAGCGTTATATTATTGAGTTGACTTTGGGAGAAAAAGACAACTTAAGGAAAGAAAAGAACATGTGGAGAAAAGCTAGGAGTTAACCCTAGGGGTTAACTAACTCAACAGAGGAATAGACCAGGAGTATAAAAGAAAGGAAGGCCGCACTTCTAAAGCATTCTGGATTATTATTACTTTTGCATTTGGGCTCTTAAGCACAAAGACCTTTGAGGGTTTTGGGATTACAAACCCTAGAGATCAACTCGGTGGTGAAAGATTCCACCTTCCTTGATCCAAGCTTGGTCCCGGAGGTGCAAAATTCCTCCCACAACATTCTACAATAGGTACAGATCATATCCATTAGCAGAGGAGCAACAATGCGCAGCCTTTGGGGGTCCAACAGGAGGGCACATCATCTTGTGGAGATCAGTTCAATCTGAAGAGAGGAGAAGGATCTTGGGCAAAGGAACATCTGGGTATTCTTTGTATGGCCCAGGACATCATTTCTAGCTTATTCAGGAGGAGGTTTCTCTATCCGATTATTTCCTAGAGTTTGGTATGAGTTGGAGAAGAGAGGGGCGCACTGCAGAAAGAGGTTTCAATCATTTGGTGGCTCAGATCTTCATTGTTCAGCTTGAGACTTCACCAGCGGGATTGCATTGCCCTGATCTATCATTTCAGTGATTGTGGTAGCAGTTGGAGGTTTGTAGGAGAGAGGCCAAAATATTGGGTCTTCCGTCATCTAGGAGGGCACAAACCAAATAGGGGTTTGTTCATTTGGAGGGTCAGAACTTCACCATTCAGTCTGAGACTTCACCAGGAGCTTGGTCTTGGACCGATCTATTGTTCCAACTATTGTTGAGAGCATTTGGAGGTCTCCAGGGGGGAGGCCGAAATATTGGGCATCTACAACTATCCAGGAGGGCGCAACTCAACTAGGAGGACTGGATCTGGTTCGTGGAGGGAAGGAAATCTATCTTGTATCTCTTCCTAGTTCATCAGAGTGCCTTGGAAGGCTATTATCATCAGTTTGGCTATTATTGTAGCAACTATCATTTTAGTTTGGATATTATTGTGGTTTTCTTCCAGATCTGCAGATCTCTGGTTTCAAGATCTATCTACTATTTAAATAAAGGTAAGATCTGACATTGTTGGCTCTATATCAGTGTTTCTTGTTGTATTTTGTCTTTGCTTATGGTATATGCTTCAGATCTATATCTCGTTGCTATAATCTCCATAATATAAACCCTAATGCGCAACTTCATGAGTAAACTTGCAAACACACAAGAACAACACCTAAACAATTAAACAATTAAGGTTTCCGAGCAAAAAATTGGCTTGGGAACATTACATGTTGGGGCAATGTGAACCATTACTTTCTCAACTGTAGGGGCCAAAGGCTTATTGGAGGCCCTTGCCATCGAGATTTTGGCAACAAAGACCTTTAGAGCAATATTTAGCTACTTGTTCCAATTATTCTTTCAAATTACTTGCATCTTACCGCCATCGACATCCTCGTGGACTTGAGTTATGTTTTGATGATTGGCTTGTATGATGAGAGGTGTCTCGGGGTTGGGGTTGGTCATCAATGGGTAGTCATGGATTTTATTGTTTGGACTTTGGAAACATAAACATGTTTGGCATATTTTTGTATTGATGGGTTCAACTTATTGTCTTCTACTTGAATAAAGCCAAATTCGTTCTTGTCTTCGGAGAGGTTGACATGGTGGCAAACCTGTTTTTAGGGCCTAGAGTTGAAAATGTGTGCAAGATCATGGTCGATAAACCTTCCAATTGACACATAAATGTGCTTGAGTAAACGCTGGAATCGCTAGGTGAATTCTACCCACATAAGACATGAGTTCTAGGCAGTCTAGGTGGTCGAGAATACCACTAAGTTATTCTTGCATACTTAAGTACCATGGGAAATGAATTTATGGACATAAACTTTCACAACAAATTGAAACAGGAATAAGCCTTAGGTCAAGCTCTTGGTGTGGAGACAATGCTAGATTTCCAATGTTTTAACCCATTTCGTAATGATAGACTCAAGTGGAAGCTTATTCACAATATAACCTAGTAGTATTTGTTCTTTAAATGCAACACACACTTTATCATTTTCAGAGAAGGAAAATAATTCGATAGTATTTGTTCTTTAAATGCAACACATGATTATCATTTTTAGAGAAGGAAATATCAACAAGAGTTTCCTCAATCTTGAAACTTGAGATTAGCTCTTGGTATACCTTGGGAACGAATTTCCTTGGGATTTTGTGTGGTATCATTGTTGCTATGTAATGAAGAGAAGACATTAATAATATCATGCATTATATCTAAAACAAATATTAAATAAGATTAAAAATGTGATGATATTTACGAAGATTTGTGACTATCAATACCCATCTAATTAGTAGTCACAATGATTGGTATGGCATCCTATTGGAGGGCGAGTTGAATTGTTTTATTATGTTCTTAATAATATGTTTATCATTATGTTAAAGTGAACCTTACAAAGTTTATTAATATACTTAATGTTTCGTAGATGTCCTCCTCCTTAAAAGATGCTTTGCCCTCAAAGCATTCTCTAGGAGTTGTTATGGATGATCATTTTTTGGAAACGTCTTCCTTGGTAATTCCTTTATTTGGTTGCAAAGGATCTACTTGGTTCTTAATTTGATCTTAAATACCGACAAGCTTCCCTTGTAATGTGTGTATAATATTTTGGAGTTTTTCATGTTGAGATGTCGAGAATAGCATAAGCTTCACTTTTGGTCACAATCAACCCTATATGGCATACTTTATTATATTTAGGTTTGGTTAAGGCCGACCTAGTCAATGTAGGCTCGTAACCCCTCTTGGGGAAAGCATCCTACTCCTTGAGTTGTGTATATATACGTCAACTCTCACTTGTAATATTCATTCAAGTGGAATTTTTTCCATCTTTAATAAAGTGCTATGCCCAAGGGCACCATCAAAGTGTTTTTCTCTCTCGTGCTTGGATTATTTCTCTCTCTTGTGCACTTATACTTGGGTTTAATTTCTCTCTTTGGGTTATTTTTCCTTAGTGTTGGTTTATTCTCTTTATTGTAGAAATAGGGTTTTTATCTTTGGTTCCATTCCATCCTCTCTCTTGCTCTCTCTTATGAATCTTAACATGGCATCAAAGTAGGTGTGAACCTCCATTACTCATTTAAGCTATTGATCTAAATATTTTTGGGTAGTGGCATCTCTCAAGGTTTCTTTGTGACTGTGAAACTATGATTTTTCATATTTTTTTCTAGTTTTTTTCCTAGGGTGTAAACCCTTTAGGTCCAACACACTACAATTTTTTCAAGAGAAGCTGGTACGTCTTTGGGTCTATAAATAATCCAAATGGATCCTTGAAGACTCGAAATGGCTAAGTTATTAATTCTTTGGTTAATATTGTTCTTAAGAAATTGTTTTTTTTCATGTATGGTGTACATTTCATGATGTGGTAAAGTGATGAGGTGGACAATGGATGTGTGGCAGACAATGATTGGATGAATTCTAATTTGGGGTGCTCCCCTCGCCTATCCCAATCGTATTGGAGGCTAGGGTTTATTGCTGGGGGCTCCTTAGAGTTACCCCAACTCTAGATTGGGGAAGGTCCATCAAAATCCCTAGTGGAACTTGAGGCCTCGCTTTAGTGGCGATGATTTTGTGGAGTTACCTTGAGCCCCTTTCGGCTAATCCTAGCTGAGGCTCAATTGCATTGGATGGGGAAATTACCAAAAGGCCCTCGTCTATACTAGTGGGGGGCCACTTCAAATACTCCATTCGTTATGAGCCGCGGTTTTTTCGGAGCTATCCCAAGTCTCCATTGGAGAGATCCCTTCTGTGGCTTGAGATATTATGATGAGGCCTCCGTTGTACATGGGACTTTAGGGAGTTACCCCAAGCCAAGAGTGGGAAAGGAAGGGCACTTGTAACTACTTCTTGGGGTATGGCGTCGAACCATTTCTTGAAGCTGCTGGCCTTCCACTTGCCTTGGAGGACAAGCATAAAGGAAGCATGAGACGAAGAACGAGTGGTTTGATGGAGCAGAAGTGAGAGGAGGTTGGACTAGAGGTTTCACAAAGGAAAGAAACAATAGAAGAACCCAGAGGTCGTGTTGTCGTCATACTGCACAATTTGTAGAAGATTGAGAGAACAACTAGATAGAGTTTGAAAGCATTGGTTTGGGAAGTTATTCACGATCATTTAGACAACTCGAGAGTGGGAAAAGAAGGGTGCCTATAATTGCTTCTTGGGGCTACGGTGCTGAACTATTTCTTGAGAAGCATAAAGGAAGCATGAGACGAATAAAGAAGGGTTTGACGAAGGAGACGTTAGAGGAGGTTGGATTGGAGGTTTGACAGAGGAAAGAAATGATAGAAGGACCCATAGGTTGGGTTGTCATTTTACAACACAATTTGTAGAAGACGAAAAGCAATCAAATAGTGGTCGAAGCACTAGTTTGTAGAAGATTGTATTGTTTGTATTTCCCTTAACTTTTTGTAAGCCAGAGAGCCTTATGTCTGTAAACGCACCATTAATAATAATTGGAGCAAAATAGCCATTCCGAAGCTAGATTTTTCTTGAATTGGGTTTATCTAGGGTATCTCTTATTAATTACTATGCATGTATGTGTGAATCGTGATTGAGTATTTTTAATTTTGTTAGCATAGACTTATTAAAGAAAATAGAATCACTATAAATGCACAATAGGTTATTATAGATATGTTTTTACAATTTTTATTTTTTGCACATTAAGATCTTTGTTGAGTCGTTTTGACCATAGGCCTATGATTACAGATCATATTGGCATTAGATTGTAGGTCTTGAACTTAGGGGGCAGTTATCAATGAAAACTAACTATACTGGGAATGCCGCAAGAAGGTGGAGAGTTAGTTCTCATAAATTCTGAAATTAGTATTAGATGGGGAAGAAAACAAATTGAAGACCATACCATTAGTGATGAAACAAAGACCAATGAGACCCATCATAGGATAACCTATTTGGAGAATCAAACATCGCAGGGAGTTACTTAGATGAACAATATTGTTGCTAACTTGGTTGCCACATTGATACAGGAGAAGAAGAAGAAAAAGAAGCTTCAAGAGTCAAACTGCAGTTCAGTGGAAGAAGGTGGAGGTGACAAAAAGCCAAGAGTGGAGAAACTAGAGAAGGAGATAGGGAAATGTAGAAAGACTCGAGCATCGTTCATAGTAGAGGCAAAGGATTGACAACAAGCCATATGCAAGTAAAATAGATGCCTTGAATTTGAATCAATGTTTGCAATAGTTAAAAGTTTATTTTAGTGTGCATGAGGTTAGTGAAACACAAAGAATCTCAATTGCTTATTTGAAGTTAGAAGGTCATGCTTTGACATGGTGGGAAATTGATGCTATTGCTAAGGCTAGGAAATGAACCACCGATGACAAAATGGGGGTGTTCAAGGACATGAGTAAGTCATAGTTCTATCTTATTGGCTATGAGGAACAAAAGATAAGTTGGCTTTACCTCTGTCAGAGATAGGGACAAACAGTGTAGGAATTCACTACAGACTTTTGAAAGATAGTAATCTAGTTAAAAATATCTCTTAAGAGTCCCAAAGTGCTTATTAAGTATTTGGGCGCTCTGCATAGTCACCTTAGGAGACAAGTGATTCTTTCCAAACCTAAGACCGTTGATGAGCCTCATGTCTAGGCACAATGCCTAGAAGGAGATGAGAAGAAACAATAATTTAGTGGGCCAAAATAAATAGAGCTCCACAAACACCCAAAATGTGGAAAGAAGGGGAAAGGTAAAGGCAAGATGATAGCTATCGTTAAGAAAACCAAAACCAAACAAGCATTGTGAGCATTGTAATGCAGATGGACACACAAAGAAAAGTTGCTTGAAACTACATCCCAAGCTGAGACATAAATGGTCCAAACAACAAAAGAGGGAGATGAAGACTTTGTTGGTTGTAGATGGAGATCAAAGCGTGGGCAACATCTTAGACATTGAAGGTAAGGTGACGTACTTCAATTCAAAGAGAGGTAGCCTTGAGTAGTGTCAGTCCAAAGGAGGAAGAGAGATCATTAAATGATTTCATATTAAGATTCAACTGAAACAATCTAAGTTAAATTGCTCCTTTGACCCTTGATCACGGTGAAATTTGATTTCAGCCTAATTAGTTGAGAAGCTTGGATTGGAGGTGAATGACCATCCTCATCCATACTAATTGGGATGGGTGAGGCAAGATATGGAATTGAGAGTCACAAAACATTGCTAGTTCAGATTTGTTATTAGTGAAAACTTCGTTGACGAGGTAGAAGCATATGTCATCCCATTGGATGTATATGGAGTATTTTATGGGGGTCCTTATCTCTATGTTAGGAATGCTATCTTTAAAAGAAGGGCTAACCAATACAGACCTGTGAAAGATGGGAAGTCTTATGTTGTCCATGCACCTACAAGTAAATCAAAGCTCTCGTTGATAAGTGCACACATGGCTAGGAGGTTGATTAATACAAATTAGAAGTTTGTATTATTGTTTTTGAGAGAAGAGAAGCAACAAGGAGAAGGTAAGATGGAGGTTAGTGCATCTTTGGATGGATGTGACAACAAGTAGAAGTAACGGTTAGAACAATTGACAAAGTCCTAAAAGGAAGTGTTAATAACCTAAAGGTTTTCCACCTAAGAGGGAAATTGAACATGAGATTCAATTGTTGCTAGAATCTCCATTGCATAACATTGGATTGTATAGACATTTTATTTTGTAGTTAGAGGAAGTGAAGAAACGATTGTAGCAGTTGTTGGAGTAAGGACTCATATAGCCTAGTACGGGTCATCCATCATCATGGTACCTAAGAAGGATGGAATTTGGAGGATGTGCATCGACTATAGAGCTTTGAACAAGGCAACCAATAAGAACAAGTATCTATTGCCAGGGATCGATGAATTGTTGGATTAGTTCCACAAAATACCTTTGTCACAATGTTGCACCTCAAATTGAGATATCACCAAGTGAGAGTGAAAGAAGACACTTGGAAGACGACGCTCAAGAAAGATAGGGTTTGTGTGAATGGTTAGCCGTGCCTTTTGGAATATGTAATGCACTTGCAACTTTTATGCATTTGATAAATGATGTGCTACTTCCATTTATAGATTCTTTTGTAATTGTATATTTGGATGACGTATTGATCTTCAATGCTACTTGGCAAGAGCACATCTCATATTTGAAATAGGTACTAGACAAACTTAAGGAGCAACTAATTGCTAATCTCAAGAAGTGTGAGTTTGGAGAAGAGTCCTTGGTGCACCTTGGACATGTGATTACTGGAGGAGAGCTAGAGGTTGATCTAGCCAAGATTGAAGATATCGATAAGTGACCTACCCCTACCTGTGTTAGTGTAAGAAGTTTCATGGGAGTATCTCAAACATTGTTGCATGTATCGCGATTGTTGGACACGTAGTCCTTGGATTGTGTTCTTTTAACTGTAATGTACATATGAAGAGTCATAGGTGATAGGAAGAGTCGTGCATTGGAGAAGACCAATGATCATACTTTTTGTATTTATTGAGCTACAAGCAAATGGAATGAACATAAAAGTGTGGAGTTACTTTTTTGCCCACTACTTGCCTAACAGTGGTATCAGAGCCACGTTAACTCCATGAATTATTCTCTAGGCGTTTCCTTTCCCTGAGCGAACAAAAAACGCTTGACCTACTTGCGAGTCCTTCTGCTCTCCAGTCTGACTGATTCCCTGGTCATTCCTCGTTCCATTCGCCTCTTGCTCTCAGGTCGCTCATTCCTTTATTTAGGGTTTTAATACGCCCGCCCGCTAGAACATACGTGTTACGGGTTTCTTTCAAACAACCTTAATTTTTACCTAGACTCGCCTTGACCTCTCACGTTGCCAATCGACTCTTGGCATTCCTTGAGTTACTCCTTCACGTTCCTTTGGTATTTCTCCGTGTCCGATATCTCTCACGCTGGTGAACCTGATCAATTACATGTTGGTATAGTTATCCCTGGCTCCTCACTTCACTCGCCCATCGAACCTCACCTCACGTCAGATCATTGCTTGAGTTCGTTGTCCTCACACATCCTCACATGACCTCACACCAGCTCGTCACTCTGTGCTGCTGTTTCTTGAGCGTGCATGACATTATCTCCATTATTATTCTTATTATGATCTGCCATTTCTCTACTCTGCCTCTGCTTCAAAGAGTTGGCAACATTTTGGTAAGCCCAATCATAATCCTCTCTATGCTTCTACAAGGACTCTTGTGGAAGATCACACTTAATTCCAAAGAAGGTGTTGATTTCTTCGAGATACACATCTACCATTTTCTCAACTATCCACTCTACCAAAACCTCTTGCAGCAACTCGACTCTTGTAACCTCGCGCTCTCTTTTCCTTGTAGCTACATTGACACATGCGTGACAACAATACAATGCAACGCAACAAAATTTAATTGGCCTATGGAAATGGCGGGCTTATTCTCATTTTGGTGGTCTTGTCTTCCCGCTCGGGGTTAGAATTATTGCACTAATTATGAATTCCGGTGATGCTCATTGATATGATATGAAATTCTTGTTGAAGAAGCGACAATCTTTTAATGTGTATAGTCTATAGAGATGAGCATTTTTGTGGGTGGTCTATATTATGAAAGAGTGCGGCTTGAGTCTTCCTGCTGTTCATGTAGGAGAAATATGGTTTGAGTCTTCTTGCTGTTCATGTAGGAGAAATATGGTTTGAGTCTTCTTGCTGTTCATGTAGGTTTCTTTAACAACAAGGTTTTGGTGAACTCAAGAGCATATATTAGACCATATATGCTTGTTGCTGCATGTACATGGTATGCAGTCTTGTCTGGGAGTACGTAGTCAACTGCACCTTGGCACTTTGATCGATCACTTTCAAATCTTTTTAGACTTGCAAGAGATGTGATGCTGTGATGATTGAGGTCGAGAGAGTTTTGTTTTCAAAAATGGGAAGTGGAAAGAAGAAGCTCAAAGGCAGGGGGTTGGCATAATTTTCGTTAGAGACCTGGTCTTCATTGTACCCGTTGCGGAAAGAATGGCTCACATGGAGCCACCGACTGCAGAGTTCCATGGCAGAAGATCAAAGAAGAAAGACATAGTCATAAAGAAGACATAGATAAAAATTTAGGACCAATGAAATGTAAAGCACCTGTTCATTATTGCAATATAGGAGTAACTCAAGATCTATTTAATACTTCATTTGCTTCTTGGGGAGATGCATGGCTTCTTGACACATGCACAACCTCCCACTTGACATTTCAAAGAGATTTCTTCGAAGACTTCGATGAATATGTAGGTGGCGCAGTGTACTTTGCAGATATATCAAGTCTCAAGCCTTCGTGAATGGGCACCATCTGGCTTAAGTTGCTTGGACTATTGGATTTTCTTATGCACAATGTACTCTATCTTCCTGAGCTGTAAAGAAGCTTGTTGTCCCTTGTGCACATTAGACAACAAGGCCACTCTGTTCATATGTTCGGTGGCAAAGTTGAGATAAGGAAGGATTCTGACAACATGGTTGTCATGATCGGAATAGAAGACGAAAGACTGCTGAAGCTGAATGGGACATCCCATACACACACTGTTGCATACCTCTCTCATCATGACTTAGGTATAATGCCATCTAGTCTTTTGTGGCATGCTAGATTTGGCCATATTAATTATGACAATCTTCGTTTGTTGAGAAAAAATGGTGTTTTTGGTTTGCCTACTATTCCTAGTAAATTGAAGCAATGTGATGCTTACATCCTTGGAAAACATAGCAAACAACCCTTTCATGATTCTACTTCTAGAGCATGTAGAAAACTTGAATTGATTCATTCTAACTTGTGAGGCCCTATGCCTGTTCCTTCTGCAAATGGAAACAAATATATCATGACTTTTGTTGATGATTACACCAGAATGTGTTGGGTGTACTTGCTGAAAGATAAATCTCAAGCTTTTGAAACATTTAAAAATTTTCATGTATGGCTTCAAAATGAAGCTCAGTCTCGTATTGGCTCCCTTTGCACTGATAATGGAATTGAAAATACTTCTAATGAATTGTAAAGCTACCTTCGCCAACATGGAATCAAACATCAAACCATAGTTCCATACAATTCCCAATAGAATGATGTGGCTGAACGAATGAACAGGACACTCCTAAATATGGTTCGTTCCATGATGTTTTTCAAGAATGTTAAATTGATGTTTTGGGTTGATGTAGTTCTATGTGCAATTTATGTCAAAAATAGGTGTCCATCTCATGCTCTTAAAAACAAGACTCCTTATGAAATTTGGTATGGCCACATTCCTTTGGTGAGGCATCTTAGGGTCTTTGGTTCCACGTGCTATGCCTTGATTCCTAAGGAGCAAAGAAGCAAGCTTGATGCAAGGAGTCATAAGTGCATCTTCTTTGGGTACTCAAATACCACCAAGGGGGTATCGTCCTTATAATGAGACAAACAAGAAATTTATCCTTTCCAGAGATGTGATCTTTCTTGAATCCTCCAAGAAAGATGAAACTGTTGAGAGGCATCTTGATCATCTGGACATATTCCCTCGTGTAAAGACATATCATGAATTTGATGATGATATTCCACATCTTGAAGGGGGGATCCCTATCTTGGGTCAATCTCTGGAATCTCCTTTTGTAGCACTATGTCCCCCACATGAAAAATTTCCTGCCACTTCATCAGAACCTGGAGTTTAGTTGGATGATGTGATGGAGAGGATTTAAAAGCTAAGGCTTGATGAGAACTCAACACCATCTCAATCAACTGAGCAACCTGGACCATCTCAGAAAGGTCCATCAAAATGGCTCACAAAAACACTTGAAAGTGTTCATCCTGATGAGGTCAGGAAGATAGGAACTAGATTGTCCTCAAAACAAGATGGAGGTAATGTGGATAATTCAAACTCAGGTGATGTAGATGATATGGATGTTTCATATGATTGTGAGTTGAATTTATCTACTAACCTTGAACCAACTTCCTTTAGAGAAGCTGTTTTTCATGATGAATGGAAAGAAGCCATGCAGAAGGAATATGATGCTCTCATTAAGAATGGGAGATGGAAGTTGGTGGATCCTCCATTTGGAACCAAACCAATTGACTGCAAGTGGGTATTCAAGAACAAGTACAGATCAGATGGCTCACTTGAAAAGCACAAAGCAAGGCTCATGGCAAAAGGATTTGCACAGAAAGAAGGTGTTGATTATGAGGAGACTTTTGTCCCCACATCAAAATGGGCTTCCGTTTGCACTCTATTTTCCATGGCAACACAAAATGGATGGAAAATTCATCAAATGGATGTGAAGACTGCTTTCTTGAATGTAGACTTGAAAGAGAATGTGTTCATGTCTCAACCAGAAGGCTTTGTTGTGAAAGGACAAGAACATAAGGTATGCAAGCTCATCAAATCCTTATATGGCTTGAAACAAGCACCGCGAGCATGGTATGAAAAGTTAACTGAGCATCTTCTGAAATTGAATTTCAAGCATTTCAATCTTGATGATGCAACTTTGTTTGTCAAGAAAGTTGGAAAAATCGTTGTATATCTTGTAGTATATGTAGATGATCTGTTGATAACAGAGAACAATGAGAACTACATTGCATCCATAAAGAAAGAGTTGAAGAAAGGCTTCAAGATTTCAGATTTGGGACATCTTCACTGCTATTTGGGCATTGAAGTGATTCAAAATACATATTCATGTCCCAGAAGAAGTACATTGGAGAACTATTGAACAAGTTTGGCATGGTTGAGTGCAATCCTGTTTCTACTCCAATGGAATAGAATTTGAAACTCACATCAAAAGAAGGGAATGAATTTGAGGATGCAACCAAGTATAGACAACTTGTGGGAAGTCTTATCTATCTTACTACCACCAAACCAGACATTTCATTTGTTGTTGGGATTCTTTCTAGGTTTATGCAAATGCCTTGTGAAGGACATTGGTCTGTTGCAAAAAGAGTTCTAAAATACTTGAAAGGAACTCAAGATTTTGGACTCAGGTACTCTAAGGTGGATGACTTCAACCTGATCGTATATTCTGATTCATACCTCGACATGGATAAGGAAAATGGAGTATCAACTTTAGGCTATCTCATGAGTCTTGGACCGACAACTGTTTCTTGGAGATCACGCAAACAATCAGTCCCATCAGATTCTACAACATGGGGAAAATATGTGGCAGTTGTAGAAGCGACAAAGGAGATTGTGTGGCTCAGGAAAATACTTGAATATTTGCAGGAGAAACAAGTAAATTTTACTCCTCTTCTAGTTGACAATACTTCTGCAATCAAGTTGGCCAAGAATCCTAGATTCCATGATCGAACCAAGCACATCAACACAAAGTATCACCTGATTCGATATCATGTAGAGGCCAAGACTATTCACTTGAGACATTGTTCCACAAATGAGCAAATTGCAAACATCTTCACCAAAGCGCTTGGAAGAGAAAAAATTGAGAAGTTTAGAATGATGCTTGGACTCACACACAACCCTTCGGATTAAGGGGGGGAATGTTGGACACATAATCCTTGGATTGCATTCTTGTAACTGTAATGTACATATGAAGAGTCATAGGTGATAGCAGAGTCGTGCATGGGAGAAGACCAACGGTCATACTTTTTGTATTTATTGAGCTACAAGCTAATGCAATGAACATAAAAGTGTGGAGTTACTTTTCTGCCCACTACTGGTCTGACAACGATGATATCGGAATTATCGCCAAAACCTAACTCGACGATAATATCGTTGGTATTTATCACGATAAATTCAAATCTTAAAATTATTGTGATAATTTGAAATTATCGCTATAATTTCAGTAATTATTGCGATAATTTGGAAATTTTCGCCCTGTTGCATCAATATCACCTTATAATCATTTTTTTGGTCTTTTAACCCTCATTTTGCAAAAGTGAGTTAGAGGATTGAACGAATGTTTTCAAACTCCGACCCCAATTAATCATAATGTTTTCCTTTATCTTTCCTTTTTATCCTTTTACTTAAATTTTTTACATTACCATTCATTGTTTCAGGATGTTTGAGAGTGGTTCCAACCTCATCAGACTTCATATAGAGAAAGTAGAATTTCATATCCCATTCAAAATTCAACAGACTTGAGTTTTTAGGATTTCAAGATTGGTAGGATTGCAACATTTTCGTTGTATTCTATCAAGTATGAGGATATGGGATTGGCATTTAATTAAGAGCACCAAACTCGTTATGTACCTTGATGTTGGTGGTATTGATGGTTGAACTCTTTTGTCATGGCCTTAGCAAAAGTGTACCCTTCACTCAAACCAAAATCATTGATTAAGCATGTTAAACGTTTTCTACCATATTATAAGGATTGGATTAGGCAGTTTCATCAAAATTGGGTGGTGTTGACTGATGTCCGTAGAGGATCAAGGTAGAGGTAAAGGGTTAGACAAGAAGCAAAGGGTGATACTAATGATGAGGATCCTAATATAAGCGATGGTGGAACATTGCTTGTCTTTTAAATGTTCTTGCTCATTTATTCATAATGCTTTCTTTCAAAATTTTTTTGGAATCATGGTTTGAAATCTTTAAAATATAAAATTTTCATTAAAATTTAAATATTTTTTGTATTTTTTGTAAACCGAGCCATTGAAATCAGATTGGTCTGAGTCAATCCGAGTCCAAGTATCTAGATGCCTCATGATGATCATCTCATGAGATGCATTTATTTTTGTTTTGATGTGATTTTCTATTATCCTATCAAGAATTATGACTCAGGACATATATCATATGTCAGTATCGATGTTTGATGGACCACTTGACATCTTATACCTCTTATATTGCAGTTTTATTTTCATATTAATGTGACAATGTGTTTGTTTGATGTTGATGTTGCTTTAGAAATTTAAAAAGTTAAAAAAAAAGATTTTTTAAAAAAGTTTATCGATAATTTCCGATATTTTCCCCGATATTGTCGATAATTTCAATTTTGGACCCCGATGATAAATTCCTGATAACGATAAGTGCAACATTGATCTCAATATCTAAGAAAATTCATTTCAGCAGTTTCAACATTAGTTGCATCGTTGCATGCCATAACAACAAAAGGGATGAGTTTTCATGGGGGAAAACAACAACAAAGGTCTTTCGTAAAATTAAAGAGAAAACTCAGTGATGAACCTATGTTGGTCATGCCAAAATTGCAACAAGTTTTCGAGATTGAAATTGATGTAAGTGGGTATGCCATGGGGGCAATCCTTATGGAAGGAGGAAGATCGGGTTGCTACCATTTAGAGTTGTTCCATGGGGCAATGATGAACTACCCTACATATAATAGGGAGCTCTTGGCCCTAGTTCAAGCAATGAATAAATGGAAACATTGTTTCTTGGGGAAATAAACCATAAGCTACACCAACCAACAACCATTGTAGTACCTGCAGAGTCAAAGAAAAACATAGTAGGCAAGGTATTGTAAGTGGATGTGATTTTTGCAACAAGTCCATCTGCTTATCAAATATAAGAAAGGTGTCACAAAAAAGTGTCTGATATGCTTTCCAGGTCACCCCTTTAAAAGAGTGCCATTGTGGGAGTTATCATGTAGCTTGAGCCCTTCACACATGAATTTCTAAATGAAGATTATAGGAAGGATGCTGATTTTGGGGATGTCTTTCAGTAGCTGAAGGAGAAAACAATCGCTGATCTAGAAGAAAACGGATATCATATTCAAGATAGGGTATTCTACAAGTTGGGCAAGTTGTGTATACCATAGGGAAGGAGATTCAATTGTTGAAGGAAGCTCATACTTCTCAAGTTGTTGGATATTTTGGTGTTGGAAAGACCATTACAAATTCATAGATGTATGTTTATTGGCCTAAGATGCAAGAATGAGTTTCCACGTTTATCGGAGGTTGTGTTCCATATAGCAGTAGTAAGCCAAATAATAGGAAATTTGGGTTGTACATGCCATTACCAATCATTTTTTTTAAACTTGGCCAAATTAGACTCGAACTCGACCCAGTTGATCGAGTTAACTCTAGAGGGCACTAACTTGGTCACCAAACCGGCTTGGTGGATCGGTTCAGTATCGAATTGGTCCAACTTGGTTGAGTACATAACTACTCGGCCAAGTGCATATTAGGTTGGTTCCTTACAAGGCGGGGTGCCATTTTGAGGGAAGAAAACTATTTTTTATAACTTTTTACCTAAACAAAAGTTTCTCTCTCTAAACATTAAAACCACACTTCATTGATCATCTATGAGCATTTGGAGATTTTGGAGCCACAACCAACCTAGAATGATAACATAGAATTCTTAAAGTAAAAGTTTTCATTTTCTTTATATTTCCCTTTCTACCCTTTTACTTAATTTTTTTATATTATTAATTGTTTTACGATGTTTGAGAGAGGTTCCAACCTCATCGGACCTCATACGATGAAAATAGAATTTCACATCCCATCCAAAATTTAGTAGATTTAGTAGTTTTCAAAATTCCAACAAATCGAATTGCATCGATCCGAAGACAAATCCACTAAACCATCAAATGACGCCAAATGTCACCCTGCTCCTTTGCTACATT
>ML792143.1:504513-530638 GCA_009831015.1 Picea engelmannii | reverse complement strand
CAAGTCCTAATGACTGAAAATGTAGTTAATGTAACAATAATGATGTTAGATGATGAATTTAGGCTAAGATGCAAAACATTGGGCTAGGGATGATGTCTAATGAAGATGCAATGCAATTAGTCCTAAGCTAACACAGGATGTTGAGAGAGAAAGAGATAAAAACTAGGGTTTATTATCACTTGCAACAAGAGAAAGACTGACGTCGTCCTAAATCCTTGAGCATATGGAGTCAATGCACCAACTTTAATGGAGGCTAAAAGCAAGATAATATTTAAATATTAAAACCCTAGGGTTGTACTATCACAAACCTAGGATTAATCTTCTAGGAAAACAAACCCTAAGGTAGAACAATCTCAAACCCTAGGTGTCGTCCTATGTCTTCTAAGACATCTAGCAAGAGATCAAGGTGGAAACAAGGTCAAACCCTAGAGTTGTACAATCACAAGTTCTAGAGTTTTACCAATAAAGACAAGTTTAGGGAGATGTACAATCACAATCCCTAAATTTGAACTTATATGCTTAAACAATCTTAAGATGAATGATTACCAAGGAAGGGGATGCACAATTGCAATCCTTCTAGGGTTTCAAACAAGATTATCCAAGGGAAACAATATAACATGCAACTTATCAACCATTAGATACAACATATACTTAAAACACCATGAACGAATATAAATAATTGGAAATAACACTTACTGTACCAAGTCACTATGCATGAGGAAACCCTAATTCATGGGCCATCCACCAAAAACAAGACAAAGAATCCACAAGATTACTCTCCAAGAGGTGCACATAAGTACTCCATGATGAGAAAAGAAGATAAGAAGACAAGAGAAGTGATTCTCCATAAGTGTGTGTTACTATTTTATAATGAGGGAATGCTATGCTTCTTATATGAGACAACCCCAACTCTTTAACCCTCAAAATCCCCTAAAAGCATAAAATATCCATGATGCAAGGTGGATAGGTCAATGTTGACCACCAAAATAGCCTCTAATATAATAATAAAATGAAAACACATCAAAACATCCCCTAAAAAAGACACGTGTGGGTTTGAGAGCCTCCAAAGGCCATGGCATCATGCTCTAGAAGGGTAAAGGTGCCTCCAAAAGCCATGTCTCTCCATCAAAGGGTGCAATCATCATCAATGGTCACATATCTCTCCCCAAAGGTCATGTCTCGTCACCATCAAGTGCCAACTCATCATAAAAAAGGATGCCCACATGCTAGGTCATCCCACCAAGCATCAAATCATGATGTCATAATCACAAATGCAATGTCCAAAGGCTAGGGTGCGATGTCATAGGTGAAGAGAGATCCATAACCTCTCCAAAGTGGTGTGACATCATCTCCAAGTGAAACATCATCGAATCAAACGCTAACATGCTCAGGGGGTGCATTGTCCATCCTATGGGGATTTATGCCCTCTCAATGGTACATCATGATGTATGTGCAACATCCAAGCTCAATTTTCCATCGTCCAAGGTCCAGGAGGTGTGGAAAGGTGCCCCAAGGCATGTCATATCATCAAAAGGCCCAATGTTGTGCATCAAGTATGCAACGTCCTCTATACAATGTATAACGTGCCATGCATCATCATGAAAACATCCTCCAAAGAACCATGTCAAGGTGCATCATGACCAAACAAGCTCCACAAAATCAAGTAAGAATAACAAATACAAGATACAAAATCCATTAGGATCAAATAAAAAAAGTCATCACTTAATACAATAGTCATGTAAGCAATTCACATTAGGCGTCTTCTTCAAAATTTACGCTAGGTCAATAATTTATGCAATTTGCCAAGTTTAGGTATGGGAGGACCATCATAAGACCCTATTAGGTGTGCTAGTACCTAGGTAGAGAGATAGTTCACGTGAACCCTTTCAAAGTGTAAGTATAATGAATGAGATAGCATGGGGTTTACTTCATGGTCATGGAGTCATTGACATGCAATGTAACCATGCTCCGTCCATCCCCATGAGCACCTTTGTAGAGGGAGTGCTTGTTGCTTGAGATACCATTTCCTCGACAATGTGTGTATTCCAAACCCTTTTCTTTCCTTTTGATATTCTTTCATTTCTTTTGCAAGTCCCCTTTTTAGGTTTCAAGCATTCATTTTTTCTTATTGGGATTAAGTCCTTTTAATTGATATGCATTCAATGCATTAGGACTAGGGGTGATCACCTCATAGAGAGGGGGAAGAGCTCAAGTTGACCTTGGGATTATGACTCGGTCATTATTATCCCATTGTTTTTTCTTTCTTTTATAATATGATTTTATTTTGATTTTTTATAGCAACTGCATCAACCTCGACATTCTATCCCCTATTCTCATAGGAGAATGAACCATGGGCCTTTTTGGGGCACATGTAACAACCTTACCAAAAGATAGGACAACAAAGGAATCAAGATAAAAAGTGTTAAATATGGAAGGGAACAATACATCACCCCTATCAAGGCCTCCTAGTAGCACTCCTATTCCCCAAGAGTGACAACATTGGACCAGGACACAAATGATGGCCACCAACATGAAACAAGGAAAAAAACATAATTTTCAAGTTCATGATCCATTATCGGACTTCAACCCATGATCCTCACCTAAATTCCTAATGCATTAAATGTCACACTTTATATGAAACAATGACTAGTACCTCATGTGTGTTGGGTCACCGTCATTGGTTGAACCATGTTGATCAAGTGAAATGAGCTGAGTTAGAGGAGGGGGAGGCATTTGAGGGGATGTTATCTATGGAGAATTTTGATCATTATCATAATCAGGATCATTGTCTTCATTGTAGGCCATGAGACATGATCTCCTCTAGTTATCCCTAGGTGAGAGAGGGTAGCAGGGTGCTCAATCCACCCTAAGTTAGTTTTCTTCAAAATTGTATCGTGTGACATTTGGTGAGGACTTCTTCTATTGCAATTTTTAATATACCTTTAAAAACAAGTCGAATTGGCATCCTGATATCTAGCAATGTGGATTGAGTTTTGTTTTAGTTGATGTTGGTATCTTATTTGTTCCCTACGACAACTTCTGTAAGTGATGAGAGAGTCTAACAATTAGATTCCTTTTAATATATGAGAATAAGGAATTTATGCTTTACTACTCATCGGTGTGTTGACACCCTTGAGCTAAGCTACAATTTGGTTAGTGGATATGGATGAATCTTCAATTTATCATTAGATTCGTAAGTGTCTCTTTTCCAATCAATGGAATGACCTTATCGATGATAGATATATATTCATTAGTGACACTCAATTTTTAATTTTTKATTACATTTGAGGGTTACCCTATCTACAATTTGTACCTTGAGTTTTGCAAGTGTTCTTTATTCAAYTRGATCTATTAATGCTTCTTGGTCAAYGAGTTGTTTCTTGATTTTCTATTTCATCTTCTTTTCGTTTTTAACTTCTTGAACCTTGYAAACAGATTTTTATTWTGATTCCTTAAGYGTGAAATTTATTCATTGTTGTTAGGTAGGATTCTACTAATGTTTTTAACATTTTCCTTCTGAGCGCCTTTTATGCTAYTATTCTATTATTGAAGTTCTTCTATTTGTTGTTGAAATTAGTGGACTATTGCATCTTGACAATMCACTTTCYTTTGGGTTTAAACAATTTCTTCAACTTTGTCAACAAAGACTTTGTTCAAATTTCTTGTTTTCATTCTACATCTTCACAATTTTGTTGGTGTGATTCTTTGTCACATTAAATTGCAACATTTTGGAAAATTGGAATTTGATTCGTAATTTGCAAATTATAAATCATTTCCTCATATTTTTTTTTTTGTTAACTTGCTTTACTAATTTCATTTGTAGAAGAAACAATTCATGTTGAAAATCATTGTTAACATTTTCAAGAAGTTGGAATCTCCTTATATATTAGGAAAACTCAATAGTAAATGTTCCTTTCTCTATTTGATTCTTTGTACCTTTAATTAAATTTATTTATTTTTTATTTTTGGAGGGTAGCAAAACCTATCATAACTCATTTGTCAATTGTCAATGAGAGCAACCATCACTATCCATGAATACATGCTAGCTTTTCCCTGAAATGACCCACTAAGGGGGTAGACCTCCACTACTACCAAATTCCTTTGGAATTTAGGTTGTTAACCTTTTTCCTTATGTTAAAGGAAGAGGATGTTAAGTACCAAAGATCTGAATACAAAAATGCATACACTAGATCCAAGAAGAATATATAAATGCTTCATTGTCTATTATTTCCAAAACCTTTAAGGTAGGGAAACACCATACAATCGATCCTTTTAAGGAAGAGATCCACTCTTGATCACTTTCCTCTTCGAGGGGGAAACCTCCTAATCATCTATGCTCCAAATACAATACTTCTTCAATCATGCCCATCACATTTTCAATACCCCTTTATATAATACTACCTACCACCGAAGAAATTTTTAGAGGAGGAACCTTCTAGTAAACCCTCTTACATTTATTGTGTTCACACTATTATCACATGATTTGTAGTTAGGGAAAAGCCCAAACCAAACGACAACATGTGACACAACTGGGGACACCTATCACTGTCACCTCAATAGATATCCCCCTCATTTTAGTGATGGACAAGCCCAACACAAGGGAGGCTTCTTGAGAGACCCTATGGGGATTGTAAGGGAAAAGGACAAGAGATGAAGGAACCACCCCTATGGGTCACGATTAAAGGGTCTTGAGGCTTGATGGAGGATGAGAATAGGTCAAGGAAAAGGCCGCCAATTGATAATATATGCAAAACAAATGTTAAACAACCCAAACCAAGACAATGTATGATGTAATAAGCCCCGAGACAAGAGGGAAAAAAGCAAGAAATATTGTTGTCCCAAAATTGTAGCATATAACAATGGTATATCAACAACAATAGAAATATAACAGCTGCATATCATACCATCAAAATCAACATGTAATATTGGATACCAAAGCTTATAAGTAGTGAACAATATTCCAATGCTTAAGCCAAGATTTTGATGGCAAAGGAGGGAATACTTTCAACACCTGTCTAATACCTTTTCCTTACCATTTTTCATTGATCATTTCATTTTTTATACTTTCCTTATCCAGTTTTTCCTTACTTTTAATTAAGGTATGAATCTTTCCCCACATGCCATTTTTATGTTATTCTTACATATTTCTTAAGGAACTTGCTACTTTCATGTACTAACACTTCCTTATAGTAGTTATAACTCCTTACAATGGTTTCTTTACTGTAGCTGCAACTCCTCACAAGTGAATATAATTCCTCTTTGTTGTTGTGACTCTAAGCAAAATACAACTCCTACAACTCAAACTGTACTCTTCATTGCTGCAACTCCGAGTATGATCCCGTGCTACAACTCCGAGTACAAATTCTTCCAGCACAACATTCAAAAATACAACCGACAGTCAGGGAATGCTCCTCACATGGGAAAGTGACAGGAAGCAAGTAGAAAACCAAAAGAGAAATCAATTTTCCTACCAACTGTCGTTCAACTAATCCAAATCAGCACATGACCAATCTTTGCTAAAGTTTGACAATATAAATGTCAACGGATGAACAACCGATTCTCGAGGTTGTCCATTCGTCCCCTTGTGTTATTTTAGACATCAATATACTGTATAAGAACCCCAACTCCCCTAGAGATGGGGGAGGGGAGAATTATTCTAGCGATAAGCATTCGACCGTTATTGTAATCTTCATACTTCTGCAATATAATTTCTTTTCTTCTCCTATTCGTGTGATGGTGTGTTGAACGTTCATGCAATTTTTATTTCGTAGCCCAGTGCCTTGTCTAAGGGGGTAGGGCCCCCTCCTTAGTCAAGTACTTCCTATATATTAAAAAGTAGGATTTAACATTTTAGTTCTGTTTATTTTATTTTGTAGCTATTTTGTTTTCTTAATTTGTTACAATTCCAGATTCATAGTTCATTAGAACTCAAGTTTGGTTGATGTTTAGTTTCTTTATAACGTGAGTTTTGTGAGTTTGAGTTGCAACTCAACGTTGATTCAACCCCTGTAAATTTGTAAACATGGAATGTTGTTGCAACTCCTGTTGCTGCCATTTGCATTACTATAGCCTTCATGTTGTAGCTATGTTGTTGCAACTCCGTTTCCATAACTTGCATTGTTGTAGCTTCATTGCTGCAACTCCCATTGTTGCAACTTGTGTCACTGTAACTTTTGTGATATAGCTTCATTGCTGCAACTCCTCTTGCAACTTTAATTCATTCTGTTTTCTCTTATATTTTCAAAGTCTTCAAAATTTCTTTCCTCATATAAGTAATCTTGCACATATCGACTATGGGCACCACCATGTTCATCTTTCCAATCATACTAGGTATGTCTATGTTCAAGCGAAGATCCTCATTTGTTGGCATAGGTTGCGGAAGCAGGTCATGTATAAGAGGTGGAGGCACTTCCTTTGTTGTTGGAGGAGGCGAGGCTGGAACTTTGTTTCTCTTGGAGCATGTCAAAATTTCCCTTTTCCTTAACTTCTCCTTCAAGCCTTCATCCATTTGGTTCAATATTTCCAACTGAGCTTGTCTAGCTACCTGCTTCCGGACTTCCTCAAATTGTTCCTTCGTGATGTCAATGTATTCATCATATTTGAATGTGTAAGTTGTATCAATGAAGTTCAACCGGTCTACAGAGCTTGGATCTTCTTCTTCCCTCTGTCTTGGACATTCATGTTCCCAATGAGGTTCTTCACAAGGAAAACACCACGGTGATCCTTCCATGTTAACCATCCCAACGAGATTCATGGTGTCAGGTGCCTTTGCTTCTTGCAGTGGCTTTGAATTCCAACCCGTGTTTTCCCTTTGCTGTCTGATAAATTGAGGTCTTGGAGCATAATGACGCCTCTCTAAATTCGTCAACCTATTCATGATCTGGTTTTGGCTCTGGACAAACTGAGTATTCATTTGATCAAACTTTTGAGCTAAAAGTGTGACTAGATATTTTACACTGTTGGTTGACATATTTTTCTTAAGTTCTACTTTGGTACAAGGGAACTGAAAAGGTTCAATTTTAGAACTGATAAGATTTTATTCGATCTGCACAATATATTCTTTGGTCTTTGCTAAACTGTCAAGAAATTTTTCCTCCAGGATAAAGCCAAACCGTCCTTCAAAAGAATTCAAATAAAGAAGGAGAATGACTGCTTCTGGTGGGAACAAATCCTTTGGGATCTAGATGAACAAGTTGTCGAATCTATAATCGAATTCCTTCATTGTTTTTTTCTCTTTATTTTTAATTTGGTTGAATTGCATCAACAACATTCCACTATCCTTCTTTTTGGTATGTCTCTTCTTGAACAAATTTGCGAAAGCTTGATATGGTTGCAAGTGATTATTGGGTATGCTTCTGAACCACTTCTTAGCATCTTCATCAAGAGAGGAAGCTAGTAATTTCATTGCAACATCCTCATGTTCCACACTGTTATCTTCCATAGCCACACCAATAGAGTCAAGGTGTTCTTTAGCCGTAATAACAATGTTTTCGGTGAACATTTGTAACCAATTGTGATATTCCTTCGGCATGTTATTGGGGTATCTAGGGATGTTGGCCATATTCAATGGCTTGTAAAGCTTGTTAAACCAAGGGTGAGCCATTGGGGAAAAGGGAAAGCTTCCTTTGAACAAAGTTTTGACCACAGGTGGGTTATGGGGAGGCCTTTGTTGATAAACTTGAGAAGTTTTGAACCTTCTCTTGGGAAGAGTCCTTTGAAAGGAGGGGTTCTTACGTTGTGGATTTTTTAGATGAACCTTAAGAAAATCTCATCAAAATTCACAATAGAAATTCCCTCAAATGGAGTCGTCAGACAAGCTAAAGGTAAAGGATTTGGGATAGACTTGATAAGAGTCATTATGGGATCAGAAAGGATTCAAAATCCTCCCCAGAAACGACACCAAAAATGCTATCACACGATTTGTAGTTAGGGAAAATACCAAGCCAAATGACAAACATATGACACAACTAGGGACACGTATCACTATCACCTCAATATATATCCCCCTCATTTTAGTGATGGACAAGTCCAACACAAGGGAGGCTTCCCAGGTGACCCTAGGGGGGATTTCCAAGAGATGAAGGAACCACTCCTATAGGTCACGATTAAAGGCTCTTGAAGCTTGATATAGGATGAGTATAGGTCAAGGAAAAGGTCACCAATTGATAGTATCTGCAAAAAAAATGTTAAACAACCCAAACCAAGACAATATATGATGAAATAAGCCCCAATACAAGAGGGAAAAAAGAAATAAGTCTCGTTGTCCCAAAATTGCAGCAGAAACAATGATATATCAAGAACGATTGAAATATAACAACTGTAAATCAGACCATCAAAACCAACGTGTAATATTGGATAACAAAGCTTATAATTAGCAAACAATATTCCAATGCTTAAGCCAAGATTTTGATGGCAAAGGAGGGTTGCAGAAGAGTGTTATCAAAAATTTTTGTGACATCCCTATGGCTGTAATTTTGTTTTTCTACAACAACAAATTCTAACCATTGAAATCAATAACTAAATCCTCCAAACAATATCCCTTTAATAATAGATTAATTATCACAACTCACAAGCAAATTTCAGCAGTAGAAAAGTGGAGATATTGTATGAGCAAGAGTGTTTGTTGCAGCCGCTTAAAGTTTATTACATCAGAATAATCACTTGAGAAAACAAAATGCATTTGATGTAGAAGAGAGTCTAAAGCATGTAAAATTCAAATCCAATTTGATCAATTTCAATACCTCAATTTTCATGTTTATCAATGCAACATATATAATCTCCAATGCAAAGATTAGTGACTTGTTATTGGGTGAATGGAGTCTGTTCATTGGAAGGAAGACTAACCAAAGAGGAATAAGAATTTTTTCTTTAGTTTTATACCCTTATAAAACCCAAGAAAACAACAATCCTTCCAAATCGTCTAGCTTGGAATCCAAGATGAACTAGGGTTGAATGATTTCTCTAGGGGTGTAAACCCTTTTACTTCCTAGAGAAAACAAATCCTATCCAAGCCTTGCAACAAGGGTGTAAATCTTATTGATCCTTGTGGCAAGCCTTATATCCCTTCAATAACAAAGAAGAATAAATTTTGGTGGAGGGTGTAATCCTTTTTACTCCTCCTAGGGTTTAAGATATTTTTTTTTGAATTTAAACAAGAAAGATAACAATAGATTGTAGAAATTACTCACCAAATCCAACAGAAAGCGTGAAAGAAACCTTCACTACTAAGAAATCATCCAACGATTTAACAAGAGAGACCACCAAGATAAATCACTAGCCTTTAAAGCTTCCAAAACAAGGCTTTGCATCCATTTGCACAAGAAAAAGAAAGGCCGAAATTGCAGTCCAAAGAGTAATATTATCAAGTGATGAGTTATGAGAAAATGAAAATGACTTGCCTCTATTTATATGAGGAAAAACCAAGTCACAGTTTGTCCACATTACAATTAAATCCATAATTTTAGGCTAAAACCAAAATTAGAATGCTTAATTAGAAATTCAATTTGTTCTTTTTGTCCACATAGGCTACAAAATGGCAAAAAATTGCAAAATGATGGAATGTAAGCCCATAAAGATCCTACCCAAGGTGGAACGTGTGAAGTAAGCCTCCAAAGGATAGGATGTCAAGCTAGGAAGGTGCCACATCATCTCCAAGTCAAGCAATAATGTGGGGTCTCAATCCCAGAACACCACCAAGTGCACCAAATGTGCCAAACATCCCCTCAAAAGTGTGGAGTTATGCTCTAAAGGAGGGACGTTTGGGCATAAGAGGATGACATCATCTCCTCTTCATGCTTTCGAGCCTCGTCCAAGTGCTAGGGACATCATCCAAGGTGCAACGTTCATCATCCCATGCCTCCAATGTGTGGGGCGCAACATCCATCCAGTGGACTTTCAAACCCATATGAAGGTCCAACTGGCTTAGTCCCTCCATCAATAGCTTTCATTGAGCAAGGTCCTGCAAAGACAAAAAAATACGCCCTCCAAGGGTCCACAAGTCATATGAATCATGCCCAATAATCCACATTTAATAAAAGAACCACTCATACAAGTGCATTAAATCCCCTCTTTTCAAATTAAACAAATGCTCAAAGACCTTATAAACTTGGCCAAATTTAGGTATGTGAGGGGTGTCATGGTGACCTATTGGGTAAGCCAATCCTCAAGTCAAGGAATGTTTCCCAAGAAGACCCTCTCTAGATCATGTAGTGAGTATGAGGTAGATTTTGGAAAGACTCTTGGGCATGGTATTCTTGACATATCAAGGGATCATATTGTCTCATCTATGGGTGCCTTTGTGGAGGGTGCGTTGCATACCTTGGTTTGCCATGCAACATTTTTCCAAGCCCTTTATTTGTCTTTCTTTTTATGGTCTGAACATTGAGTACTATGTGAAATGGAAAGAAAAATAGTACCGCAATGCCACTTTAAGTTAGAATACATTAAGTGCTACGTGCACTGGAAATAAAAGAACAATGCAATGCACTCCCCCATCAAGCATGACACATTTTATTTATTTTCTTTTAAAAGGTCCTATAATTTTATAGAGAAACATTTCATGGCTCTCAGGACCTTAGGGCGAGCATCTAGAAGGATAGATTATGGCTTTTGATTTTTACAGTGCTAGTTGCAACACCTCTGAGACTTTAGCCCCTTCTTCCCATGAAATGAGGTATAAACTGTTATTGGGGTCAATGAACCCAAAAACCCAAAAGATGAGGAAACATAGGGGAAAAAGTATGGAAAGTGGTAAGTATGAGTGGAAATGGTACGATGACCCTTAAAGGAGACCCCCCAATAGAAATCATTTTCCATAGGGTGACCAACTTACTAGGATACCATGTCAACCACCAAGGTGAAATTAGGAAAAATGTATAATTTCCAAGAAAACATTCCATAATCAATAAAGGACCCTTTGCAACCTGCTCAAATGTTTCAAGTATTAAGGTGACACTTACCATGAGACTGGACTTGTTACATCATGAAGCAACACTTGTTGTTCTTTTTTGGGCCAGATTGGTGTGGTGGAAGCTGTTATGATGCTGTCGATGAGTGGTGATGTGTGGTGGAGAGGAGGGGACTTATATGCTCAATGTGGGGTCTTTTGGTCATCTGGCTCTCGACACTCCATGTCTTCTACTTGTGGGCCTCGATACATCATCTCCTTGGTTACCCCTAGGATGGGGGGTAACACACATTAGGCCTTATTTACTGAAAGTGACCTTCATACATAACAATACATATCTACTATTATTCCCCTTGGGTACCTCCCTAGATACCCCATATTATTCCCCTAGCTACACTGCATTCCACACCACTTAAGAAAGTGTTGTCCTCAATGCTTGTTATGAGGAAGTACAACCATATACCAGGGTACGATTGATATGTGTGGACCATAATGCTGAATTAGGCTAGAGAAATGGGGTCCCATGTAGAAGCGTTAGTTGTCACATCCCCCCATGATGCCTACCCAGGTCTTATGATTGTGCACCTCTTGAGGATGTGCGACACTGTGACGATTTTCACTTAGCTACTTGGAAACACCAAGGATACTTCGTCCGGACTACACCTCTTCACCTAGAGCATACCCATACTCTATTTTAGGTTATGGGTGAGTCACACTCCTACTCTAGTGCAACTCACTTGTATACTTAAACTATTTGTTAACAATCTTAACACTTAGTCATTTAAGCATATATCAATGAACATGCGAAACAAAGAGAACACTTGCAAAGAAAACAAAAGACACATAGAAATAGTGTGGTTTCCACAAGACGCGCCTAACACCCAACTAAGTCTTATTATTGCGAAAAAATTACAATATGAGCACTACTAGCTCGATTTACAACTTGGTTAGATTCGTATGAATTGCCTCACCTCACCAAGACACTCAAACACAGATTCGTCACACCAAGACTCATCCCTCACAACATCTTTCACAAATCTTGTGGTGTGCCCAACACAGATTCACTGTCTCTTCTCTGTCGAAAGACTTCACAAAACTTCGGTTCTATCTCATAGCATGCCTCACCTAGACCTGCAACAAGACTTCCCCAAACTCTAAAGTCACTTTTCTTACTAGACTCAATCCAAAGAAGGTCATTCCAACTCTGTCCACAGAATCACCTCAAGGTAGCACAAGCCCTCCCATGTGGAGTGAATTGGCTCCTTGAGGGAGCTTGCCCCTCCTTGTTTGAATTTGCCTCAGAAACTTGTTGTTGATCTTTCCCTCTTCACTTTTTCTTCTTGGTTGTGTGCCTTGTTTTCTTATATGGACTTCAAACATCACCCTTGTGAACCATCGAGTCCTTTGGGTGTGTCGCACCCCTTCGTGAACCAACACACCCGAACGAATTGATGCACCCCTTTACGAAACAACGCACCCATGAACTCGTGCACTCATCAACCTTCACGTCCCTTGGGACCGATGCGCCCCAACCTTGGGTGCATTCCTCATGTTGATGCGCCCCAACCTCTTTGGTGTGCCCCTGCCTTGTGCATGCCTTGTCGAGCCAACTCATCTACTATCCCGATGTGCCTATTCTCTTGGTTTCTTCCACCCCATGCTTCACATCATTCTTGGGAAAGCGCCTTGGTGTGTTCATGCACCCAAGGCACCCACTTTCCCAACTAGTGCGACCCTTGGGTGCCAAAGAAACCCCAAATTTCGTCTCCTTGAGGACTTGGGCGAGGGTTCTTGCATCTCTCTATTTGAGTACCTTACACTAGCCACCATGTTGAAGTATTCCAAGATACATTGTAAACCTAGGTCCCATGTCCAAGTTCTTATGTGAACCCCCCACTAAAGATATCGAGACTCAATAGCCACCTGAGAATGGTGCTCGGAATATCTACATTGTTCATGTGGATCCAAATATGTATATCCATCAAAAAAATCATCCACTAGTACTAGAGAATAAGAAAATTGAAAAATAGTATTCATAGAAGGCTCTTGACTGCTCTCCATAATGTGCTCTACATAAGGTGGAGTAGAGTCATAAAAGTGGTTGTCATCCTAGAAATAACAATTATCCATGTACCAATCATCACAAGTGGCCTCGAAATAATACCAAGCATATCTTTCTTGATTATGTTCTTCCCTTATGTAACTGCATATAGTCTCTATACTATATCACTCCATTTTATTTATGAAGTCTTGCATATGTCGAAGAACATTGTTTAGGCCCATGAGGAAGTGAGAGTGAAATTGTTCAAAGGTTGTAGCACATGCAATATCCATTGGAAGCACCACATATAATATACCAAAAGAAATCTCTAAAAATATTMTATCCAATGACACTGATTTGRCACCAATTTGAACACCCTATCAAAAGTTATGCACTTTGCATTCTCGYGATYRTCATGAAAAACCTTGAAAATTGTTGATTTTAAATSAACGATATCTTCACTTTCGAAGCTTTGATTTGAATGATTTGTTTTTTGAACTYGGTTGGTTTTGCGAGAGAAAYTCAATTCTACAATTGGTTTTGGAAAATTCTGCACCAATTGCTACATAAATATGCAAAATCAMGCAACTGCGCTCAGAAAAACCCTGGAAATTGTTGATTTTAAATCAACGATATCTTGGCCTCCCAAATTCCAATTCRGACGATTGTTTGCTTGAAWTTKTTTTTTTTTTTYTYTAAAGAAAAAATTGTATCTACAACCAATTTCATCAAATTCTGCACAAAAAACTACATGAATTGACCTTAAGTGTCATGACCCTCTTTTTCTTTTTCTTTTGAAACCCTGCAAAAAAAATAAAAATCCCCTTTTTTCTTAGCCRRAGAAAGAGCTTTGATCCAATAAGAATATAGAAATAATTCATTGTTTATTATTTCCAAAACCCTTAAGGTAGGGAAACACCATACAATCAATCATTTTAAGGAAGGGATCCACTCCTGATCACTTCCCTCTTCGAGAGGGAAACCTCCTAATGAGATATGCTCCAAATACAATACTTCTTCAATCATATCCCTTACATTGTTAACACCCATTTATATAATACTACCTACCACCTAATAACATTTAACACCCCTTTATATAATACTACCTACCACCTAATAACAATCTAGAGGAGGATCGTTCTAGTAGGTGGAACCTTCTAGTAAGCCCTCTTATATTTATTGTGTTCACACCAGGCCTTCTTTACTAAAAATGACCTTCATACATAACAATACATCTCTACTATTATCCCCCTTGAGAACTTACCTAGGTACCCCATATTATTCCCCTAGCTACACTACACATGAGCTCTTAGTTAATCAAAAACAATTTTAGGTTTTACTCGAGGACCAAACTTATTATGTGCTTATTAAACTCTATAACTTCACTTTTTATTAATAACATTTTTATTTAATTAAATGTGACTATAATAGCTTGAGAAGGAATATATTCTTGTCACACATTTGATTGGACGACTTAATGGTAGTGAAAGTAGATTGACCTTGGATTGAGTGACAAAAGGAGTCACTACAATGGTTCGATCCACTGGGGATTCGATAGTGGGTATATTGTTTTGTTATATTATTTTAAATAAAAAAGAGTGATGATAAATATATTGTTCCATTATTTATGTGTAAGTCGAAAAGGATTAGTTCCATAAGAGTGAAAGAATAAATCCCATTCTTTAGGAGTGAGGAGTTCCTCATCTTGCTATAGATATACAAGATGAGAAAAAAAACCATTTTCTCCCTGCTTTGAAAAAAAGAGAGGATTGTGAACAAGATGGATGCTTCCCAATGTTTCTTGCTTAGCCTCATACTAACACTTAATTCAAGTCGTGAAGGGTTAGCAACAAAGAAGAGTTTCCACCGTAGAATGGCTTCTTCCCTGTGTTAGTTCTATGGTTTATACAGAGAAATTGGTTTCCTCCTTGTCTTAGTTTTATGGTTTATAAACTTGGTTACAACATTCTCGTTTATTAATCGTAGAGGTCAACTATTCAGATTAGAGGCACGTGAAGGTAATAAAATTGATCTAATTTATAATGCATTGTTATAAAATATTAAACGTTGTTGTGATTATTTCCACCACGTTTTGAATGGAGTATCATTGTTAGTTCTTCATTTTTATGAATATGCCGAATGGATGTACCTAGGGAGAGATTTTTCCTGAAACCTGTCAATCAAACAAAAATTGTCAATCAATACCGTTGCCTCCTTTGCTCTCTACCTATCAATCAATATCGTTGTCTCCTTTGCTCTCCCTTGTCTCGTTGCCTCCTTTTCTCTCTGTTGGATTGAGCGAAAGGAAAGAAAGAAAATAAAATGATTTTAACATCCACGAGGCTAACAATAGCCTATGAGACAAACCGCCTCACACACTGATTTTTGTAGTTCAACCCTTTGGTTGTTCAACTTGATGATGAGCTCCCCTAATTTCTCCACTATCCCCTTGCTGAATAAGTTATTCCAAGAGCTAGCTGTCAAGATACTTATATAGCTGTCCCTACTATCTTTGAAGGCTTCACACTATACATGAAATGTTTCTCTGTTTCCACTTTTCCGGAGGTGCATAACACACACACCCTTTCTTCCCAAGCTTCTTTTGGTCTTTTCCAATGCCCGGTTTCATAACAGAGTTGATGGGAATTGGTTCTTAATTAGTCAATAAGAATTTTGGCTCTCCAAGATATATTGTCCCCTATGTATGCTTTTTGATGATGATTGTATGTGGGGTTAAACTCTTCAATATAATACTCTTTCTTTCTCCCGAGCCCTTTATCCCAAGTTCGCTTGTGAAACCTATCAATAACAAAAGCGAATGAATACCACTCTAGTTGTATCCAGTTTGTGTACCTGTCTCTACCACATGTCCTTTTAAACTGGCAATCTACCTACATACAACTACATACAGGCCCCGATAATTTAGGAGGTGAGGGTTTGGCTATACCCACCAACTGTTCCTCCTAAACAATTCCCCCCCATTGGATTTAAACCCAATGCTTCCCTTATTAATAAACCCCTTCCTTGAGTGGAGCTGGAAGAGTTGGGTGTAGTCAGACCTGGAAGTGGAGTCGGCTCAGGATAAAAATTAATGCTACCTGCTGCCAAAGGAGATAGATCAATTTTTATTGGATAGAATGAGAGCATGTATTAGAGAGAGAAAATACTTCTCGAAATGGCATCACCGAAGTCTCAGGCCCTACAACATAATGTTGACAAGGTAAACTTCCATTCTTTTGTAAGAACCTACAAGATCAATAACTCATTAAAAAGTAACATAAATCAACGGACTCTGCGATATCAAACATGTGATTAAACTAATTACAAAGGGAGCTTCTACAATCACTTTTAGACTTTGGTTTTTTCATTCAATCCATCACGTTGAGTTTTAAGCCATTTGGGAAACACATTGCCAATTTACAAAAACTAGAGAGTGATATTCTTGCAACCTCTATTTCAATTAACCTTTTTCCATCATATGGATAACGATATGTCACATGAGGCATATCGATTAACTCCTCATATTGCATGAATGTTACCAAATTTTTATTCTTTTGGCAAATTATTCATGTGTGCTACAAGAAAGTCAACATCCCTTTTCTAATCAACTTGATGTCTTAATAGATACTAACCTTGATACTTTCTACAATCTTTAAAATGTTGGTTGTGCCCTAATCATTGTCACTGTTGTAACAACTACCATATTTCCCAGAGCTTCCATTCTCCATGAAAAATGTTGGTTGTGCCCTAATCGTCGTCGTTGCTGTAACAACTTCCATATTTCCCAGAACTTCCATTCTCCATGGAATCTTGCTCCATAGAAACTAAATCATGCTCACTCTCATGACTTCCGTCATGCATTCTGAGAGATATGGTCAACCATTATTATTGTTATCATTATCCAATATGTTCATTAAACAATACCTAATAAGCAGGTTCAAGAAGAGATTGCGTAGATTCTTAGCAACATGGATTTCATTTCTCTTGCCATGCATTTGTTGTCCTCCCAGGATATTTTGGTGGGATGGAAGTCCCCCCTCACTGTCTTTGCTACCACAGAAGAAGCCTTCCACAACTTCAATTCACCTAATTCCTCCTTTGCAAAATATTCATCTAATTATCTCCTTTCCCACCACATTGCCAAGGTCCTCTTCATCTACGTACATCTCCAAATGCTACCCGACACGTTTCATAGTAATTATTACGTTGCAGGCGGTAATGGACAAAAAGGTTCGTGTACTTTCTAGCTGGATTTAAATCAAACCCCTAACTCGATTTAAATCACACCCTGTGGATTTGGACGTGTGACCTTCAAGGAGGAAACACTTGTTCTTCACCATTAGGTTGACTCAAGTTGTGCACAAGTGAGACACCCATGCATATTTAAATAGAGGATTAAGGATAAGTTGGGTGTGAAGAGTTCCAATAGAAAACGGTAAGAAAGAAAGAAAGAAAATTATTTTAACGTCCACGAGGCTAACAATAGCCTATGGGACAGACCGCCTCACACCCTGATTTATGCAGTTCAACCATTTTCCTGTTCAACTTGATTATGAGTTCCCCCAATTTCTCCACTGTCCCCTCGCTGAATAAGTTATTCCAAGAGCTAGTAGTCAAGATACTTATATAGTTGTCCCTACTGTCTTTGAAGGCTCTAAAATGAAATGTTTTTTTGTTTCCACTTTTTCAGAGGTGCAAAACACACACCCTTTCTTCCCAAGTTTATTCTGGTATTTTCCAATGCCCAGTTTCACAACGGAGTTGATGGGAATTGGTTCTTAATTGGGAAATAATAATTTTGGCTCTCCAATATATATTGGCCCCTATGTATGCTTTTTGATGATGATTGTATGTGGGGTTAAACATTTCAATATAATACTCTTTCTTTCTCCCGATCCCTTTATCCCAAGTTCGCTTGTGGAACCTATCAATAACAAAAGCCTTTATCTCTTTACTATTCATAGGGCACCTGTTCAAGTGGATATCCCATTTACTAAGACATTTAATATTTTGTCTCATCCACGTCTTCTTTCTTTTGCACAATATGTCATTGAAGACAACCTTAGGCCACTGATTGTCTTCCATTTGCTCAATTTTTTTTAGATATTTTATGAGACACACCATAACAATTGCTTCAATAGGAGCAATCCCCATTTTAGTCAGCATGATATCATAAGGAACTGGAATTTTAATTTTAAACTTGTTTGTGATCAAGCGTTTTTGAGTCTTCTCAATTTGCTTCCACTGTAAGTCAAATGTGTTGCTGACCCACACTTCACAACCATATACAACAACCGAGATCACTAAAATCCCAAAGAGAATTTGCATAGTCCTCCAATCCCATAGCTCTGCTTCTCTGCACCTATTTTGAAAAACATAGAACGCTTTCCAACCTCCCAAAGTTCCTTTCTTTCTGCAACCTTCCCAACTTAGATTTTTGTTGAAGTCAATTTCGAGGTATTTGTAATCTGCCACTTCTTCAAGAGTGTTTCCTTCAAAGTAGAAGTTACATTGCTTATGTTTTCTTTTGCTAGCAAAAATTACCACTTTCGTATTGCTAGTATTGACTTGCATCCCCACTGTACTACAAAATTTCTCAAGGGAAATTAAGTGTTCTTGCAACCTGAGAGCGGATTTAGCAATCAGAATAAGGTCATCTGCATACAAAATAATCCTTATCACAAAATCACCCAAAAGAGCACCATCACCCTCTTGTGAGTTTAACCACTCTTCAAGTTTGTCAATAGATAAGCCAAAAAGGGCAGGGGACAATGGGCACCCTTGCTTGACCCCAATATCGCTCCTAAAACTTTTGGAGATACCAACTGACGTTCCGATTTTGACTTTAACCTCCTCATATAGCCTATGTATGCCTGCTCTAAGATGTATAGGAACCCCAAGTTCCTCCATTCTATGCCAAAGCTTATCTCTAGGGACCGTGTCAAAAGATTTTTTGAAATCGACAAAGCAAAAAAAGGCTTCCTCTTTTTTCTCCCACACTTTTTCAATCACATTCCTTAAAGTTATACCGTGATCAATCGTTGAGTGTTTAGGTATGAAACCTGCTTTCCCTTTAGCACGCTTATCCCCTTCTTCCGCCCACTTTCTGATTCTATTTTCTAGGATACTTCCAAATAACTTCACAAACAAGGGGTTTATCATTATGGTCCTATAGTTGGAGGGATTGTTGACATACCCACTCTTGAAAACTGGTATTGCTAGGCTCGTTGTCCAATCTGTAGGGAATCCCTACTGAATGATGTTGTTGAAAATTTTCATAATGTGAGGTGCAAGAGTTTTTGAACCCCACTTTAGATATTGTTCCTGGAGTTCAACTAAATCTTTTGCTTTTCCAACACCCAACTTTTTGATACCCACCTCAATTTCTTGCACGGTGAAGAGCTTAGTAGTAGTGTTGACCAAGGGAGGGGGGTCCACCTTAGGATCTTGCTCATAAAGCTGCTTTTCATACTCGAACCATTGATAGGTTGTGATATTATTTTCAATTTGTTTCTTTCTCGTTTGAAGTTCCTTCCAAAATTACTTGGGGTTATTTTTTCCCAAGAAGATTAGTTCCTCCCTCCTTGAGATCATGAAATCAACTTTTTTCTTTCTTACAATTTGCTTGTAAGATTTTATGTTTATTTCTTTATGGCTTGACTCTTTCAAAGTTTTCCTTGTTGTTTTTCATTCCTCATCAAACCAAACATTATCTAGAAAGCAATTTGCTTCAGATTTCCTATTTTTTGCTCTTTTGCATTCTGTAAGTGCGCTTTGGATTAAATTTGTTAGCTCATGGCTATGAAGGCACTGGGATGTAATTTTCTCCTTGTTAAATAGCCTCTTTAGCGCTATCTTGAAGGTGTTACAATTTTTTTGAGTCAACATAATTCTTCCCTTTGAAGGAGGTTGTTGAATGTGTTGATTTTTAGTCCTATGTTGTCGTTGTTCAGCCCAAGTTAGACTTAAATAGATTAGTTTATGATTAGATTTCAACTCCCACGGTTGTTCACCAATCAAAACTTCCTCCATTTTCTCACACAAGCCATGTGAGCAAATTGCATAGTCTACTACACTTGCTCCATTGTAGGTATTGCAGGCAAAATTGCCAGAATTCGCCCATCTAGCCAACCCATTACAAATGACTAAGTCAAATGCCCCACATAAAGTAAGCAGTTGTTCCCCCCCCAAAAAATTAGAGCTTTTGTTGTCCTCTGAAACTCTTGTCCATTGATGATTTCTCTCTTCTGTAAGCCAAATGGGGTTGCAGTCTTCCTTACAACGAACAATACTAGCTTGTTCACATGTTGTCCTAGCATTGAAATCACCCACTATAAGGACTTCACTTAGTTGAGAGTATGCTGCAATATCATTTTTTAAGGCTGCAAAGGGGTCTTTGTGGTCAAGCCTTCTGCTTTTGTAAGTTTTTGAAACTTTTGGAGCAAAATAACATGCTGCAATCCTGATGATGTTACCATTTTTTGATATTTTAAACCAAATGAATTGTTTATTTGCGTCTTCTCTTTCTAACTGAATGAGATGACATTTTTTTTTCTTCACTAAGACCATGATACCCCCGTGTCCTTTACCATTCTCAACTGCTATGTTCCACACTGCCATCTTCACATACTCTTGAAACAGAGGTGTCTTGCACCCTTCATGCTCATGTGTTTCCAATAGACAAATTATGTCCCTATCTTCTGCGATAGGTCCTAACCCAGGTCCCCGCCTCCAAGGATAACCTCTGTAATTCCAACAGACTAATCTTAAGGAAACCTGGGAATAATTTGATTGCTATTTGTTTTGGTCTACAAGACTCAAAGTTGAGTCTTCACCCCTATTTGTCCATACTGGCCTTGTTGCATATTTTCCTGCTAATGAAATTGTTGTCTCTTCTTGGCTACCAACTTGCTTTCATGTTTTAGAATGAGGACCGAAAAAGGCAATAAAAGTTTTTCCTTTGAACAACCATGCCATTTTTCCCTCATCCCTTGCTGCCCTGACCTTTGACAACTCTTCACTTCTTTCCTCTTGCTGTCTAATAGTTAAATCTTCGTCTAGAAAAAGTGAGAGCGTCTCAAGAGTTGCTTTTTGCCTAGGAGAATTTCCTTGTCACGCATTCTTGACAAGATGACTTTTATGGGCCTATATCTCTCGCCACTAGGCTTACCCACCCTCCATGCTTGGCAAATTCGGCCTTGCCAAAGCAACTTGTCCTTCAAAAATTCACTTGTAAGATTGAGAGTACACTCATTTTTTCCATACTCTCTCACACCTTTGATAATTATGTTTGTTGCTCTACCTTGTCTTTCCTTTTTTTCTCTACCTTGCATGTCGTCCCCCTGGCTGTGTGTTTCTTTTTGCATATGAGCAAAGTTGCTAATGACTTGTGCCCAAGTTTTGGGATTTTTTGTAAAATCTCTTTTCTCTTCATCCCTTGCTTTCACTCCATGGGCGTATGCTTGTTCACCTGTTTTCCCTTCAACTTTGGGTGTTTTAGAGTTCATCATCTCTCTAATTTCCACTGCGGAATCTTCCCTAATTTTCCTGACATCCTTCAAACCTTGCTATTCAGCCTTTGCTTCCAAAAGGGTTTCTTGCAACATTGTCACTTGATCTATTAAAACTTTATTGTTTTCTGTTAAGTTCTGATTTTCTATCCTATTGGCATTTAGTAACTCTTGCACGTATAGGTCAGGTGACCATGTGAGAGGTGTGGATGTGGGACTGTACAACGCATAATCACTGTTGTCTTTAGTTATGTTGCTGTTACACCTTTGCAAAAGAGGCTTGTTTGAAAGTTTATTACGAAGGGACAATTTTTTCCTTGTCTGTTCCCATTTTAGACGAGCAACTCTGTGTTTTAAAATACCTTGAAACTGTTTGGCATTGACCCAAACCCACTTCCTTGCTTTGCTTGAAGAGACAATTTTCACTTGACCTAAATGGTTTGTTTCACCCGAGAAGGGTACCTCTTGCCCATTTTTTATGTGTGTTGAAGGTATTGTCATTGCCATAGGGGCAAGAAAAAAACATAGAATAAGGAACATGACAATACCTGCCTGTCTATTGGAGACAAAGGACTGAAAATTCGGGAGCCTACCTAAACCTCTTATTGTTCCTGTTCCCGGACCTGGACCCATCGCTGTTCCTGTTCCTAGACCCGTCGCTATCCACTCCCGACCAGGACGACCCACCACACCTCCGCGGGCACACTCCTCGCGGACGTTTCTCTCTGGTGCTCTTGATTGGGATGGTGTTCCTGGTGCTGTTCCTGGTATATCACTAAATTTTATAACTTGTCTAATATTGTAAAATCACTTTCTAATCAAGTTCAATAGAAGTTTATTGTAATATTATAATATAGATGTGAAGGCGAGATATATCGTCTGATATTTTGAGCTATATATACAAAAGAATTTGGGTACGCTATTCATGTACAACTCAAATATCATTTTTTGAGCTAATTGATTTCTAGCAACATAAGCAAATATAACAACAAAGAATGAAATTGGTTTGTGAGACATTTTAACATTTACTAAATGGTATAATTTCTAATTGCAATATCTTTAGGGTTCTTATTAAAAACAATAATTAGAAAAGCACTTCGACATTCCCATTCACCAGTTTAGGGAGTATGCTAGTTATATTTATGTTGAAGGCATTATATATGAATAACTTTTTCCCAAAACCTATGGAACTGATTGACAGGTTTTGCACTATTAAACCTCCTTATTTTCTCCGATTGAAGACTTCCTAAATCCTATCTCGATACCTATACGAAATTCATACCAATGTATTTTCATCATGTAAGAAATATAGAAGTATTTGTTGCATTCCTCACATGAAAATTGCTGGTCCAAATAAAGTAAAAACTATAATGTAATAGATGTGGTCTCCCTATTTTTACTTTCTCTTTATATATATGTGTGATTGTTTTAACCATACCAGTGGCCATATGAAGTCAATTATAGAGGAGACTTATTTTTACATTATATTTTGAGTCAAAGAAGATTAAGTGGGCAAGTATGGTTAATCAATAATCTATAGTAGAGAACTTTATATATATATATATATATATATATATATATATATATATGTGTGTGTGTGTTTGTTTTAACCACACCAGTGGCCATATGAAGCCGAGGAGACTTATCCTTGCATTATATTTTGAGCCAAAGAAGGTTAAGTGGGCAGGCATGGTTAATCATTAATTTATGGTAGAAAACTCCAACTCCATTCCTTGTGGAATAGTTGAGAATGACACCGGAGCTCTTTGTATTTCTGGCCACTCTAATGAAATGCCAGTGCCACCACATCTTGTAAATACAGAACGCGTGACACCAATTAGCAGAAACCGATCAAGCAGGTCCGTTAGAAGATCATTTTCCAGCAACGTAGCACCTATAGGGTTGGTTATTGAAGAAGATAAGATTTCAGCCTCGAACAGGTAACTTCCTGATTTGTTTTGGATCATTGAAATGTATAGAAGATGGGCATTATGGTAATATGTATTAGAGAATCCATGATATGAATATAGAAGTGGGATTGCGTGTATACCCTACAATTGCAGCATCATCGCCGTCTTTGAAGCTTTCAATGTAATCTCCAATCATGAGCACGTCCATTATTTTAGTTGCATTATCAGAGATTTCTGTCATGTATGTGGAAAGAACTCAGGAGTTTAGAAAGTCATTCTGAAACTGTTCTCATCTGTGCAAAAGTGAAGTGAGGAGCAGTTATGATTGTAAACTACATATGAATTGGGCTTGTATCATTTTTAATGTCCAAGGCTAGAGTTAGATATTTCAGTAATCTTTATGATTCTGAACATCAATATAACTTTCGTTTTCAATGGCAGGTCGACATAAGCACTTTTTTATCAAAGCTGCAAGAGGTGTATGAGCCATACAAAGTTAGTGGCAAAGCATTGGTGTGGTGAACCTTATGAGATTGATCTTCTATTAGCATGATTTTCGCTTGAAGAAAAAACTGTACTTATTTATTTAATATGTTTTCATATGACGAAAGTAGAGGGTAAACGATTATGGAAAAAAACTAGCTACTATGATCAATTTTTTAAAGTAATTTCTATTCACGAAAAAAAGAGATTCCAAAGTCTAGTGGAAAATCAAAGCTGATCGATATTGTTTGGAACATTGACTGGTACTTGTAGAGATACATTTATGATATTCTTTGACCTTATTATCCATCAAATTTATTGTTAGTTTGCATCTCCTCTCTTTTATGAGACTTTATTAAGATTGTTGGTTTTTATCCTAAGTGGGAATTCGTCTATTTCAGTTTTTTTTTTTCCTTTCAGAAGTGTCTATGTTACAATCGTGGATTACAGTTCATTTTCTCGAAGTTGTCACCATATAAACAAGGTTGGGTTAGGTTGAAAGAAAACTTTCACAAAGTCTAGTTTGAGTGTTCCAACAAGTTCAATTTATAACGGTCCAATTGGGTTCTATATATGATGTGCCAACGTAATTATAGTCCAGACCTCTTGGTTCGATCCCTTCATCAATTTCGAGTCTCAAGTTCAGAGCATTTTTTGGGTTTGGTTAAGTTTCATGCATGTATGCACAGCTGCTTGACACATGTCCCAATGACGTCACACCTCCCATGTGAGTAGGCGGGGTTACAGGAGTTATGACGGATGCAAAGAATGTTTATAAACAAGTTTATAAAGCCTCTACACTGTCCCTACCTAAAAGCTTGGCAACATGCATACTTTATCTACAGTGAGGTTACCGTGAGGTATCGTGAGGTATTCTGTTGTCAGGGTTTTTCCAGACGATTTGATAGAGATGTTACCGTGAGGTTTGAGGTTGTCAGGGTTTTTCAAGAAGATTTGATAAAAGTAAAGATATTACAGTTTGTGGAAGTCTTTAAAATGGGGTTGGTTAAACGTTTTACTTTTTGGGTTTTTTGGCTGGAATTTTGCGATGTAAATTTGGACAAAATCGCTATTTTCTGTTATTTAAATTGTATTTCTGAATACATAAATGGATTCAGTGTGCTGAAAAACCTCTAGAACACTAGGCTTATACAAACTTAGCCAATCAAATCTACAAATCCAACCATTCATCATCAGATTTCAAACAAATTTGAACAAAAAAAAGTTATCAAAACATGGTCAAAAGATAAAACGTTTAAACTACTACCTTTAAAACCTTAAAACCCTGTAAGCAACTCATAAGCTCAAGAGTGAGAACAAGCCCAATTATCTTAAAGGTCTGTTGGCCATACACGTGATTTGGTGATCTCAAACAAAAATCATGCACTCAATTTGTATTCACATGGTGAAACAATGAGTGCAACAAGTCCCACCTAGATTCATGTAGGTATCATAATATTGTTGAAAATATCATTGAAAAATCTATGTGCATATGCACTGAGTTTTTTTTAAGATGCAAGCAAGAATCAAGCATGTTAAAGTGCATATATGTATATATTGTCATGCTATGGTATTGGGTGTTATACAAAAATCAAATCATGGCATGGCATTGGGTGTTATATATATTATGTTGACAAAAATCAAATTATTAGAAAAATTGTAGTATTAAATTTGAGGTTTGTTATTGAAGTTAAAGTTGATTGCTGAATTTTAGGGAGTCAATGTAATTGTCCTTTAACATAAAACCTAAGGATTGATGAATGGTTACATATACCAATCAATAGAGTAATCAATGAACTAATAAAAAAATGATTACCAGATTTTCTACTTATGTATGTGACCGTATGTATTGCATCATAGAATACTTTAGAAAGGATGACAAAATATATAAGGTTTGTATAACCTATTGTATTGATGCCTGCAAGATCAATCTATTAAGTGAGAGATTGTATCTTGTGAGCCCTATGTTGTAGGAGAGAAAATTACAGAAGCATACTGAGCCATTAAGCTATGAGTTGTTTCCGGGTGAGGATCTCTGTGTCGTATAGTTTGAGGTTGAAGCCATTGAAGCTTGATTTATAATTCTATGTAACTCTATGACACAATGTGGTTTTAATGTTAACAAAGCTAACTTTTTGTTGATTTGTTGAGCATTGATTGCATGAGTTGTTGCTCTTATTGTTTGTTTCTTAAGTAAATTTGAAATCATTTTAGGTTGTTTGTTAGTATTGAAACATGTAGCAACAAATTGCAAAGTGTTGCATTGACATTTCTT
>ML792143.1:469658-504249 GCA_009831015.1 Picea engelmannii | reverse complement strand
TTTGGATTTCCTTCACTTTAGGGGCTACTCTTGATGTTGTAATGTTGGAGGAAATAAGATAGTAATATAATCAAAGGTCTAAACAATATTGTTGTATTGTGGGGTGTGTTATCACAAAATCTAGCACTTGTGCAAAGCCTTCACAAGGTGCTTGACTAGTGTAACATATGGAAGTATTTTCCATTGTCACCAAAGCAAGTAATTTCCTCGTTTTAGTGAAAGATAGAGATCCAACATAAGGGAGGCTTCACTAACAACCTAAAAGGATCCTATAGAAAGCTAAGGCAAGTCTACAACCCTTTATCTTGGTTACTTGATTAGCTAGGTCAAGGTTAAGGGAAAGATAAATATGAATTAGACAAAGCAAATTGATTGTGTGTGTGTGTGTGAGGGGTGTTGCTAAGGCAATCAATGATGTTTATTAATGTAGAAAAGTAAATTAAATGCCCTGGAACACTAGCTATCAAAATAAAAATAAAGGATGTAATAAAACTTGAATGAAAGATAAGATACTTTAGCATGTAACAAGTTTATAACAACAAGAAGTAAATGGTCCTAAAATCAACAAGAATCCAATGCAAGATATGCCACATATAAGATAAAAGAATAGTAAACCATTGTCTAATAATTGCTTGAAATAAAGAGCATTAAACTATGTTAAACATATGCAAGATGACAAGTCCTAATGATTGGAAATGTAGTTAATGTAACAATAATGATGTTAGATGATGAACTTAGGCCAAGATGCAAAACGTTAGGCCAGGGATGATGTCTAATGAAGATACAATGCAATTAGTCCTAAGCTAACACAAGATGTTGCGAGAGAAAGAGATAAAAAAATAGGGTTTATTATCACTTGCAACAAGAGAAAGACTAATGTTGTCCTAAATCCTTGAGCATATGGAGTCAATGCACCAATTTTAATGGAGGCTAAAAGCAAGATAATATTTAAATATTAAAACCCTAGGGTTGTACAATCACAAACCTAGGCTTAATCTTCTAGGAAAACAAACTCTAAGGTAGAACAATCTCAAACCCTAGGTGTCGTCCTATGTCTTCTAAGACATCTAGCAAAAGATCAAGGTGGAAACAAGGTCAAAACCTAGAGTTGTACAATCACAAGTTCTAGAATTTTACCAATAAAGACAAGTTTAGAGAGATGTACAATCACAATCCCTAAATTTGAACTTATATGCTTAAACAATCTTAAGATGAATGATTACCAAGGAAGAGGATGCACAATTGAAATCCTTCTAGGGTTTCAAACAAGATTATCCAAGGGAAACAAGATAACATGCAACTTATCAACCATTAGATACAACATATACTTAAAACACCATGAACGAACATAAATACTTGGAAATAACACTTACTATACCAAGTCACTATGCATGAGGAAACCCTAATTCATGGACCATCCACCAAAAACAAGACAAAGCATCCACAAGATTACTCTCCAAGAGGTGCACATAAGTACTCCATGATGAGAAAAGAAGATTAGAAGACAAGAGAAGTGATTCTCCATATGATTTTATAATGAGGGAATGTTATCCTTCTTATATGAGACAACCCCAATGCTTTAACCCTCAAAATCCCCTAAAAACATAAAATATCCATGATGCAAGGTGGATAGGTCAATGTTGAACCCCAAAATAACCTCTAATATAACGATAAAATGAAAACACATCAAAACATCCCCTAAACAATGACACGTGTGGTTTTGAGAGCCTCCAAAAGCCATGACATCATGCTCTAGAAGTGTAAAGGTGCCTCCAAAAGCTATGTCTCTCCATCAAAGGGTGCAATCATCATCAAGGGTCACATATCTCTCCCCAAAGGTCATGTCTCATCACCATCAAGTGCCAACTCATCATAAAAAAGGATGCCCACATGCTAGGTCAGCCCACCAAGCATCAAATCATGATGTTATAATCACAAATGCAATGACCAAAGGCTAGGGTGTGACGTCATAGGTGAAGAGAGCTCCATAACCTCTCCAAAGAGGTGTGACATCATATCCAAGTGAAACATCATCAAATCAAATGCTAACATGATCAGGGAGTGCAATGCCCATCCTGTGGGGCTTTATTCCCTCTCAATGGTACATCATGATGTATGTGCAACATCCAAGCTCAATTTTCCATTGTCCAAGGTCCAGGAGCTGTGGAAAGGTGCCCCAAGGCATGTCATACCATCAAAAGGCCCAATGTTGTGCATCAAGTGTGCAACGTCCTCTATACAATGTATAATGTCCCATGCATCATCATGAAAACGTCCTCCAAAGAACCATGTCAAGGTGCATCATGACCAAACAAGCTCCAAAAAATCAAGTAAGAACAACAAACACAAGATACAAAATCCATTAGGATCATATAAAACAAGTCATCACTTAATACAAGATTCATGTAAGCAATTCAAATTAGGTGTCTTCTTCAAACTTCACACTAGCTGAAGACTTTATGCAATTTGCCAAATTTAGGTATGGGAGGACCATCATAAGACCCTATTAGGTGTGCTAGTACCTAGGTAAAGAGATAGTTCATGTGAAACCTTTCAAAGTGTAAGTATAATGAATGGGCTAACATGGGGTTTACTTCATGGTCATGGAGTCATTGACATGCAATGTAACCATGCTCCGTCCATCCCCATGAGCACCTTTGTAGAGGGAGTGCTTGTTTCTTGAGATACCATTTCCTTGACAGTGTGTGTATTCCAAACCCCTTTCTTGCCTTTTGATATTATTTTATTGATTTTGCAAGTCCCCTTTTCAGGTTTCAAGCATTCATTTTTTCTTACTGGGATTAAGTCCTTTTAATTGACATGCATTCAGTGCATTAGGACTAGGGGCGATCACCTCATAGAGAGGGGGAAGATCTCAAGTTGATCTTGGGATTTTGACTTGGTCATTATTATCCCATTGTTTCTTCATTCTTTTATAATATGCTTTTCTTTTGATTTTTTATAGCAACTGCATCAACCTCGACATTCTATCCCTTTTTCTCATAGGAGAATGAACCATGGGCCTTTTGGGGGTACATGTAACAACCTTACCAAAAGATAGGACAACAAAGGAATCAATATAAAAAGTGTTAAGTATGGAAGGGAGCAATACGCCATCCCTATCAAGGCCTCCCAGTAGCACCCCTATTCCCCAAGAGTGACAACATTGGACTAGGACACAAATGATGGCCACCAACATGAAACAAGGAAAAAATCATAATTTCCAAGTTCACGATCCATTATCGGACTTCAACCCATGATGCTCATCTAAATTCCTAATGCATTAAATGTCACACTTTATATGAAACAATGACTAGTACCTCATGTGTGTTGGGTCACTGTCATTGGTTGAACCATGTTGATTAAGTTAAATGAGTTGAGTTGGATGAGAGGGGAGGCATCTGAGGGGCTGTTATCTATGGAGAATACTGATCAATATCATAATCCGGATCATTGTCTTCATTGTAGGCCATGAGACATGATCTCCTCTAGTTATCCCTAGGTGAGAGGGGGTAGCAGGGTGCTCAATCCACCCTGAGTTAGTTTTCTTCAAAATTGTATTGTGCGACATTTGGTGAGGACTTCTTCTATTGCAATTTTTAATATACCTTTAAAAACAAGTCGAATTGGCATCTTGATATCTAGCAATGTGGATTGAGTTTTGTTTTAGTTGATGTTGGTATCTTATTTGTTCCCTACGACAACTTCTATAATTAGGGTGATGAGAGGGTCTAACAATTAATTTCCTTTTAGTATATGAGAATAAGGAATTTATGCTTTACTACTCATTGGTGTGTTGACACCCTTGAGCTAAGCTACAATTTGGTAAGTGGATATGGATGAATCTTCAATTTATCACTAGATTCATAAGTGTCTCTTTGCCAATCAATGGAATGACCTTATCGATGATAGATAAATATTCATTAGTGACACTCAATTTTTAATTTTTGATTACATCTGAGGGTTACCCTATATACCATTTGTACCTTGAGTTTTACAAGTGTTCTTTATTCAACTGGATCTATTAATGCTTCTTGGTTAACGAGTTGTTTCTTGATTTTCTATTTCATCTTCTTTTCATTTTTAACTTCTTGAACCTTGGAAACATATTTTTATTATGATTCCTTAAGATTTATTTATTGTTGTTAGGTAGGATTCTACTAATGTTTTTAACATTTTCCTTTTAAGCGCCTTTTATGCTACTATTCTATTGTTGAAGTTCTTTTATTTGTTGTTGAAATTAGTGGACTATTGCATCTTGACAATCCACATTCCTTTGGGTTTAAACAATTTCTTCAACTTTGTCAACAAAGACTTTGTTCAAATTTATTATTTTCATTCTACATCTTCACAATTTTGTTGTTGTGATTCTTTGTCACATTAAATTGCAACATTTTGGAAAATTGGAATTTGATTCTTAATTTGCAAATTATAAATCATTTCCTCATATTTTTTTTTTTTGTTAACTTGCTTTACTAATTTCATTTGTAGAAGAAACACTTCATGTTGAAAATCATTGTTAACATTTTCAAGAAGTTGGACTCTCCTTATATATTAGGAAAACTCAATAGTAAATGTTCCTTCCTCTATTTGATTCTTTGAACCTTTAATTAAATTTATTTATTTTGTCTTTTTGGAGGGTAGAAAAACCTATCATAACTAATTTGTCAATTGACAATGAGAACAACCATCAATGGTTTCTATCCACGAATACATGCTAGCTTGTCCTTGAAATGACCCACTAATGGGGTAGACCTCCACTACTACCAAATGCCTTTGAAATTTAGGTTGTTAACCTTTTTCCTTATGTTAAAGAAAGAGGATGTTAAGTACCAAAGATCTGAATACAAAAACACATACAATAGATCCAAGAGGAATATATAAATGCTTCATTGTCTATTATTTCCAAAACCTTTAAGTTAGGGAAACACCATACAATCAATCCTTTTAAGGAAGAGATCCACTCTTGATCACTTTCCTCTTCGAGGGGGAAACCTCCTAATAATTTATGCTCCAAATACAATACTTCTTCAATCATGCCCATTACATTGCCAATACCCCTTTATATAATACTACCTACCACCTAAGAAATTTTTAGAGGAGGAACCTTCTAGTAGGTGGAACCTTTTCATAAACCCTCTTACATTTATTGTGTTCACATTGTTATCACATGATTTGTAGTTAGGGAAAAGCTCAAACCAAATGAAAAACATGTGACACAACTAGGGACACCTATCACTATCACCTCAATAGATATCCCCCTCATTTTAGTGATGGACAAGTCCAACACAAGGGAGGCTTCCTGAGAGACCCTACCAGGATTGTAAGGGAAAAGGCCAAGAGATGAAGGAACCACCCCTATAGGTCACGATTAAAGGGTCTTGAGGTTTGATGGAGGATGAGTATAGGTCAAGGAAAAGGCCGCCAATTGATAATATATGCAAAAAAATTGTTAAACAACCCAAACCAAGACAATGCATGATGAAATAAGCCTCGAGACAAGAGGGAAAAAAGCAAGAAATATTGTTGTCCCAAAATTGCAGCATATAATAGTGATATATCAAAAACAATAGAAATATAACAACTGCAAATCAGACCATCAAAATCAACATGTAATATTGGATAACAAAGCTTATAATTAGTAAACAATATTCCAATGCTTAAGCCAAGATTTTGATGGCAAAGGAGGGCGTACTTTCAGCACCCGTCTAATATCTTTTCCTTATCATTTTCCATTGATCATTTCCTTTTTAAAACTTTCCTTATCCAGTTTTTCCTTACTTTTCATTAAGGTATGAATCTTTCCCCACATGCCATTTTTATACTATTCTTACATATTTCTTAAGGAACTTGCTACTTTCATGTACTAACACTTCCTTACAGTAGTTGTAACTCCTTACAATGGTTTCTTTACTATAGCTGCAAATCCTCACAAGTGGCTACAATTCCTCTATGTTGTTGTGACTCTAAGCACAATACAACTCCTACAACTCAAATTGTACTCTTCGTTGCTGCAACTCCGAGTACGATCCCGTGCTACAACTCCAAGTACAAATTCTGCCAGCACAACATTAAAAAATACAACCGACAGTCATGGAATGCTTCTCACATGGGAAAGTGACAGAAGGCAAGTGGATAACCAAAAGATAAATCGGTTTTCCTACCAACTGTCGCTGAACTAATCCAAGTCAGCACATGACCAATATTTGCTAAAGTTTGACAATATAAATGTCAACGGATGAACAACCGATTCTCGAGGTTGTCCATTCGTCCCCTTGTGTTATTTTAGACATCAATATATTGTATAAGAACCCCATCTCCCCTAGATATGGGGGAGGGGAGAATTATTCTAGCGATAAGCATTCGACCATTATTGTAATCTTCAGACTTTTGCAATATAATTTATTTTCTTCTCCTATTCGTGTGATGGTGTGTTGAACGTTTATGTGATTTTGATTTTGTAGCCTAGTGCCTTGTTTAAGGGGGTAGGACCCCCTCCTTAGTTAGGTACTTCCTATATATTAAAAAGTAGGATTTAGCATTTTAGTTATGTTTATTTGATTTTTTTAGCTATTTTTTTTCTTAATTTGTTGCAATTCCATATTCATAGTTCATTGGAACTCAAGTGTGGTTGATGTTTAGTTTATTTATAACGTGAGTTTTGTGATTTTGAGCTGCAACTCAACGTTGATTCAAATCATGTAAGTTTGTAAACATGGAATGTTGTTGCAACTCATGTTGTTGCCATTTGAATTACTATAGCCTTCATGTTGTAGCTTTGTTGTTGCAACTTCGTTACCACAACTTGCATTTTTGTAGCTTCATTGCTGCAACTCCCATTGTTGCAACTTGTGTCATTGTAACTTTTGTGCTGCAGCTCCATTGCTGCAACTCCGCTTACAACTTTACTTCATTCTATTTTCTCTTATATTTGTGAAAGATTGGTATTGATATTATTGGTTTTATAAACACAAACACATAATTGTTACAACAAGATCATCATTTTACTTGAGCAAGTCACCATTAAACATTAGCATAGTTTTCCTTTCTACGAGTGTGATTTAATTTCACGTGACATTTACTTTGCAATTCTAGGAATAATGTAGCTCGGTGACTTAATTAAGTATCTTGAAATTTCGACTCGTGACATTAAAAGTACTGCAACTTCTTATAGCCATCACAACACTACTCTTGCATATACGGTGCACGACAGTTCGTAAGTAAGATACGACCCCAGATTGATAATTAAATGCACAACTTTTCAGTTGCTCACTAAGTTAATTATGAAGTGATTGAAAAGTCCATTACTACTTACCTGGGGCCCAAGGTATGTAGAAATCAAAAATCAAGTCTCATCTACAAAGGGTTAGAGGATACACTCATCAACTCGTAATGGAATCTTCCTCCCATCCATGGCAGATAAATAGTAAGTACCCTTTTTAGACTTCTTGTTTACAATGTAAGGGCCAAGCCATACAATTTCACTTTTCTTGTCATACTTTGACATTCCTTTCCTTTTATCCCACATGAGTGCAAGGATACCTTCATCAAATTAAACATATGATATATCTTCAATGTAAGGTTGTATGGGAGGATCTCCTTCAACCATTTGTTTGATAGCTTTTTATCGCTCTTGATCATTATTTCCCTCGTCCTTATTCAGTATCTTGATGGATCCTAGATCCTTCCCTGGTATTTCACAAGATTTTCCTTATACTTATCTGTCTTAGACAATAGTGTATCAATATAATATTCTCCTGCTTACAATAAATCCCAAGGATCATAATCCATGATCTGAGGTGCCACATCATATTCACAATCACTCCAATAATCAAAGCTATTTGGATCAATAACATGATTCTTGGCAACCGATAGACTATACAGAATCTCAAATGCCCCATCCCCCATAGGGATATGCACATGACTAAAGTCCATACAGAGAAAAACACCAAGGGTAATGTATCAACTTCTTGAAAAGAGAATGCCCCAAGCATCTAGCACATTGATCACAACCACATTCATATTGATCTCGATGTGGGGAAACACTTGTAATTAAACCTTCAAATCCTCTATGAGACCGTGAACCTTTACTCTCTTTGAATCGATGCCACAAATGTTTCCATAAGTACAGGTCATTTTCAAACCGAGTTGTTTCATGACCTTCAATGACATCACATTTTCCAAAGCCCCATAATCCAACATACAATTGTTCAGATGAAAACCATTCATGCTTAGAGAGAGGTAAAAAGGTTGAGTGTCTTCTCTCTAATTCCCATGATACATAATATTTAAAATTACCGGAGGATCCCCTACCTCTTCTTATATTTTCAAAGTCTTCAAAATTTATTTCCTCATATAAGGAATCTTGCACATATCGACCATGGGCACCACCATGTTCATCTTTCCAATCATACTAGGTATGTCTATGTTCAAGCGAAGATCCTCATTTGCTGGCACAGGCTGCGGAAGCAGGTCATGTATAGGAGGTGGAGGAGGTGGAGGAATTGCCTTTATTGTTGGAGGAGGCGAGGCTGGAACTTTGTTTCTCTTGGAGTATGTCAAAATTTCCCTTTTCCTCAACTTCTCCTTCAAGCCTTCATCCATTTGGTTCAATATTTCCAACTGAGCTTGTCTAGCTACCCGCTTCCTGACTTCCTCAAATTGTTCCTTCGTGATGTCAATGTATTCATCATCTTTGAATGTGTAAGTTGTATCAGTGAATTTCAACTGGTCTACAAAGCTTGGATCTTCTTCTTCCCTCTGTCTTGGAAATTCATGTTCCCAATGAGGTTCTTCACAAGGAAAACACCACGATTATCCTTCCATGTTAACCATCCCAACAAGATTCAGGGTGTCAGGTGCCTTTGCTTCTTTCCCTGGCTTTGAATTCCAACCCGTGTTTTCCCTTTGCTATCTAATAAATTGAGGTCTTGGATCATAATGACGCCTCTCTAAATTCATCAACTAGTTCATGATCTAGTTCTAGCTTTGGACGAATTGAGTATTCATTTGATCAAACTTTTGAGCTAAAAGTGTGACTAGATATTTTACACTGTTGGTTGACATATTTGTCTTAAGTTCTACTTTGGTACAAGGGAACTGAAAAGGTTCAATTTTAGAACTGATAAGATGTTATTCGATCTGCACAATATATTCTTTGGTCTTTGCTAAACTGTCAAGAATTTTTTCCTTAAGGATAAAACCAAACTATCCTTCAAAAGAATTCAAATAAAGAAGGAGAACGACTGCTTCTGGTGGGAACAAATCCTTTGGGATTTGGCTGAACAAGTTGTCGAATCTATAATCAAATTCCTTCATTGTTTTGTTCTCTTTATTTTTAATTTGTTTGAATTGCATCAACAACATTCCACTATCCTTCTTTTTGGTATGTCTCTTCTTGAGAAAATTTGTGAAAGCTTGATATGGTTGCAAGTGATTATTGGGTATGCTTCTGAACCACTTCTTAGCATCTTCATCAAGAGAGGAATCTAGTAATTTCATTGCAACATCCTCATGTTCCACACTGTTATATTCCATAGCCACACTGATAGAGTCAAGGTGTTCTTCAGCCATAATAACAATGTTTCCGGTGAACATTGGTAACCAATTGTGAGATTCCTTCAGCATGTTATTAGGGTATCTAGGGATGTTGGCCATATTCAATGGCTTGTAAAGGTTTCTAGACCAAGGGTGAGCCATTGGGGAAAAGGGAAAGCTTCCTTTGAACAAATTTTTGACCACATGTGGGTTATGGGGAGGCCTTCGTTGATAAACTTGATAAGTTTTGAACCTTCTCTTGGGAAGAGTCCTTTGAAAGGAGGGGTTCTTAGGTTGTGGATTTGTCAGATGAACCTTAAGAAAATCTCATCAAAAGTCAAAAGGGAAATTCCATCAAATGGATTCGTCATACAAGCTAGATGTAAAGGCTTTGGGATAGATTTGCTAAGAGTCGTTATGGGATCATAAAGGATTCAAAATCCTCCCCGGAAACGACACCAAAATTTTTATCGCACGATTTGTAGTTAGGGAAAATCCCAAGCGAAACGACAAACATGTGACACAACTAGGGACACATATTGCTATCACCTCAATAGATATCCCCCTCATTTTAGTGATGGACAAGTCCAACATAAGGGAGGCTTCCTAGATGACCCTAGTGGTATTGTGAGGGAAAAGGCCAAGAGCTGAAGGAACCACCCCTACAGGTCAAGATTAAAGGGTCTTGAGGCTTGATATAGGATGAGTATAGGTCAAGGACAATGCCTCCAATTGATAGTATCTGCAAAACAAATGTTAAACAACCCAAACCAAGACAATATATGATGAAATAAGCCCCGATACAAGAGGGAAAAAATAAATAATTCTTGTTGTCCAAAAATTGCAGCATATAACAATGATATATCAACAACGATAAAAATATAAGAGCTGTAAATCAGACCATCAAAATCAACGTGTAATATTGGATAACAAATCTTATAATTAGGAAACAATATTCCAATGCTTAAGCCAATATTTTGATGGAAAAGGAGGGCTGCAGAAGAGTGTTATCAACAATTTTTGTGACATCCCTATGGTTGTAGCAAACATTTTATACAACAACAAATTCTAACCACTGAAATCAACAAGTAAGTCCTCCAAACAATAGCCCTTTAACAATAGATTAATTATCACAGCTCACAAGCAAATTTCAGCAGTAGAAAAGTGGAGATATTGTATGAGAAAGAGTGTTTGTTGCAACCCTAAGGGCTGTAGATTAAAGTTTATTACATCATAATAATCATTTGACAAAACAAAATTCATTTGATGTAGAAGAGAGTCTAAAGCATGTAAAGTTCAAATCCAATGTGATCAATTTCAATACCTCAATTTTCATGTTTATCAATGCAACATATATAATCTCCAATGCAAAGATTACTGACCTGTTATTGGGTGAATGGAGTCTCTTCCTTGGAAGGAAGACTAACCAAAGAGCAAGAAGAATTTTTTCTTGAGAGTTAAACCCTTATAAAATCCAAGAAAACAACAATCCTTCCAAATTGTCTAGCTTGAAATCCAAGATGACCTAGGGTTTAATAATTTCTCTAGGGGTGTAAACCCTTTTACTTCCTAGAGAAAAAAAAAAACTATCCAAGCCTTGCAACAAGGGTGTAAATCTTCTTTCTCCTTGTGGAAAGCCTTATATCCCTTCAATAACAAAGAAGAATAAATTTTGGTTGAGGGTGTAAGCCCTTTTACTCCTCCTAGGGTTTAAGATATTCTTTTTGAATTTAAACAAGAAAGATAACAATAGATTGTAGAAATTACTCACCAAATCGAACAGAAAGCGTGAAAGAAACCTTGACTACTAATAAATCATCCAACGATTTAACAAGAGAGACCACCAAGATAAATCACTAGCCTTTAAATCTTCCAAAACAAGACTTTGCATCCATTTGCACAAGAAAAAGAGAGGCCAAAATTGCAGTCCAAAGAGTAATATTATCAAGTGATGAGTTATGAGAAAATGAAAATGACTTGCCTCTATTTATATGAGGAAAACCCAAGTCATAGTTTGTCCACATTACAATTAAATCCATAATTTTAGGCTAAAACCAAAATTAGAACACTTAATTAGCAATTCAATTTGCTCTTTTTGTCCACATAGGCTACAAAATGACAAAAAATAGCAAAATGATGGAATGTAAGCCCATAAAGATCCTACCCAAGGTGGAACGTGTGAAGGTAAGCCTCCAAAGGATAGGATTTCAAGCTAGGAAGGTGCCACATCATCTCAAAGTCAAGCAATAATGTGGGGTCTCAATCCCACAACACCACCAAGTGCACCAAATGTGCCAAACATCCCCTCAAAAGTGTGGCGTCATGCTCTAAAGGAGGGACGTTTGGGCATAGGAGGATGACGTCATATCCTCTTCATGCTTTCAAGTCTCGTTCAAGTGCTAGGGAAATCATCCAAGGTGCAACGTTCATCATCCTAGGCCTCCAATGTGTGGGGCGCAACATCCTTCTAGCGGACTTTCAAATCCCTATGAAGGTCCAAGTGGCTTAGTCCCTCCATCAATAACTTTCATTGAGAAAGGTCTCGTAAAGACAGGAAAATACGCCCTCCAAGGGTCCACAAGTCATATGAATCATGCCTAGTAATCCACATTTAATAAAAGAACCATCCATACAAGTGCATTAAATCCCCTCTTTTCAAATTAAACAAATTCTCAAAGACCTTATAAACTTGGCCAAATTTAGGTATGTGAGGGGTGTCATGGTGACCTATTGGGTAAGCTAATCCTCAAGTCAAGGAATGTTTCCCAAGAAGACCCTCTCTAGATCATGTAGTGAGTATGAGGTAGATTTTGGAAAGACTCTTGGGCATGGCGTTCTTGACATATCAAGCGATCATATTTTCTCATCTATGGGTGTCTTTGTGGAGGGTGCGTTGCATACCTTGGTTTGCAATGCAACATTTTTCCAAGCCCTTTATTTGTCTTTATTTTTATGGTCTGAACATTGAGTACTATGTGAAATGGAAATAAAAATAGTACCGCAATGCCACTTGAAGTTAGAATACATTAAGTGCTACGTGCACTGGAAATAAATGAACACCACAATGCACTCCCCCATCAAGCATGACACTCTTTATTTATTTTCTTTTAAAAGGTCCTTTAATTTTATAGAGAAACATTTCATGGCTCTCAGGAACTTAGGGCGAGCATCTAGAAGGATAGATTATGGCTTTTGATTTTTACAGTGCTAGTTGCAACACCTCTGGGCCTTTGGCCCCTTCTTCCCATGAAATGAGGTATACAATCTTCTTGGGGTCAATGAACCTGAAAACCCAAAAGATGAGGAAACATAGGGGAATAAATATGGAAAGTGGTAAGTATGAGTGGAAATGGTATGACGACCCTTCAAATAGACCCCCCAGTAGAAATCCTTTTCCATAGGGTGACCAACTTACTAGGAGACCGTGTCAACCACCAAGGTGAAATTTGGAAAAATGTATAATTTCCAAGAAAACGTTCCATAATCAAGAAAGGACCCTTTGCAGCCTGCTCAAATGTTTCAAGTATTAAGGTGAAACTTACCATGAGACTGGACTTGTTACCTCATGAAGCAATACTTGTTTTCCCTTTTTGGGCCAAGTTGGTGTGGTGGAAGCTGCTATGATGTTGTCGATGAGTGGTGATGTGTGGTGGAGAGGAGGGGACTTATCTTCTCAATGTGGGCTCTTTTGGTCATTTGGCTCTTGACACTCCATGTCTTCTACTTGCGGGCCTTGATAAATCATCTCCTTGGTTACCCCTAGAATGAGGGGTAACACACATTAGGCCTTATTTACTAAAAGTGACCTTCATACATAACAATACATATCTACTATTATTCCCCTTGGGTACCTCCCTAGGTACCCCATATTATTCCCCTAGCTACACTACATTCCACCCCACTTAAGAAAGTGTTGTCCTCAACGCTTGTTATGAGGAAGTACAACCATATACCAGGGTACAATGGATACGTGTGGACCATAATGTTGAATTAGGCTATAGAAATGGGGTCCCATGTAGAAGTGCTAATTGTCACATCCCCACATGATGCCTGCCAAGATCTTATGATCATGCACCTCTTGAGGATATGCGACACTGCAACGATTATCACTTAGCTACTTGGAAACACCAAGGATACTTCATCTGGACTACACCTCTTCACCTAGAGCATACCCATACTCTGTTTTAGGTTATGGGCGAGTCACACTCCTACTCTAGTGCTACTCACTTGTATACTTAGACTATTTGTTAACAATCTTAACACTTAGTCAGTTAAGCATATATCAATAAACATGCGAAACAAAGAGAACACTTGCAGAGAAAACAAAAGACACATAGAAATAGTGCGGGTTCCACAAGACGTGCCTAACACCCAACTAAGTTTGACTATTGAGAAAAAATTACAATATGAGCACTACTTGCTCGATTTACAACTTGGGTAGATTTGTATGAATTGCCTCACCTCACCAAGAAACTCATACACAGATTCGTCATACCAAGACTCATCCCTCACAACAACTTTCACAAATCTTGTGGTGTGCCCAACACAGACTCACCGTCTCTTCTCTGTCGAAGGACTTCACAGACCTTCGGTTCTATCTCATAGCATGCCTCACCCAGACCTACAACAAGACTTCCCCAAAATTCAAAGTCACCTTGCTTACTAGACTCAATCCAAAGAAGGTCATTCCAACTCTATCCATAGAATCACCTCAAGGTAGCACAAGCTCTCCCATGTGGAGCGACTTGGCTCCTTGAGGGAGCTTACCCCTCCTTGTCTGAATTTTCCTTAGAACCTTGGTGTTGATCTTTCCCTCTTCACTTTTCCTTCTTGGTTGCATGCCTTGTTTTCTTATATGGACTTTAAACATCACCCTTGTGAACCATTGAGTCCTTTGGGTGTGTCACACCCCTTCACGAACCAACATGCCCAAACGAACTGATGTGCCCCTTCGTGAACCAATGCACCCATGAACCCGTGCACTCATCAACCTTCACGTCCCTTGGGACCGATGCGCCCCAACCTTGGGTGCACTCCTCATGTCGATGCACCCCAACATCTTTGGTGTGCCCCTGCCTTGTGCATGCCTTGTCGAGCCGACTCTTCTGCTCATTCGATGCACCTCTTCTCTTGGTTTCTTCCACCCCATCCTTCGCATCATGCTTGGGATAGTGCCTTGGTGCGCTCATGCACCCAAGGCACCCACTTTCCCAACTAGTGTGACCCTTGGGTGCCAGAGAAACCCCAAACTTTGTCTCCTTAAGGACTTGGGCGAGGGTTCTCGCATATCTCTATTTGAGGACCTTACACTAGCCACCATGTTGAAGTAGTCCAAGCTACATTGTAAACCTGGGTCCCATGTCCAAGTGCTTATGTGAACCCCCTACTGAAGATATCGAGACTCGATAGCCACATGAGAATGGTGCTTGAAATATCTACATTGGTCATGTGGATCCAAATATGTAGATCCATCAAAAAAATCATCCACTAGTACTAGAGAATAAGAAAATTGAAAAATAGTATTCAGAGAAGGCTCTTGACTGCTCTCCATAATGTGCTCTACATAAGGTGGACTAGAGTCATCAAAGTGGTTGTCATCCTAGAAATAAAAACTATCCATGTACCAATCATCACAAGCGGCCTTGAAATAATACCAAGCATATATTTCTTGATTATGTTCTTCCCTGATGTAATTGCATATAGTCTCTATACTATATCACTCCATTTTATTTGTGAAGCCTTGCATATGTCAAAGAACATTGTTTAGGCCCATGAGGAAGTGAGAGTGAAATTGTTCAAAGGTTGTAGCACATGCAATATCCATTGGAAGCACCACATATAATATACCAAAAGAAATCTCTAAAAATATTCTATCCAATGACATTGATTTGGCACCAATTTGAATAACCTATCAAAAATTATGTGTTTCTCATTCTCGCGACCGTCATGAAAAACCTTGAAAATTGTTGATTTTAAATCAATGATGTCTTCACTTTCAGAGCTTTGATTCGAATGATTTGTTTTTTGAACTTGGTTGGTTTTGCGAGAGAATCTCAATTCTACAATTGGTTTTGGAAAATTCTGCACCAATTGCTACATAAATATGCAAAATCATGCAATCACGCTCAGAAAAACCCTGAAAATTGTTAATTTTAAATCAACGATATCTTGGCCTCCCAAATTCCAATTCGGACGATTGTTTGTTTGAAATTGTTTTTTTTTTTCAAGGAAAAAATGTATCTACAACCAATTTCATCAAATTCTGCACAAAAAACTACATGAATTGACCTTAAGTGTCATGACCCTCTTTTTCTTTTGAAACCCTGCAAAAAAGAAATCCCCTTTTTTCTTAGCTGAAGAAAGAGCTTTGATCCAAGAAGAATATAGAAATAATTCATTGTTTATTATTTCCAAAACCCTTAAGGTAGGGAAACATCATACAATCAATCATTTTAAGGAAGGGATCCACTCCTGATCACTTCCCTCTTTGAGAGGGAAACCTCCTAATGAGTTATGCTACAAATACAATACTTCTTCAATCATGTCCATTACATTGTTAACACCCCTTTATATAATACTATATACCACCTAATAACATTTAACACCCCTTTATATAATACTACCTACCACCTAATAACATTCTAAAGGAGGATCCTTCTAGTAGGTGGAACCTTCTAGTAAGCCATCTTATATTTATTGTGTTCACACCAGACCTTCTTTACTAAAAATGGCCTTCATACATAACAATACATCTCTACTATTATCCCCCTTGAGTACTTACCTATTTACCCCATATTATTCCCCTAACTACACTACACAAGAGCTTTTAGTTAATCAAAAACAATTTTAGGTTTTACTCGAGGACCAAACTTATTATGTGCTTATTAAACTCTATAACTTCACTTTTTACAAATAACATTTTCATTTAATTAAATGTGACTATAATATCTTGATAAGGAATATATTCTTGTCACACCTTTGATTGGACGACTTAATGGTAGCGAAATTAGATTGGCCTTGGCTTGAGTAACAAAAGGAGTCACTACAATGGTTCGATCCACCGGGGATTCAATAGTGGGTATATTGTTTTGTTATATTTTTTTAAATAAAAAAGAGTGATGATAAATATATTGTTCCATTATTTATGTGTAAGTCGAAAAGGATTAGTTCCACAAGGGTGAAATAATAAATCCCATTCTTTAGGAGTGAGGAGTTCCTCATCTTGCTATAGATATATACGGTGAGAAAACAAACCATTTTCTCCCTGTATTGAATAAAAAAGAGGATTGCAAACAAGATGGATTCTTCCCAATGTTGCTTTATTAGCCTCACACTAACACTTAATTTAGGTCATGAAGGGTTAGCAACAGAGAAGAGTTTCCACCGTAGAATGGCTTCTTCCCTGTCTTAGTTCTATGGTTTATACAGAGAAATTGGCTTCCTCCTTGTCTTAGTTTTATGGTTTATAAACTTGGTTACAACATTCTTGTTTTTTAATCGTAGAGGTCAACTCTTCAGATTAGAGGCATGCAAAGGTAAGAAAATTGATCTAATTTATAATGCATTGTTATAAAATATTAAACGTTGTTGCAATTATTTCCAACATGTTTTGAATGGAGTATCATTTTTATCTCTTCATTTTTATGAATATGTTGAATGCATGTACCTAGGGAGAGATTTTTCCTGACACCTGTCAATCAATACCGTTGCCTCCTTTGCTCTCCACCTGTCAATCAATATCGTTGTCTCCTTTGATCTCCCCTGTCTCACTGCCTCCTTTACTCTCTGTTGGATTGAGCGAAAAGAAAGAAAGAAAAGAAAATGATTTTAACGTCCACGAGGCTAATAATAGCCTATGGTACAGACCGCCCCACACACTGATTTCTGTAGTTCATCCCTTTTCCTATTCAACTTGATGACGAGCTCCCCCAATTTCTCCATTGTCCCCTCACTGAATAAGTGTTTCAAGGAGTAAAAACTTGTTCTTCACCATTAGGTTGACTCAAGTTGTGCACAAGTGAGACACTCATGCATATTTAAATAGAGGATTAAGGATAAGTTGGGTGGGAATAGTTTCAATAGAAAATGGTATATCACTAAATTTTATAACTTGTCTAATATTGTAAAATCACTTTCTAATCAAGTTTAATAGAATTTTATTGTAATATTATAATATAGATGTGAAGGAGAGATCTATCGTTTGATATTTTGAGCTATATATACAAAATAATTTGGGTACGCGATTCATGTACAACACAAATATCATTTTTTGAGCTAATTGATTTCTAGCAACATAAGCAAATATAAAAACAAAGAGGAAAATTGTTTTGTGAGACATTTTAACATTTACTAAATCTTATAATTTCTAATTGCAATATTTTTAGGGTTCTTATTAAAAACAATAATTAGAAAAGCACTTTGACATTCCCATTCACCTGTTTAGGGAGTATACTAGTTATATTTATGCTAAAGACATTATATATAAATATTTTTTTCCCAAAACTCATGGAACTGATTGACAAGTTTTTCACTATTAAACCTCCTTATTTTCTCCAATTGAAGACTTCTTAAATCCCATCTCCATACCTATACGAAATCCCTACCAATGTATTTGCATCATGTAAGAAATATAAAAATATTTGTTGCATTTCTCACAAGAAAATTGCAATTGTCCCAATAAAGTAAAAACTATAATGTAATAGATGTGGTCTCCCTATCTTTACTTTTTCTTTATGTATACATATATGGTTGTTTTAACCATACTAGTGGCCATATGAAGCAAATTATAGAGGAGACTTATCTTTACATTATATTTTGAGTCAAAGAAGATTAAGTGGACACGCATGGTTAATCATTAATCTATGGTAGAAAACTCCATTCTTGAAGCCAATTATAAAGGAGACTTGTCCTTACATTATATTTTGAGTTAAAGAAGATTAAGTGGGCAAACATGGTTAATTATTAATCTAGGTAGAAAACTCCAACTCCATTCTTGGTGGAATAGTTAAGAACTGCATTTGATATGGTTTATAAAATTTAAGTTTTGTATTTTATTTTATTTTATTTGTTATAAGAGTAAAGATTTTATGATAGGAGAGAATATTTTTAATTAAAAATAAATAATTTATCTCTATTTATTATGAAATTTTTTTTTACTAAAATTTGAAATATTTTTTTCAAATAAAATTTTAATAAAATTGTAAAGGAAATTGTTTACTTTTTATTGAATTAGAAAATATTATGAAACCTCTTATTTTTAAGTAATTTTTCTCAATTATTTTTAATAAAATTGTAAAGAAAATTATTTACTTTTATTAAATTAGAAAATATTATGAAACCGCCTTTTTTTAAAGCAATTTTCTCAATTAATTTTTATTAAGTAATTTAAAGTTATTTTTTAAAACTTTTTCAGGCTAAAATTAACTAAAAATTAATTTTAATAGACATGAATGGAATTAATAAAATAAAATTATTAAAAAATTAATTTTAAAATCAATTTGAAAAGTTACTTCAGTAAAATTAACTAATAATTAAATGAAATTAATATAATAAAGTTATTAAAATAATTTTATAGATCTAGAGAGCATTTCAATGTTTTTCTAATAAAATCATTAGGAATTAATTTTAATTAATATAGACCAATGTAAATATATTAAAGTTTTTTTTTTTTAATCATGAATTAACTAAGTGTATATATTTGAGTATGTAAGTTTCCATAGTTAGTCATAATGTTGTAGAATTTTCTGGATAAAACTGTGTATAAAGTTTTCAAACATAGTTTTGAGTGGACACTCCACTCATCATCGGGGACATAAAAAGCTATTAAAGAATAAACTATTAAAGAATTAGTAATAGATGTTAAGATAATGAGTTGAGAAAAGGGGTAAGGGGTATGGTTCTTTGATTAGGTGAGGAAAGTAATAAAAATAATAAGGGATAAACATGAATGAAATTTAAATTGAATTAAATTAAATTAAAGGGAATTAAATTAGGATTAAAATGGAGTAAATTAAAATAATATAAAAGAATGTGAATTAGGTAAAGGGAAATAATACACACCCAGGATAATAAATAAACAAAGAGGGGGGTTAGAAGTAAAAAGAGATAAGAGAGATGAGGAGAAACAAAGCCAAGTTGAAGAAGAGAAGAGGAGGAGGGGAAGGCTCGAGACGAACAAGAACAAGATCTAAAAGGAGGAAGTTTAACGACCAATGTGATGAATGGTTGGCTTCTAGGATTGGCTCAGTTTGTAGCCATCTTTGCGGTTAAAGTTATTAAGATGTTTTTCAATTACAAGGGCTTCCTAAATGAGACGAGAGGAGTAATGTAGGGAAGATGCTAAAATTTTGGTTTGGTAAAAGAAAATAAGGTGCATGGAGTTAAAAGAGTGTTCGACAATAGTTGATTTGGAAATGCGGTTATATTAGGTGGTATCAACTATATGTTCTTTAATACGGGCTTTAAAGGTTCTCCTTGTTTGACCTATGTAAGGTTTCCCACAAGAGCAAGGAATTTTGCAAACACCTGGGCCAAGCATTAGGTCGAAGCTTTGTAGATTTGATAGCTTTGGTAACCAAGTTAGTGCTGTTGTTGATAGGGTTTTTATTAAGAGCTTTGTAGGTGGAGGATGGGAGAAGGTCTAGCATTTTAGAATCATAGTTAGAGGTATTCATAATTTCCATCATAGTTAGTCAAGTAGTAACCTTATTCTATCCCTCGCCATTTTTCTTCTTCAGTCAGTTGTCATTTTTCCTTTTCTTTTCCCAACAACTTGTGAAACCTGAGGCTGACCCTTGACTATTTTCTTTGTCTTCTAGGTCTCTTTCATTTTTTGGTCTGTGGGAGCCCCATCCCAATCCTCTTTTAAGAACAAGCACAATTTATTTTATTTGTAACCCTAGACATTACTGCTTATTTATTTAAAGACATCTATTATTTTTGAGGTTCCCAGAGAACTAGTTTGAGACATAACATTATTGATTTCTCAACAATTTAATTTTAAGCATGAGATTTCAGATGTGTGTCTATCCAAATCTTTGCTAATTTAATGGAATGATCATTTAGAGTTCTTTGCTATATGTGGTCCATATTTTCCTTTTCTTTTGCTGAATATTGTGTTCTAATTTAATGAATATTGTGATGGAAATGTCGGCCAATGATACTAAATACTCTTTTGGTTTGCAAATATTGTAAGATAGTGTAAATATTTACTTTATGTAAGATACTTGGTCCTTCTCGGGTATTTTTTGCATGTGAATATTTATTTCAATAATAACACCCGATCATCTCTCAGACATTTTGTTTTTTTTTGCATGTTATTTGAAATACAAGAGTACCACCTCTTTAAAAATGTAGGGGGATTTATCCTTTTGAGGTTGACTTAAAGACCATAAAAAAATCTTTTATATCAACACCCCCCTTATGTTTTCTAGCTAAAGCCCTTTCCTGCAATGTGTTGTCCACTTGATGACCTCCCCTTTATGTCCATTCTTCTCTATCCTTGGTTAGGTCCTCAAAAGAAGTGCACTTTCATTACTTGGGTTCCTCTTTGTCCTTGGATTATTCTTTTGTAGTGTCTTTTTTCCTTCTATTGAGTTCAATCATAAAAAACTTAGAGTTCCTTACTACCGAAAACCATGCCCTATCTCCAATATTAATTATGATGTTGTAAAACTATCTGAAATTTCCATAAGATATCTACCTTCATAGCCTTCAACTTACATCCACCTCCATGTTCTTGTTTTCACTCCTCATATGTCCTCGTTATAGTGTGTTGGCTACTCATGGCACTCTATCAATATCCTTTGTCCAACCTTTTGACTTGCATTCTTCCTAGGATTTTCCTTTATCTTCTATTGTTCATCAAACTTATAAGAACACACCCCATTGAAAAATTGGTTTCCATTCAACCTCTACTGTCCTCAATCAACCTCTATTTGTGGATGTGACAATGCCCCCATATGACTGCTATTGGGATTTCCATCCAAAAATGTGTTGTCATCTTTTTTTTGTTATTTTTTCTGCCATGTGATCTTCGCCCCACACATTATCCTCATGCATCATCAAAAGGAATAAGGCAACCTTGTGAGGTGTGTCCCCACATTCTATTTAATTCACATCTACTTACCCAATTTAGTGGTGGTCATATCTTGAGTGGGATATGTCCCCGCAATCCAGACACACAACATTGTGGATGTTGATGTGTACATTGTTTTTCTTCATTTACAACTCTTGATGTAACTCTTCCATTTATCATTTTGTGAGTTGTCATTGTCATGCATGTTCCTTGGTTTCTTTCCTTTCTCTCTTTCATGTTTTGTAGATGGCCTTATATTATTTTTCCCACTCCTTTGCTAGCTAGATATAGAGGTCCCGGTATAGTCATTGTCTTTCTATTGCGTTCTCAACCCACTACCTTTGTCTAGTTTTTGAGATTTTTTTCTCTATCTCTATCATGTTCAAGTTGTCTAAACTCTTCCAACATCCCTTATATATCTTGGTCCTTGACTTGTTTCCTTTCTCTTTCTTCAATATTAACCACAAGGACGTCACCTTGATTGTTTAAAGGATTGATGCCATGTCTAAGATCATGTCTAGGCTCTTCATTATGGTTCTTAGTGTTTTATCTAATGCTCAACTCCTTTGTTAGAGATATTATTTCTCTACTACCCATTGGCTCAATTTTATCTTCTTCATGGCCATCACCATTTCCCTTTTGATTTTTTCTTTTATTCTATAACATGATTTTTAATGCACCCTAAGGAGGACCTAGCTTTATAACTTGTCCCAGTGGTGTTTAGAAAGAAAACAAAATAGGTGGTATGATATCCTATCTAGTAATCATGTCTTTTTCATTATCGCTACTCGGTAATCTTGTACTAATATGTTTTTTTTTGCTCCTTATAATGCCTTTTCCAATCTTTGGTCTTCAGCTAAACAATTGAAGTTCTCACCCACTATCCTTGTTCCGCCTATTTGCTTCGACCAATCCACTTGCATGCAAGCATTCTCGTCCTCTTATGCACAAACCATTTGTCAAACAAATAACAACCTTGATCCTTTGAATCAAGAAACCAAGTTTGCATGCATTCCCTCGAGGACTCATTGTGGGTGAGTATGAACCATAGTCACAACAAAAAAACAAAAAAAAAATCAAAACACAAAACAATACAAATTGTTTATGAGTTCATTCATAATGCCCATCAAATGTTAGTTACTCTATTTTTATGTCTTAACAATATAAATAATCTAAAGTGAGAAATTAAAAGTTGTGGGGAACTCTATCAACCCAATTGAGGCTTGTCTGCTCTAACATAACTATCCAAATCAATGTCCAAGCTATGCCATCAATTTGGATCAACATTGGAACTTAAACCTTATTTTGTAGGAAGGAAATTAAAAGGACAGTGTGTTTTGTTTAGTATCCATGAAAATCATCGAAAGAGAAAATGACTTAGCTCGATTAGAAGATCAATGAAGTATTAAGTATTGTGCTTAATACCTTGTCACAACCAACACATATGCTTCCTATTATGGTGGCTCCATGAATAATGCGCCACAACCACCCCATAAATCGTTTGCCAGTATCATATTACATCCCATGTATGGTTTTTGATCATAGTAAACAATGCCCACATAAACACACATTTACACCCATGTAAAACACATTATACAATAATACCATTACACAAAATTCACACCAAAATGCTACTCAAAATAAAATGAATGTCAATAATACCCATATATGATGTGTGACCACAACAATGGAAATATGATCCCATCTAAACATGTACCAATAACACCCACATTGAGAACCCATTACAATACCCCTTATGGGGATTATCTTGGCAAACCCAATCGCTCTCCATAGCATGGTATTAGTTCCCACACTCCACTCATTACTGCTCACACACACAAAGAGAACGTACAATTTTTAATGCTAAATTGAATATGATATTTTAAATCATAAAACATAATAGATTCATAAGTTACCAAACACATATACATTCCTTCAATAGACCTCCCAAGTTGACTTTTAATATTTATGATATGTATTATTAAATTCCAAGTAGTGCTTATGAAATATTTCAAATATGGTTTGGCAATATCAAAATTACAAGGATCGTCTTTAATCATACACATTAATCACATGTTTCTCCATAGCTGTCACTTAGAATTAGATCAAGTTTTCTTTTAACACGATATAATTATATAATTCATACAACTTCATTTTTTCTTCACACTAGATCTCCTTTCACACTTTCTTATTAGTCTCCACCGAAGGCGTAGAGGGACTATAGTGATCGATAATTCGTTGACTTCATATTAGTTTGTCCTTTGACTAAAAATATTTGCATAATATCTATTGTTGGAGCTAGGGAACTAAAAACATTGATTTCTATATAATAAAAAATACCATATCCGTCATGATCCAATTGGATAACAGATTGGAGGTCTTATTGCCAGCTTCGCTATTCCCAATGTTTGATATGCTACCATATCCAAAGTTTTATGATCATATACAGTCTTTCTGAGTTGTTATTAGTCCCTATTTTTTTCTTGAAATGTTTGGATATCCAAAGTTTTGAAGATTGATAGTCAGTTTTTTATAAGTTGACTTCATATTAGTTTGTCCTTTGAATAATTTTTTTTTACTTACATAGGCTCTACTGTTTGAACTATTGTTACTGATTTTTTTTCATTATTGTTATAAAATAATATAATAAATGTTTTTTTGGTACGTAAGAGACATGCCACACTGCATTCTTTCTTAAATGTTTATAGAGCAGTTCTGTCAGACTTAAATGTTTACCTAATAGGCTTCACAACCTTAAATGTTTACTTAGAAGACATGTTACAATATATTTTCTTCCATTTTTTTTATATGCAATGTTCTTTGTAGTCAATGTGGGCAATATTGTTCTTCAACGACATTGCTGGTTCACTAGTTCATGCTTGCTTCTTGCATGTTCACTAATTTCTTATTTTCCTATTGTTGTTGTTCTTGTTTGCCTGTTGGTCTTGTTGCAGTTTGCATGCTTGGGGTTCTGCAACCGTGTTTGGAATTTCCCTTTTGTCATTCCCCATTGACGAGCGGGTTTGGGTGCCGTGTTTATTTTCACTTGATATTTGCAGTTTGCAGGTTGAAAATTCGACTACTGGGGATGCCTGATTCGAAATCCTCTTGCATAAAATCTTTGTATGTCAGGAGAAAATATTATTTCCTTTTGCGATGCGTCACTATTTCTGTGATGGAGGTAGGTTATGTGTCGAACATTGGCCTTTGGACGGTCTTGCCAGCTTTGAATTTTACCTGACAAGTCTCACAACCTGAAATATTTGGTTAACAGATGTGTTGCAATACATTTTACTCCGAATTTTTTGATACAATCTTGTGTGCAGTGAATTTGGCCAATATTGTTCTTCACCGACATTCCTGGTCGACTAGTTGGTGCTTGCTTCTTTGTTCGTTGGATGCTGCTTATTGTTGTTTGATTCAACTTTGCAGGTTTCGGATCCTGCAGTTGCAGTTGGGCCTTTTGGTGCTTCTTAACTGGGTTGTTATTTTCTTCTTTCTCTTGTTTGCTTAAGCTTTGTGATGTTGGGGTGTTGCATCTACAGTTGGATTTTTTGTTACATTGTTTTTTCAGTTGGCTCCCCCCAAAATACTATTAAGATAAAATAATATGAAATTTTTTGCAGTCAATGTAAATTGCATCTCTTACGGATTGAACCAGAATTTTTTGGGCTCCAACTATATTTCATAGCTGACAATGTTTTTCCCATGGTTAATGTCTTCCTATGGCTTCATAGTTGACGATGTTTTGTTCTTCCGCTCTATTATGCGTTTCTGGTTCTATACTTTGCGACGTTTTTGTAGTCGCGGGTTCTCAGGGCGGCCAATTGACAAATAATCATCTCCATCTATATATTCACATCACGAGTCCATCTAGCCTCTGTTCATTTGCATACTTATCCAATTTTTTCTAAACTTGTCCATTTTTCCCTTTTGTTCTTGCCCTCTATTATGTGTTTTTGGTTCTATACTTTGTCACGTTTTTGTGCTCGCGGGTTCCCGGTGTGGTGAACTAAAAAATCATCATCTCCATCTATATATTCATATCATGAGTCCGAACAACCACCATTCGTTTCCATACTTAACCAATTTTATGAACGCGGGTTTGCGGATAGGTGCTATCGAACTATGGTAACTCGTGTTCGGGGTATACATCTTGCACCAAGAACTTTCGTGCTCTACAATTCGACCCCGAATCCTCAAACTCGCAACCCTGCCTCTACCTACGATGAATCTGTCTGTTTGACCTGCCTCTCCATACTTAGTTGAGTCTTCAAAGTTTCGCGGGTTCACGCGTTCCCGGGTTCAGAAAAGTTTAAAAGAATTTTGTCACTCCCCTCCATCCCCGTCACCTTCTGCCCTTCCCAAAGCACATTAATTATGCTTTTAAAAGTAACAAACGACTAGAAATGTTCAAAAATATTGGCTTTAATAAGCGGAAAGCTCTAGGACATCTCCCATTAAAATGCATAAACAAGCGAATATTATGGGATCTGATAATTTTTTTTTCTTGCATTTTGAATTTGTAAAAAAAATATTTGTTATTTTAGTTTTTTAAAGGCATCATCATAGTAATAGTGCAATACTGTACTACCACACTGCCATCCACGAATGTGTCATCCACAGAGGTCTTGACATCATGTCGCTCTTTAATACTGTTCATATGTTACAGGTTGGCGTATTTGAGAATCTGCTTGGATATGGGAATGTTATTATGTGCTATTAGTCTTTATTCAACGCACATATTCGAAAAGATTGGCATTAATAAGCGAAAAGATCAAGGGCATTTTCCATTAAGACGAATTAAACCAAAATCTACGGAAGATTATACTGCCCTCCTCCAACGTTGATTTTAAATACTTATTCCCATTTCTCTCTATCATCAAAGAGTTGGGATTTAGGGTGCCTTCGTTCTAATGTTCCTGGTCATGGAAATGTAAGAAAACTTAGAGATTCCATTAAGGCTCAATTGAAAGAAGAGAGAATGGTTTTATGTGAAGTGGGATTTGAGACAAAATAAAACTTTGTTAGCCAACAAAAACTCAGACATGTGAAAAAAAAAACAAGTATCTTCTGATTGGTGTTCTCCTTGTATTCGATGCTTTGGTTGGTTGAAAGGCCCGCCTGGAGATTTGTTTGTTGATCTTCTTTGTTTTCTTTCTGAGAGTTGGAAGGGATTTTCAGGTCACCTGAAAAATGCGCCTTCTTTTAAGTATATAGTTTCTTCCAACAACACAGATTTGGCAAGTGTATCAAATTCTGTAGAGCATACAATAACTTGTCTTCCATCAGAGGAGTCACACTTACCATGGCTTGCAAAATGGTTTGTAATATTTGGAAATGATGCGAAATATTACTCCATTCGTGAATGTACTTAGAAGGAAATTATAGATTTGGATTGTCACGAGTAAGAGAAATTGTATGGGTGGTTAAAATGACATACTAAAATTACAGAAGTTTCTATTTCAAAGTTTGTTGAGATACTTCTGGGTGTGGTAACAGACTTGACAGAAATCCATATTCTTTGTCAAAGTTTGTTCACTGTCCTCTGGATGTAGTTACAGACTCCACATACAATCAACTGTCTATCGCTACTGCACATTTTTTATTTTACTACTCCTACGCATATGCTTGCATCTGGGTCGATGGGCTTGTCCCTATTTACACGAATATTCCCCTCCTACTTGAAGGTGGATATATAACAAGGGAACGACGCTCTCAAAACTTTCTAATCCTTGCATCGACATGTAACTAGAAAAAGTTAATGGGAAGGAATTCTAGTGAATGGACTTTGCAACACTTTCTGAGGATTACTTTATACTACCACCTTCTGCAAGAAGTTTCACGTGTTCAAGTAATGATTTGGTTTCTGAAAATCACCTTTTACTACCACCTTCATGTAATCATTTTATTTCATTCTTTAGAAGAGACCTTAATGTAGTGGTGTGTTTCCAAATCTGTTTCCACCTAATGACAATCTTCTTGCTGTTTCCCTTGCTTTGGATAAGGAAAATGTATTTCTTCTATTCCAGTTGATGCGATATTTGAAAAAAAAATGTTCAAACTATACAATTTCTTCCTTTTTAAAATACAAAACAATGTTATTTTTGAACAGACGACTGTTCGAAAATTTTTAGGCGTTGTTTGGGATTCACGTCCTTCAAGGATGTTAATTAATCACAAAATTAATATTGTTTGTGCCAAATGCAATTGAGGCGTTGTCCACTGTGGCAATTGCATTAACACTACAATGTCATATAATATATGTATGACATGTACCTACTATTAAGGTCATTATCGCACAAGACACCCAACGTCCAAATATTTATGGACTCAAAGCAACATTGTAGATTTCGTGAGAAAGCAACACAAAAGTCAATGTTCTTTGTAGGTCTGGAAATCCTTCTGTTTAAGTTCTTTGACAATGACAACCTTGCTTGTTCACCGCATTGTCACACTGCAGTCAGTAGCACTGTTCTGATTGCAACCGCCAATGTCAATGTCCGAAGCCGAAGTTATCTGGAGCCTAGGGTCACCGCCTATGTGGATGCCTATAGGTGAAACTACCTAGAACTTGGGATCACGACTTATTACACTTGACATTAGTATTAGTAGTGATCAAAATTTGATTGTATGTCGAGTCTATTATTGCATCCAAAGGTCGCTCAACATTATTTGACATAGAAACTAGTTGTTTGTTAATTTTGTTACAACTTTGGCATAAAACATTCTGTAATTTTAGAATGTTGCTTCAAACATGCATACAGTTTCTCACGTTCATTGGTATCCAATTTTATAATTTCCTTCTGAGTGTATTTGGGCATGGAGTAATATTTGGTGTCACTTCTGAACATTCCACGCCTTTTTTTGGGCTGCCATGTCTGTCACCTCTACGATGAAGGATATATTCTGATGTGATCTGCAACATTTGATACACTTGCTAGACCTGTGCTGCTGGAAGAAGGTATGTACTTCAACAGAGGAACATTTTGCAACTGGCTTGGACATCCCTTCCAATTTACCGTAACAAAACAAAGAAGTTCAACATACAAATATTCCGGCAGGCTTTTCAACCAAACAGATGATCAAATGCAGTGAGAATAACAGTCACAACATACTTGAATTAATTTTTTTTGTCTCATCTTTTGTTGCCTAACAAGATTTGTTTCCCCCAAAGCCGATGTCACATAAAACGACTCCCTCGACTTTGAGTTGGGCCTAAATCACATTTCTAAGTTGTCTTGGATGTCAATGGTCAGGAACATTACAAGGAAGGCACCTTAAACCCCAAGTTTTCAATGACAGAGGGAAATTAACACTTAACAAAGAATGGAATGTTGAATAACCAACCAATGCAGGCAGGCCATATCTAGAAGAGACAAGCTATTCAAAGAGCTGGGATAGATCTAGTTGACAACACCAATGAAGTCCAAGACATGAAATTGATATTCAATTCGTTGTTTTTTACGAATCAAGCATTTGATTGTCAAGAATCCTGTCCACAAGCTTCATTATTGTACATATTTTTTTTTGGTCGGCGACAAGCCAAATCCCAGTCATTGTGGCAAATAATCTCAGTTTTATTTTGTAACCCATCTTATTTGAATATAGAATATTTGTGGTTTTGTTTATGGTGTTTTTCAATCTCTGGTATTGATTTTCATTTTATTTTGTGCCTTTTTTTTGTGTGTCGTTAAACATGGACGACAAGATTTTCTTTCTGTTGCCCAATACTTTGATTTTAAAAAAGGCTACTCTATTCGTTCTAACATTTTACATGGAAGAATAATTTGTCATAGGCCATACTTATGTGGCACCTGCCCTATACTTAAAGAAAGAAATTGGAGGACTCGTCTTGCTTTCATTCTTCGGGTCCCGTAAATATAATGAATTAATGACTATTACAACAAGGAAACTCAAGTGATGACGTCATGTTTCTGTTTAATATCTTGCATATATTACAAAAAATGTTGCATCATATATATATATATATATATATATATATATATATATATATATATTTCTTATTGTTTTCAACAAAATTTGCGAACCGAACAATGCCCTGCAAATTGGAAGATGATTTACATTTGAACCAGAAATAATATATTAATATATACTAATATGAATACTATTGGAATAAATATAAAACCGTTCTCTTGGCCAAAACTTAGCCAATTATCTGGCCACTCGGTCCCAGGTTTGTGGTATCCAACACCTATGTCCCATATTCCCTCATATACATATTGCAACCAAAGAAATTTCGTGATCTGCAATTTATGCTTTTATTAGCGAGAACTCACCAGGGGTTCGAAAAGATTGGCATTAATAAAGGAACAATAGATTTTATTTTGTGAGATACTTAGCCCTTTTCCCCTTTTCTTCTTCCCGTCTATTATCGCTTTCTGGTTATATACTTAGTCACCTTTCTATGATCGCGGGTTCTAGGGTTGGCGGGCTAGCATATCTTCATCTCCATCTATATCCTCACATGACGAATCCGACCGAACACTGTTCCTTTCCATACTTAGCCAATTTTACGGCCGTGGTTGTCGGGTTGGCGCTTTTGAACTCTGCTGCTTCTTGTTCCGTTATATACATCTTGCACTCAAAACTTCCATGATTTCAACGAAATTTGTGAACCGAACAACATCCTGCAAATTGGGAGATGATTTACATTTGAACCAGAAATAATATATTAATATATATTAATATGAATACTATTGGAATAAATATTAAAGCTTTCTCTTGGCCAGTACTTAGCCAATTATTTGGCCACCAGGTCCCGGGTTTGCGGTATCCAACACTTATGTACCCTGTACCACCATATACATCTTGTAGCCAAAGAACTTCTGTGATCTACAATTTATGCTTTTACTAGTGAGAACTCACCAGGGGTTCGAAAAGATTGGCATTAATAAACAAAAAGTAGATTTTCTACTGTGAGATACTTATCCCTTTTCCCCTTTTCTTCTTCCGTCCATTATCAATTTTTGGTTATATATACTTAGTCTCCTTTCTATGATCGTGGGTTCCAGGGTTGGCGGGCTAACATATCTTCATCTCCATCTATATCCTCACATGACGAATCCGACTGACTGTTGTTCCTTTCCATACTTAACCAATTTTATGGCCACGGTTTTCCAGGTTGGCACTTATGAAATCGACTGCTTCTTGTTTCGTGATATACATATTTCACTCAAAACTTATGTGATCTACAATTACACCGCAGACTCCTCGAACTCACAAGCTTCACTCTACGAGGGTTCACAAATGTCTCAAAGTATCTGTTGCTGCCTTCCATCCAAACTAACTTCGCATCCTTCCTAATATACATTAACTATGCTCTTACTAGTGACAACTGAACACATTGGTACGAAAGAATTAGCACTGGGAACTTCACCATATAAAAATTGACTACTGGACTCCGACATCGTCCCCTCTTTCGTGTTACACATTATGCATTCAAATGTTATGAACTATACAATTTGACCATCGGGGCCTCACGTCTTATAGGGAGACCTTGTCATCCTATTTTGGATCCTCGCGTTGGCGGGTTCACGAAATCTCCAACTCCTAGTCATTGTTTCCTATTCTGTCCATCCTTGTACTTCTTTCCAAATATGAAACACCAAAAGTTTAATACTAAAACGCCATCATGTAACAACCATAAAGATCATCATTAATAAGAAAAAGTCTCGAGGACTAACCATCCCTACAGAACTTGTCCAGAAACATGCAAAGAAGATCTTGCCAGGTAATGGCAAAGCTATTACAAATTTCAATATATTAGCGAAACAAGTCTGGGCCAGCGTTTCCCTATTTCATATTTGGACAGTGTTTCTATTGCGGGTTCTCAGATTGACGCCCTCAAAATTGTGATTCGAATCTTCTGCGAGTTGCAAACAGTGCCCAGAGTTCCGCAATATACAATTTGTCCGCTGGAATGCCCCGTCACGAGTCCAGTCGTTCACCATTTTTTTTCCTTTCTATTGCTTATGGATTTCAATGAAATTTGTGAACCAAACAAGATCCTGCAAATTGGAAGATGATTTACATTTGGACCAAAAATAATCTATTAATATATATTAATATGAATACTATTGGAATAAATATAAACACTTTCTCTTTTATTTTTTCCTCTATTCTCCCCCTCTATTATTCCTTTGTGGTTCTATATTTAGTTGCATATATATGATCACGACCTCCTGGATTCGCAAATTGGCAGCTCTTTATCTATATATTCACACCATGAGCCTGACCGACCATGGTCCCTTTCAATACTTAGCCAATTTATCTCACCACTGGGTCCCAGGTTTGCGGTATCCAACACTTATGTCCCCTATTCTGTCATATACATTTTTTACCCAAAGAACTTTCGTGAACTGGAATTTATGCTTTTACTAGTGAGAACTCACCAGGGGTTCGAAAAGATTGGCATTAATAAATGAAAAATATATGTTCTGTTGTGAGATACTTATCCCTTTTTCCCTTTTCTTCTTCTCATGTATTATCACTTTCTAGTTATATACTTAGTCGCCTTTCTATGATCGCGGGTTCTAGCGTTCGTGGGGTGACATGTCTTCATCTCCATCTATATACTCACATGATGAATTCGACCGACCGTTGTTCCTTTCCATACTCATCCAATTTTATGGCCATGGTTGCCGGGTTGGCGCTTTCGAACTCTACTGCTTCTTGTTCCGTGATATACATCTTACACTCAAAACTTCCGTGATCTACAATTCCATCACGAAATCCTTAGCCCTTTTCCCCTTTTATTCTTGTCGTGTATTATCTCTTCCTAGTTATATACTTAGTCACCTTTCTATGATTCTGGGTTACAACATTGGTGGGCTAACATATCTTCATATCAATCTATATTCTCACATAACGAATCCAACTGACTGTCGTTCCTTTCCATACTTAGCCAATTTTATGGCCGCGGTTGCTGGGTTGGTGCTTTCGAACTCTGCTGATTCATGTTCCATGATATACATCTTGCACTCAAAACTTTCATGATCTACAATTCCACCACAGACTCCTCGAACTCGCAAGATTCACTCTACCACGGTTCACAAATGTTTCAAAGTATATGTCACTGCCTTCCATCCCCACTAACTTCCTGTCCTTCCTAATATACATTAATTATGCTCTTACTATGAGACGAACAAAGTTCGCTCACACAAGATTAATCCCAAAATATCTGGAATATAGTAACCAAATCCATATGGACAAATATATATGTAATAAGAATGAATAATAAGATATAATATGAGATAATATGAGATAATTACAATTGAGAATGAGGGCTTGCTTATATACCCACGCAGGGGTGCCCTTTACCAGTAGTCATGTCCTTTGAGACATGATCTTTCATTATTAATAATTATTATTTATTAACTATTATTATATTATGAATATCTATTTATGTATATTTTATGTTCATAACATACTAGTGGCAACTTAACACAGTGGTATGAAACAATTGGCACCTGGTCCTCTGCCATATACAAATTGACTATCGAATTCCGAAATCATCCCCTCTTCCATGTTACCGATTATGCATTCAAATGTTCCGAGTGATACAATTTGACCGTTGGGGCCTCACGTCTTCTGGGGAGAGCTTGTCACCCTATTTTGGATCCTTGTGTTGGTGGGTTCACGAAATATCCAATTCCTAGTCATTGTTTCATGTTCTGGCCATCCTCGTACTTCTTTCCAAATATGCAACACCAAAGGTTTAATACTAAAACGCCATCATGCAACAACCGTAAGGATCATCATTAATAAGCATAAGTCTCGAGGACTAACCATCCCTACAAAACTTGTCCAGAAACATGCAAAGAAGATCTTGCCAGGTAATGGAAAAGCTATTACAAATTTAAATATATTAGTGAAAACAAGTTCGGGCCATCATTTCCCTATTCCATATTTGGACACTTTTTTGATTGCAGGTTCCCGGATTGATGGCCTCAGAATTTTGTTTGGAATCTTCCACAACTTGCAAACAGTGCCCAGAGTTCCGCGATATACAATTTGTTTGCTGGAATGCCCCGTCATGAGCCCAGTCGTCCGCCGTTCCTTTCAATACTTAGCCCCAAGTTTGTTGTATCTCCATGACATTGTACATTTATTGTGTATCGAGTTCGCCCTTCCATTTCCCTATTTCATACTTAGACACTTTTTCGATTGCGATTTCCTGGACTGAAGGGATTAGGATTGTGTTTCCAATGTTCCATGACTAGCAAACAGTACCCGGAGTTCCGTGATAGACAGTTTGTTCGTAGGAATGCATCATCATGCCCTCTTCCATGTTACAGGGTCTGCGGTCAACACTCCTGAGAGATACAATTTGACCCTTGGGCCCTCACCTCTGTTGGTTGTATCTTGTAGCCCTATTTCAAAGAGTCACCAACCGCTTTCGATAATTAGCCATTCCTTTCTTGTTGTTCCCTATCCCCGCCACCTTCCTACTTCTCTTTGGAAATGAAATTGGAAAGATTTAATGTTAGCACTTCGTTGTGCATGAATCTTAAACATGTCTCCAAAAGGGTCTACCGTATACAAGTTGACTTTCGGACTCCTATATCATCCCCTCTTCCGTGGTACACATTTTGCATTCAAGTTCCGAGACATACGATTTGACCCTCGGGAAGTCACGTCTCCTGGGGAACCATTGTCACCCTAATTCTGAAGCCCGTTCGACGACTTTCCATAATTGCCCATTTCATGGAATCTCTTTCGCGGTTCCTTGGGTTGGCAGGTTCACAAAATCTCCAATTCTTAGGCATTGTTTATTGTGCCCGACCAAGGTTTAATGCTAATAGTTCATCATGCAACTGTTGGAAATATGGCTACAACAGAGATGACGCAGATGATCAAGGCGCAGATGATCAAGGTTGTCATTGATGGCAATCGATTGTTTATGAAGAACAGATGCTGAAACATGCTGCAACACAAATGCAAACACAGACGCTG
>ML792143.1:432564-463698 GCA_009831015.1 Picea engelmannii | reverse complement strand
ACAGTAAAGACTTGCTGCCATTAAGATTAATGATTCGAAGATAAAATTGAGAGAAATTGTTAATAATTTACAATAACTGATTCACCCCCCCCTCTCAGTTATTTCATACCTGTAACAGCAACAACCATACAGATCGACATTAAAAAGAAAAAGCATCGACAAGACAGTGAAATTTAATTAAAGCTTGAATCCTTGAATTTAAATTAATTTATCTTTTCTTATTTTCTCTTTTCTGCCCATAAACATGCAGAAATGATCTTGCCATGCAATGGGATATATATTACAAGTTTCAATATATTAGCGAAAACGAACCTGCCTAGTCGTTTCTCTATTCCATACTTGAGCCATTGTTCTGTGTCCTGCAAACATTACCCAGACTTCCACGATATACAAATTTCCCTTTGGACTATCCTATCATACCCTCTTCGATGTTATGTGTATTGCACTCAAAAATTTCTGAGACATACAATTTGATGCTCATGCCCTCACCTCCAACAGTTGTACCTTGTAACCCTATTTTTAAGCCCGCCCGACCGTTTTCGATAATTAGACACTTCTTAGCTGCTCTTTCCCGTCCCCGTGAACTTCGTACTTCTTTCTTAATATGAAATTAGTAAACTTCCATGCTAACAATTCACCATGCATGAACCGTCAACATTGTCATTAATGAGCGAAACGCTCGAGGAGATCTCCCATTAATACACATGAAACCAAGATCTGTGTAGAGTTATATTGTCCCTTCCAATTGTTCATCTCAAACATGGGTCGCCGCGTTGGCCCATTCAAGAAATATCCAATGCTTAATCACTCATTGCCGTATCCGCCATGTTCGCACTTCTATGTGTGCAGTTACTATTCTTTAATGTTAACAACGCATCATGCAACAACTGTCAAAATTGTTATTAATGAGAGAAAGTCTCGAGGAGATATCCCATTCACACACATTGGACCAAGATTGGTGCAGCGTTATGTTATCCCTTCCAACTCTTCATTTCAATCATCGTCTAGAGCAAACAAACATTCTTGTAAACTTATGGCAGCAGGTTGACAATATTTTTGTGGAGATACAATGAATATATTCAGACGTCAGGACTAGAACTTCCAGTGGTCTAGGGCATACTCTTACTATTCATCCCATTCTGCCTAGAACAAAATGATTTGGACCTATGGAATAGCTCGTGCAGGCTGCGTCCCTGAGGTTTTTGACTATAAGGAGGTGGTCTCTTGGTGTGCTAAAATATATATTTCAAGCCAAAGAATTATTCCACTGCGTGACCATTCTCCTGTTTCTTTGTCACCTCAGGTCTTCTGCAAGATGTTAAAATTGCTGGAGCCAACATTAACCTTTAGAGGACAAGACTGTAAGCAGTTCGTAGAAAAACATGATAACGGGTTAGACATCTTAGCCAAGTTCCTCAAAGACCCAACAATAGTTCCTGAAGATATCACAAAGTTGCAGGTAAGTTCCTTTAGAAATACATTCTGGGAAATTGCTTGGCTGTTTACAAGAATAATGGGACAGGAATCCATGACAAGCATTTCTCGTATAGTTATTGGTATTTTGTACTTCACAGTCAAGGAAAAATTCATTTTCGATTGGGGGAAGCTAATTTCCATTGAAATTTGTTCCCAGCTGTCACGATTCAAAGAACCAAATAAATTTTATATGTCACCCTACTTGATTTTCGCAATAGTGCATTGTTGTCCGTTTCCAAAAATGTCTCTTTCCAAGAAAATAAGTTGTGAATTTGAACCAGTAACATTCTGCTACCAGGCCCTATGGGCGCACAAGGCCTCCTGTTGTTTCTATGAAGTTTTTAATGACTTTGTCTTAGTTTTCAAAGATTTATTGTTAGGAAAGGATGCCCCCTAGATGTCTGGCCAGGCAACCAGGTTTTTGAATAGGAAGGGGACACTTGAACAAAAGGAAAATCACATTGTACTATTGGTCTTTGGCTCCAAGGAAAATCCTGCTTTCTTTCCATGCCACATCACAGACAAGATGTTTGTTACAGAAATAGCAAGGCAATACAACCACTGGTTGCATTTTTTCCATGACAAGAAAAAAAAAAACAGTTCATTCCTCTTCCCTGGAAAGTCGGGGACTTCGTGTGAAGAAATGTCAACAAGATTGATGAATTCGCAGGCCATTTCAAGAACTTGAACCTAACATATGATGAAAGGATAAAAGGGTTCGACCCTAATGGTATTTTTCGAGAACATTTACTAGCAGTTGGATTTAACAACTCTTTTATCCATAGACGCTTGACCAAAGACAAAGACAGTGACGAAAACACTCCTGCTTCTGGAAATTACGACATAGAGACATTGCAAAGCATGACTGAATTGTACATACAACAACGAAAAGTATCCGGTGAGAAGAGTGTCCAGTCCCCCACCAACACTCCCAAGAGCATGACATCACGGAGTATCGCTTCAACAACCCACCCCAGTAAGAAAGAAACACAAAAATCTTCAAATGGAGGAGGAGATAAGAACCCTCCTCGCACAAAAATTGATAGTTCTCACAAAGTTCCTCTGACGAAGAAGAGAAAAAAAATTGTAGGGAAGGCGTACGAACCCGAAATTGAAAGTGAACATATGCAACTTGAAATTGAAATTGAGCACATGCACAAAGCTAGTTCAGTAGTGGAAATAGTTGAGACCAAAATTTTTGATGAAGATGAATCCTTTGTATTCCAGAGCGTTGTTTTTTACAGCCAATCTAAAAATATGGTCATTGAAAAGAGAGATGTAACAAATAATAAAGACAAATCTCGTACAGAGATTAACTTTAGGAAAATGTGGCCATCCCAAATCTCCCTATTTCACCTCATAACCGATGATGCTCTTGATGATTCCATTGGAGGAATTGAAGCGGAGAATTCTAGACTGAAAGACTGCGTCAAGGAATTTGAGGAGGCTTTCATTGCCACCCCAGAGTTTTCCAGTCCTTTAGAAAAAATCGTTCCCGGTACCCCTGCAGCCAAGTTAAAAGTATCCTCCATCCTCCTCACATCGTGTAGAGCCCTTGTAGAGAATAACATCAAGAAAAGAATGCAGCTAGTTACTGAAGCCTGGGAAACATCACAAAATATAGCTTCCTTTCGAAAGAGGGCAAATGATTTGCACGAACATTTGCAGACGAATTTAAAAAATGATCAACATTTCTATGAATAGATGCCGACCCCTTTTTCCAACCATGCCATCAACAACTTAGATCTGAAAAGAAGACAAGATGATCTCCCCTCCCCAAAGCAGATCAAAAAATTAAAACAATGCTAGCAAAAGAAATTTAAGAACCTGCAGCTCATTGTCAAATCATGTGAACAAGCCATATCAGAAAAAGAAGAATTATTCAGAAACCTGACCCAAATAGACTTAGCCGGAAGTACCAACGAGGTTCAAGACCCAAACTTAGTCCTCAAATCCTTGTCAATGACCAAAGAAGCCTTTGATGAACAACTTGATATTTTAAAGGGGTTGTATTTAGAAAAGTTTTACGACATCCTTGAATATCATGTAGATGAGTTCGAGAATTGGCTACTAGACTATGCAACACACAATGAAGAAATTGAACAGGCTTTGCATAGTATTTCTATGGATATAAGAAAATTAGAAAATGAGTTGTTCGACATAGAAATCCAGGATGAAATCAACGTGCCCCCCATGAGAAGCTACATTGAAGAATGGTTCCAACGGAGAATGGGCAACCTCATCGAGTAAGGGCAACAACCGTTTGACACGATTCCAATGACCGTCGACGACAACAAAAAAATGCATCGGCTTCATAGTAAGTCTATATTGATGTCATCTTGTTTTCTTTATCAATCCAGTTATTCTACCTCTTTAAATATAAATATCTAACCAAAGGCTCATAACTTCCAATTTCTTCTTTTCAGGTCTTCCTCTCTACCATCGCACACTTCTTCTTTCTATAGTCTTAATTCTTGTACCTATTTATTTTATGGTCCGCGGGAGCCCCAATCCTAGTCTATATGACAAATGCATTTAAATTTCCAGAAATATGTAACAAAGATTATTATTTTTTGATAAATTTCAAAGAAAACTATGCTAGATTTCAGGAAATTGTGTTTATTATATTTGAATGTTTAATGTGTGTGTTTATATGGAACAAATTCCAGAAATATGTAACATACATTATTATTTTTTGATAAATGTCAAATAAAACTATGTTGGATGTCAGGAAATTGTGTTTATTATATTTGAATGTTTAATGTGTGTGTTTCTGGTCCTTTTTTCCAGGAACCGGGGGTGGGACAAATATAAGAGAAATGTAAATTTATTAATATTTGATAAATTTCAAAGAAAACTAATTCGGAAATGCTAACAAAAAAAATTCCTTCAACTATGCTAGGTCTATTATATTTGAATCCAGTGGCCAAAGTCATCCTCTGCATAGATACCCCATTTACTTCAACGCACATTTATTCCCATTCCAACCTAGCAAGGACTACGTTGGCATGCAACACTTGTTGGATTTTAGAATAGATTTACTTTTACAAGTAAATTTCAATTTCACAATTTAACTTATGCAAGTACTACAAGTTTGTAACTTCAAAGGGATAATACCCTCTCACAATTGATCGTTAAATCATCACAATGAATCATTAAATCATCGTTAATGTATATTACAAGTAGGGTATGTGGATTTGTAGAGTTAAAAGGTGGTAATTTTGTTTAAGTATGCGGTATACCTTATTTTACAACCTAATCCAGAACTTATACTTAGTAAATTATGTAATACATATTATGCAAGTAGAAAGTTAATCCAAAACTTGCATTTAGTAAATTATGTAATACATATTATGCAAGTAGAAAGCTACAAGTTTGTAACTTCAAATGGGTAACACCCTCTCACAATGAATCATTAAATCATTGTTAATATATATCACATGTAGGATATGTGGATTTGTAGAGTTAAAATGTGGTAATTTTGTTTAAGCATGTGGCACATCTTGTTTTACAATCTAATCCAAAACTTTCACTTGTAAATTATGTAGTACATATTAATGATTCCAATGTTAGTTACACAAATAGGTTAAACTTTATTGATATTCTTATGTGCCTTGTTATTAATGTCACTCCAAAGTTTAGTTTATGGTTTTAAGAGGATCCACCTCACCAAGACAATTTATGCTCACCTTGTTTCTAGCTTTTAGTTCTAACCCCTTTTTCCATCTAGTGCCAGGTCACATTAACATACCAATGCCATATATAATGATAGGATTTTTAGTATTTTTTCATTTTTAGACATGGACCAACCTAGCATAAGGTTCCCACAACTTTCTAGTATCTATTTGGTTGATTAATTTTTCATAGGTTTCTTCCAAGTAAATTTTGACCTATTTTGGAGTAGTTACATAGATTTATTTCATGGTTTATTAAAGAGCACTTTTCCCTACTGAAATGATAATTAGTCACCTTCTTTCTTTTGGAGAAATATAGTCTCTTAATCACTTACGTATTAGTCATTCAAAGTAAATATGTTGGTATCTTGCTAGCCCTCCATAGATTTTACCTATTTTCTCTATTTTTTCGAATGAAAGATGGTATTAACTATTAGTAGAAATACTAGCTAGTGATCCCAAGGGACTCAATGAAAATTTCAGATCCCAAGAACTCTCTGAACTTTAATATATGAACATTTATCAATCGAGCTAACCCTTGACGTTGATAATTAACCACCTTCATTATGTAGCTCATTCTACTAGATTTTCATTAATACAAAGTTTGTGAAAATTTGATTTTAAATAACTAAGTTTTGACTTCTAAAAACTTATGATGTATTTAGCATTAGTAAGAATATATAAAATCATAAAATGATTTTTTTAATTTAATGTTATTAAAATCAATGATTTTTTTTATGTTAAAAATTATTATTAAAATTTCAACAAAATGATAATTAAACCTAAGACATTCAAGCTCTAAATGATTTAAGAGTTCTCCATTCACTGAAAGAGCAAGCGCCCACGTTGTTAAATATATGGCAGACTTAATGTTGAAGGGACTAGCAAATATTCACTTATGCCAAAAACAACCCACCTAGAGTTCAAACCTTTGGTAAAAACACTAAGTGAGAACCATATTCTATGTACCATGAGAGGGATTGGAGTTTTTACATAGGTGAATAAACAACTTGGTGTCCTCAAGTGTACACAGCTTGACACTAGTCCTTTGTTTAATAAAATCTAGAAGTATTCTAAAGGATCTCAATGTTGGCATTCTTTATCAAACAATTGCTCTAACCCACCATTAGAGAGATGTGATGTACCTCGTGGTACTCTCAAGGATCCAAATCATTGAATTATAAGAAAGGGGACAAATCCAAGTAAATATATGGAAGACAAAATATAGTATATTAAATATGAAACTTATGATTACAATTTAACAATGAGATCTTTTTATGACATTGAATGAATGTGCTGCTATGAATAGTCATTATTTTATTTTAGGAAAGTGTGATTATTAATTAACATATTAATTAGAGATCTGATAATCAATATATAATTAATATTTGTTTAAATACATTAAAAGTTATTATTTTTTGCGTCTTTTTATCATCGAAGTAATAATAAGAAAAGATGTCAGATTTCAATTTCTACTAAGATTTTTTTGAAAGGTTTTATCGTGAAAGCAATAATAAGAAAATATGTGTTAGTTCAATTTCAACTATAAATTAACAATTAACAAGATATTGTGCTCTTCGTTTGGAAAGCAAAGATTTATGTTCATCACGAAAATTGGTAGTTTAATTTCTTGAGATATCAAGAGAATGTTGTGCATATAAAGAGGATGATCAAACAAATGATTAGTAAAGAATGTTATATTAGAAATGTTGCTACATGTATTTCGACTTTAGAATTTGATATGTAATTTAATTAGTTTGATTTTTTGTGACATGTTATGGATTTGATAGTCAATAACTAGATTTTATTGATGTCTATGATTCCATTTGATTCATATTTGGATGTATTGGTTTGAGATTTAAGTTCATTGCTAAAATTATTGAAAATGTATCTTTTTTGGTTGTTAGGTATGGTTTCAATTTTTCTAAATATTTTCCAATAATAATTGCACGGGAAATTTTCTCTTCTCAAATTAGTTAATAAAATATATAAGAATTATTATGATATATATTCGCTTTCATCCCAAATCAAGATCATAATCATTAGCATCCAGGTAGATACAATTTCAATGTGATTCTCACTAGTAATAATTGTTATAGTCCAAAATGCCTTATCTGTGCATACAAGACACTCGCCCTTCCATTTGCATACTTTGCCACAATATTGTTGAGGCTTCCTTTTAAAAGACCATTTTTTGATAGTGTACGCGCCCTGCTGCACTAATAGCCCACATACACACTCGTGTTGCATGCTAGTTATCCCACATACACACACATCTTGCATGCTAGTTAGCCCGCGTTTACCTCCAAAAGTTGTAAAAAATATAAAATTGCACAGAATTCGACGGAGTTTACAGGCTATGGAGGGTTTCCGAACCATTTTACCCCTTGTAGCCTGTCCCCAAACTGAATAACCATCTTTTTCTCATATAAAAAGAGGTCTTAGGGAGTCATTTATGAACATAAGCAAGAGAATAAGAAAACTCTGCCAAAATCCCTTCCCTTTCTTAGCCCAAGATTTGCATTCTATTCCAAGTTTTAGCCTCAGCCTTCCCCTCCAGCCTTTCTCCTTATGCAACTATTCCTCCTTCCCTTGGTGATATGTTGGTTGCGAGAAGCTAATGTGGGATTGATGCACTTGGAGCCACGAAAGAGGAGCCCGCACTTGGATCGTGGAGTAGTTGCCAACAAAGGTTGTAATCCTTTTTGTCTTGAAACTAAATAAAATAGTTCATCCTTGTTCCAAAACATTATGTTTATATGATTTTGTTAATTTGCACATTTATATCTATGTCTAGACTTTTAAAGTGATCAATAGAGATTGCATATATTTTTTCATTGCATTCCTAACCTTTTGTAGGTTAGCTTTGGGAGGAGATCCGTGATTTAGGAGGCGACAACAAGCGAAAGAAGTCTACACCGACCACAAGGACTAAAGGTGCAGTTATTAACTCTATTTCCTTTCTCTCTCGTCACTTTGTTTAGATGGTTTTGGGGTAGCAAGGGTAGAACAGTCTTTTAAGGGAGTTAGCACTCTTCCTTTACCTTAGACCAAGTATAGGGGGATTTTCCCCGTAGCAGAATTGGCGACTCCGCTGGGGATTCTCTCTAGGGTCTTAGTGGGAGATCTTGGTTTGATTTGATTTTCAGTTCATTTCTGGGTTTTTTGAGTGTTTTGAGTCAGGTTGGATCTATAGTCACCTTCCAGGTGCCTACCATCTTCCCTTGCCCAGGTTGTCTGTCCAAAATTTTTATTTTTTTGAAAAAATATAGAGGTGTATGTGCCATGTTCTTTGTAAAACACACGTACATACACGTTCTACATTATACACAGGCCGCATACATATGCTGGTTGGTTGTGCATAACACGCGTCTCTGTGGTTTTGGAGAATTTTTTCAAAAGATTTCCCTTTTCTTTCATAAAACTTATGGTTCCCAGGTCTTCCTAAGTTCCAGAAGCTTCTTTCATTTGGGGTTTAGACAATTTGCAGGCTCATATTTTTTATGAAATAAAAAAAAAGAAATCCTTTTGTCTCTTTGTGTTTCCAAGCATTTTTGGCTTATTTTTAGCTTGAATTTTAAGAAAAATGAGTTCCATTTAAAAAAAAATCCCCCTCATGGTCATGAATCATGTATTCTACAGCTTCTTTTAGCATCTTTTATTAAATTTTCTTTTATTGAAAGAAAATATTAAAAAAAACCTAGTTTTTATGCTAGTTAGGTATCTTTCTTTCTTTGCATTGTTATTTGAAAAAGAAAAAGAATTAGCATAGGGTTGTATTTTCTTCTCATCTTGAAAGAATTTCAAAAGAAAAATAAGAAAGAAAATCCTTTCATTTTCTCTTTTGTTTCACTTGAAAGTTGCATTGTGCATTTTGCATGGAAAGGAGAAAAGATTGAATTTTTAGGTTTGAAGGATTGTTCATGATTTTTGCTTGAAGCTCTTTTTCATTTGTAGAATTAGTGTAAATTATTGGTTTCCAGTATTCTAATAAGTTTCATTTTTGCAAGAGTCTCAAACAACATAAGTTGCACTTCCGTTCCTTAAGTAAGAAAATCCCCTAAAACGAACACACTATTCTATAATATTTTAGTAACACTTTTTTTAAGGTTCACCAAATGCTTAGGCTAGGGCCTTGGATTAGGTGTGGAGAGGTAAACTCTCCAAGGCCAACCAAAAATTAACTTAGGTGTCTATCCTAGGGTGTGAAAAATACACTTTGTAATTACTCAATCCGGGAAGCTCCTCTCACACAGGAGTCAAACACGAGGCCGCGTGGAGGACGGTGAAGGAGATATTCACTCTTGATCCCGAAAAATCGTTTGGGGGAGTGTGTATTGGGGGTGAATCATGTAGCATTACTGGATTGAATTGTTTCAGACCTTTGAGACACTTGGATCTGTCAAGGGTACTCTAAAAGAGATTCTGGCCCTGTTGCGTTTCAGGCCTCAGGAGGATCTCCAAGCTTAGTTACCCTGCCCATACACTTTCTTGACCGTCGACTGTACCCCCTTGTTTTTTTATTACAAGTTGGTGGACTATTTTCCATTATATAGGTTGACACACATGTGACTGTGGGGGGTGTATTGTGGTACATGAGGTAGACTCTGTACTCTATGGGAGACACTGAAAGGGATCGTTGGTCAGAGGTATGGGTAATTGCTTCTCCTGGCCAGTCATTTGCCTTTGCGAATTCTTTGGACAATCAGGACTTCATCCCCCTGGGTCGGAAGCATTCATAAGGGTAGTTTGTTTGGTTGGTATCTTTTTAGTATTTTCTTCATAGTAGTATGCTCTATGCTCCCTAGTTTTAAATTATGAGTTAGTCTTTCATTGCTTTGGGTCTCTGACCTAAGGTGGTAGACTGCCCACTTTGCAGGTCACGAGGACTTTTCAGTCTTCCGCTTAGAAACGTGGAGCCACCTCTAAATAGGCATTGTTTTTTATACCACTAGTTCACTAGAGTCAGTGTGTGAGACTTTTATAGACTTGAACGATCTCGCAAGGGAATAACCTATGCATATGATATTCATGGAAAAAGTTACCAATGATACCAACCAAGGAACCCCTTCGCAAGGGGATTCTTGTGATTTTCCTTTCTTTGGAAATGTTGGCGTCCCTTTGAAGACCACTTTGTACATTCTTGGGTTGAATGTGGGACTATTGGTTTGGTTGGGTACCATTCCAAATGTCCCGAATTCTCTTGATGCTTCTTAGTTAAGCACCTTATGTCATGGGCATCACGTTGATGTTACTTCATCAATAGAGTCTTCTCCTCCTCCTTCTGCCTTCTCTAGTGAAAGTCCAGCTACTAGTAACTGAAAGTCTAAATGAAATAGAAAGAGGAAGAATAAGAAGAATAAATCACCAACCTCTGCTAGTCATGTTGGATATAAGTCATAAACCTATGTAAGTCATGTTGAAGACCAACACCCAGCATCTGCGAGTCATGTTGGGGGGAAAATTCCAGTCATTGCTAGTCATACTGGAAACAAGTTTATAGCCTCTGCGAGTCATGTTATCGATCCATCACTAGCCTCTACGAGTCATATTATCAACTCATCACCAACCTATGCAAGTCATGTTGGAGAAGTACAACCAACCACTGCAAGTCATGGTGGGGGCACAAGCCTAGTGACGACTAGTCATACTAGAGTTTAGGAACCAACCTCTGCTAGTCATGTTGGAGAGTTGTCAACAACCTCTACTAGTCATGTTGAAGAAAACCAACTAACCGCTGCAAGTCATGATGGGGGCACAAGTATCATCAGTGCAGTTCATACGAGTGATATGTCAACAAACTCTGTGAGTCATGTTGAGGACAAGAAACCAACCACCACTAGTCATGTTGGGGCATTGATTTTGTTGAGAAACCTAGACTAATAGGAAGTAAGCCTTAGTTTCCTTGTAATATTTGCAAGGGAGATCACCTCACTAATTTATACCCTGGCCTTCCATAGGCACAAATAGTTTTTTCCATGTCTGCAAACACTTTTGAATTTGATTCTTTTGAGGTTTTCTCACAATATATTTAGCCTTTGGTTGATGAAGTGGTCATGCTAATGAAATCTTCGGCTGATCCCACTCATCCTTTGGGGGGTGATGTTCCTTTATACCATGTTGTCTTACAACCTATTCATCCAGTGGTTGAGGAAGTGGTTGTGCAGATGCAATCTTCGGCTGATCCCACTCTTCTCTTGGAGAGTGTCAAGTCTACGAAAGTGGTCACGCCGATGAAATCTTGGACTGATACCACTCTTCTCTTGGAGAGTGTCGAGTCTACCAAAGTGGTCACACCGATGCAGTCTTCAGCTGATCCCAGTCTTCTCTTGGGGAGTGATGTTTCTACTGACTATGTTTTTATCACTTCTAGTTCAGTACTTTCAGAACAAGGGGGCATTCCTCTCACTTTGAGAACACACCCTCCAAGTCCTAGGATGGTTTCCTTTGATTGGAATGACCTTGTTGAGCCTCACTTTCCTTCTTCTAAACCTTTTCAAATAAGGGTTGAATTTAATTCAAAAAACATTTACCGATGTATTGTAGATGAAGGAGCCTCCACAAGTATGTTATCCTCCCTGGCTTGGCAAGCTTTGGATTCTCCCGAGCTTGTGAATGCTTCACATGAGTTCTTGGATTTTGACAGATGTCCTAGTGAATATTTGGGGATTCTTCCTCAGTTTCCTATCTCATTAGGTGGGAAGACTGTCCTTGTCAATGATATAGTGGTGCAAGGCCCATTTGTTTTCAATATGCTTCTCGAGCATGATTATGTATATGCTATGAACGTTGTGGTGTCTATGCTCTTCCGGGTGATACATTTCCCCCATAATGGAAGCATTGCCACTATCAACCAGTTGGCATATGATAATCACCATCCTAATTTGACATTAGTTCAGGCTTCCCCTTTATATGTTCCTAGTATCTGTGTAGACTCTACCCCGCCACATGTAAATTATGTGGCATCTTATCCTCGATGTTCAATTTCTCCTGAGAAGGAAATTGTTCACTCATGTTTTCCTTCTCAAGACTTGGTCTCAACAATTGATCCATTGGTTTATCCAATGGGGGCATGGGAGCCCTTGCTTCCCCCTCTTGGTCCGATTGATATTGTGTTTCATTTCGAGTATGATCTCGTTGTTTGTAGAACCTCAAGCCCTTGTGCTCCTAGAACGTCCATTTTCATATGGAATATGGTCCATCATAGATTCTTCACTGATAGACTTTGCAAGTCCTGCCCAGAACGTCCATCGTCATATGGAATATGGTAAATTTGCTTCTCCCTTCGGGACTATCGTCTCTCCTCGTTCGCATGATTTCTTGGATACTGAATTGTCTTCGGATGAGGATATCCTTGAATCCATGACTACATATTATATTATGTGGGAATATTTACATCGTGGTTTGTGTTTTCTTCCGTTTTGGGAGACTTTTCAGGTTGACTACTGAAGAGACTCTTGGTCAGAGCCTAACAACTGGCTCTACTTGAACCAGTACTATGCATGAGCCATAAGGCTTTGCGGTGCCTTTTACCATATTGTACAATCCAGGTTTGGTGTTTTCTAGTTTTGTATTCAGTAACACCTCTTATTTTCGGAAGTTTCTATCTATATTGGATTTATTAACTTCTGGATGCGTGTTATTGGATTTATATGCAGAATCTTTGAGATATTTTTTCTTTGACATTTTTTCATCATACCGATCTATTCTGATAGGTATTGACCTCGAAACTGGCATGTAGGTTAGGTTTTTCCCTACTTCCATTTTTTCATTATCCGTTTCCTGGTTCATTTCGCCTTAGGATCGAACCCACTGAATTGCGACACTAACCTTCCTTGTTGATCAATGTGTCGTACTTTATGTGGTAGAGCCTTCCTTCCATGGAAATCCTAGTTAGAGCCTTGTTTTCCATTTGGTGTCCATGCTGAAGTACTTCATAAGCATGGAAATATTTTTACTCCCACCATGACTTAGTGTTGAAGCCCCCCCCCTTTTTTTTATGGCTCATACCCGAGGGACTCCCTAAGAGCATGGTTTGTTGTCTTTCAAGCTCACTTAAACTTTGAAAGAAACATCTAACGAGAGATTATTTATTCTTTTCAGTCTCGTTTAGATTACTTAAGAAAATAATCCCCCCGAGAGTCTTCTTTAAGCCCTTTTCAAACTCTTTAAAATTGAAAAGATTGTCGAGCGATCTTGTTTCCCTTCACGCTCATCAAAATAAAATTTGAAGGCACATCTGTCTAGCGGTAGTTTATCCCTTTTTCGGTTCGAATGGTTAATTTATGAATAAAGGTATGCCCTAGGAGCTTCAATTCACTAGGAGAGAATTCTCAGACGTAAGTTTAACCCTTTTTCGGGCCCAAGGGACTAAATTTTTGAAAAAGGTTCATTCTCCTTGGTTTTGGTTTATCTCTTTTTTCGGGACTTGGAGATTATCTACGAAAAAGGAACCCCCCCGGAGTCCATAGTTAAGATCTTTTCAGATTCCCTAAATATGAAAATATCTTTGAGTGACCTTTTTCCTTTCACACTCATTAATTAGTCCAAAAGGAATATCTATTTGGCATAAGTTTAACCCTTTTTCCGACCAATAGATTATCTAGGGAAAAGGTACACCTCGGTAGACATGTCTCGCTGAGAGATTTCTCCTAAGTTATATTTTATACTTTTTTGGGCTAGGGAGAATAAACTTAGAAAAAGGTTGTGATTCCATAGTTAAGCTCTTTTCAGACTCCTTAAAATTGAAAAGATAGCCGAGTGATCTTGTCTCTGTCACACTCGTTAAAATGGTTTTGAAGAGACATCCTTTCGGTATAAGTTTAACCCTTTTTCAAACTGCCTATATTTTTTTCCAAAAAATGAACACTCTAGAGTCTTGTTTTAGTGTTTTTCAGACTCTCTAAACGTGAAAAAACCACCGAGCTTACCTTTTCTGTGCTCATAAAACTCCACATGGAAGGAGTCTTGTTGTGTCATACTTAATCACATCGCATGTCGCATCCTTACATCTTTGGCCTAATGTCGACTTCATGTTGCTATTAAATGAACCTTCAAAATCATTCCTTAAATGGAAGCCTTGTAGCACTCTTGCCCTCGCGATATGACACCTTGACCCTTGGAGGAATTTTCCTGAGTGTCCTTATCCTGCACATGTCTCCTTGCACCGAGCATTAATATGTTCCATGCACTTGGAACTAGTTTGCTTGCCCGTGGCACTCGTTCCTCCTTTGTAATGTATAATTCTTTTATTCTTTTTCAGGCTCGTTAAAAATTTGAAAAAGACAAAAAAATCAAATATTCCAAAAAGAGGGGATGGGATATAAATTCTCTTTTATCGGCAACAAGATAGTTTCCCTTGGACAAAGCACATCCTTTCATTTGCTCGCCAAGCATTGGGATCTAGTATGGCCTTAGGAAGTTTTTCTTGTTACATAGAGTTGTGTCCTCCTTTGTTTGGTTACTCTTCCAAACCTATGGAGAGTTTATGGTGCCTCATGTATCAAAAACTTATGCCAATACTATGTTGCCCGAGTTTCATGATTTTTTCATGCATTTTTCCAAGGGAAGTTTTATCCAACATGAGTCGGCCATTCTGTAGTTTATCTCTTGACTTTCATGAGTTGGCCATCCTGAGATTCCATTCAAGTTTGTATTCAAAATCAATGAAGTTCTATGACTGATGATCAAGATCCTCTAGTATTTCCTCGACAACATGTCAAAGACCTCAGGGTAGTGATTCTTAGATTCCTATTGTACTCCTACTTGAGATTTTGAAGATCTTGAAGTTGTTGCTCGAGCTATGAAGTCCTCATCTCTAGCCACATGTGTCAATGATTCTTAAAGATGCATATCATATTGTACTTGTATATCTTCAGATGGTCTTGAGTTGTAGATCCGATGTGTATTGTTCGTGGCTGCACTTTATATGGACATTTATATTTTGTCTAGTAGTCATATATGACATGTGTCAATGATAAAAATCACAACGAGGATTTTGCCTGCAAAGTATTGCTAAAGCCTAATAATTATAAGCTAATGATATATATAATACTAGTAGGAGGGACCCCCTTGTAGATTGGATGATCAAATCATGTTCTTATTTGATATTTATGCTACTGTTTGACACTGCTTATAGGGTTCTACATGATTGATGATGAAATCTTGGTTTTATTTGCGACATAATGGCAGATGGATAATGCATGCTATGTGTGGGTTTCGTTGCTCTAAGCTCTAAATTTTATGTATGAATGGGTTATATTCACAGTTATGGAATTGATATTTAAGCCATGAATCGTCACATGTTTTACCTACAGAAGACACATGTTAGTATAACAATAAATAAGAGCAATAGAAAAGAGACCTACGAAAAAATCTAAGGAGAAGAAGCTAAACTATGCTATACTATGCTACACTATATGCATTTGAAATTTAAAGGGGTTGATGTTAGTCCTAACTAGCAATGTTAGTGTATGTTAGTGGTTATATGATGTTATTGAGTTATATGAAGGTGCATTTGATATACATTATAGTATGGTTTTGGATTAATGGCTAGTTTGTATTGGGTGGCGCACTTGGAAAGTAATGGATGTTAGTTTCGATGCATGGATTAATTGAATGGATTAATTGATGGTTGGCTGGCATGTACTAAGTGATTGAATGAGTAGAAGATGGAAGCGATGTGCATTTACTGCACGCCACTCCATACCTCTTCCGCTGGCCATCACCCTAGCTTGGCTATTGTTCAATTGTTTTCGCTGTGGTTAAGCTCCGATATTCAGACGAGGAAGGAATTGCTTGACCAAGCTCGAATTTTTAAGGCAAATTTGGTTGCAGGTATGTTTTTTTTCACCATCCATGAACTCACTCTGTTATGAAATAGGTGTTGGCTCGGTAATGTATTGGTCTGTGATTTTCTTAAGGATGGAAACTATGAACTCTAGTGGTTCTCTGGAATGGTTGTTTGTGTGTTACTCGTTTCAAATGGAAGATTGAATAGTTGAAGTCAAAATTTGATTGATGATTCTATGTTGTGGAAGCCATGAAGGCTCTTTGTTGTATTTATGGGGTTTTGTTAGAGGGTTTCTTTCCATCTGAACTCGATGGCCGTCTCCTCACAATTTGGTAAACATACCCGATCGTATTGGGTGTTATGGGGTTGTTGTGTTTGATGTCGAACCACCTTTGGGTCGTTGCATATCATTCTCCACCTAGTCGTGGGATCGTTTTATTTTATTGGTCTCTACACATTTTCTTATGGTGGCTATTATGCCAAGAGGTTTGCTTTAGGGTTGGTTTCTATTTCATGGCTCTGTTTTATATCATCATTTTTCAGTTTTCTTTTGGGGAAAACCACGAGGTTTATGCCCTACGTGTTCTCGGTGTTATTACTGGCCAGTAAGAATCCTTTGCTCCTCTGTTCATAATCTCTCCTACCTGGTGTGAATTGTCACCCCGTCTTGCAAGATATTGGTTATGTGGCCCGTGTGACCACCGTGATGCCTCAAAGGGTTCTCCTCTGCTGTTGGTGTGGTCGAATCCAGTCTCCTTGTGTTGGTTCCATCGAGTGAACCGTTGATTACTCAGAACCCACCCTTGATTATTCAAGCTCGATTTTTGATAAATGAACCAATTATTTCCGGTCGGGTATATTGTTGACTGTTATGAGTTGGTGGAGAAGTGTCGCAATGGTTTGATTATGGGCTCATCTCTATTAATCGGGTTGATTACACAATTGCAATTGGAAATGATGATTGGGGTATAATCGTTTTATTCTTTTATTGTGACAATTGATTTCATAGCTCAACATGGTTTTAATTGGTTGATTTGAGAAATGGAATTGGGCATACAGTCACTGCCTCCTTGTATTGGATTGATAACTCAACATTGTTTTATGGTTTGATTGGGAGTATGCTTCTTGCATTATACGTTGGCCTATGTGTTTCCTATAACATGGTATAAGTTGAAACGATGATTGTTGTTATTGTGTGTTTAAATTGCATGATCAAGATCATTACAATTTAAAGAATTGATAAGTGTGACTGGGCTGTCTGTTGTGTATGTTTATGGATATCGTGCATCGTATCGTTTGATTGCACCATCAGAGATGGACATGGGTTTTATAATAATATGGTTTCATTGCAATCTAATTGTTAAATTGATTAGAGGAATGGAATCGAGCATGTTCTAAAAGAGTTGGTGTCTGTGTTTGATTTGAGGAAATATTTATGAATAGTGGTTGGTGGTTTTGATGATGAACAGAGTTGAAACAAATTACTGTGTGTTCATTGGAATTTGTTTTAAATATTAAATGAAAGAAGTGAGAGGAAACTGATTTCTTATACAGGTTGTTTGGAAGGAATATTGTTTTTGATTAAGATGGCACTGTGTTAAATAAAAGTGTTAAGGATTTAAATGTGAACAATGGGAAATTTTAACACACAATAATGGTTAAATTATACACAGTAATTGTTAATTGATCACAGTAATTACTTGGTTAGTGTTGGATCATTTGCATTAAATACATAATTGTTTTATGGATTACTTAATTTATTTTATGAACAATATCTGCTCTTTTCCCCTACCATTATTTCACTTTTCGCTAATTACAATCCTTTCACCTTCCCATATCCATTATTCACTCCCTGTTCCTAAAATTTAATTACAGTTAAGAGGACATTTGTATTGTAACAGTTTAAGATTAAGATCGCAAGGATGGATTACAATGATACGTTCTTTGGTTTACATTAAAATTAATTGTTTGTTGTCTGTGAGAAGTAATCATGATATTTTCCCCCTCATTTTAAAATTTTTCTCTCAATACAAACCCCTTGCATATCCCATAACCTTTGTTCACCCCTTGCTAATTGATAACGGTTAAAAAAATTGTATGGATTGGATTGCATGAGTTTGATATGTTGTTGAGCCAAAATTTATTTCATATTTTTAAAGGATTTGTCATGTATGGTTGTTAAAGAAACTATTTGCTAATCAATTATGCATACATGTGTGAGTTTTTTCAGCCGAGGTAGCCATGGAAGAGGTAACTGAGGAATAGGTAATTGGAACATGGGCTCTAGAAGGCCAAGATTCTCCATACACTTTGATGTTGACTCAAAAGAGTTAGGTCAGCTATTTCAAGCTAGGTTTTTTAATTGGATTGGGAAAGGAGTGGCCCAACCTAGGCCTGAAAGGCCTCCCTTCCAATTCCTATAGGTCCCTGGTATTCTTGTCCCCCCTCATGTCTCATCTCAACCTGAAGTTCCCGAAAATGACGGATGAAAAGAGATTGTCCACCCAATAGTCTCCCAACATCGTGGCTAGCCCAATTTATCTTTACCTGCTTCCCCACCTATCAATAAAATTGTCCAAGATGCCCCTGTCCACTCATGAGTTCAGTCTTCCCATGCGAGTAAAAGGTTGAAAAATGAGCCCCACTATTCCCCTGACAAAGGAAAAGCCACTGCTGCCTTTTCCTTGCCCTCCAATGGCTTTGATAAATATGTGCCCTCCCGCATGCATTTGAGGGATGATTTCTCTCATGTGATTAGTGAGATTAGGCCTAAAGGATCAACACATCCTAATGCAAACTCAGAGAGACCAAAAGGTGACAACATCAACAAGGGAAATATTGCATCTCAGAGTGGAAAATATGGATTTTAAGTTTATTTATTTATTAATTGTTGAGAATAATTGACTTCTGATTTTTTGGATAGCATGCTATTTTTGGTTATATGGGTAATATATTTTGGAAATAATTTCAAATATAATTGAGATAAATTGTCAAATATGAATGTGATGATGGGAGACACAATGAGGGATGTTTTGTTTAAAGTAAATAGTTGTGTTATGACTGTTAAAAGCTAAAGGGAGTCACAAGGGGTCCCACCTACTAGTTATTATTTACTTAAAAACCCTTATTATGATTTATTACTTTTCTCCCTAACTAAAATTTGGTTGAGATTTAGTTAACTTAACTAATGAAGTAGTTCAACTACTTCAACCAATTCTAATTTTCTTAGAGGCAAAAGGAAAGGGAGGAACACAAGGAGAATAGAAGGAGAAGCATACTAAGGTTTGCTCTTGAGTTTTTGTTGAGATAATTCAGTTTTCATTCATTCCTTAATTCATTAGAAACCTAATTATTTTTTATGATAGCAGGGTCCTATTGTAGACAACAAGATTCAGGGCTGAATTACATCATTCAAACACTTGTTTTCCAGAGGTGATGATCTATCTTTGATAGTCTGTGTAGACTTGTCTGTTTGTGAATTAGTTTTCATGATTGACAAAGGCTATTGTGCAGAGTCTAGTGGGAAACAATCTGTGGCAAGATGATCCAACTTTTCAAGTTCAGTCGTTTGATTTTCTGTCAGAAGTCCTTTTTTATGTTTCGTCGGGGACATCTAAGTTTGACTTTGGCCCAAAACTTCCTAGGGAAATTTTGTAAAAAAAAATGATTCTTTCATGAATTGGAATGAAATAAATGATTGCTTTATTCTCATCTCTTTTGATTATTGACTTGGTGTCTTTATTTCTGTCTCTATATTTATTTCAACATCTGATATATTTAGAAAATTACATAAATAATGATTTTTCAGCAAGATTTTGTTTATAAAAAAAAATAGCCTAAGCACTTGTAAGCAATACTCGTGAATTAGGATACCAATTTTGATGGCTATAAACATAGGGTGATATTCCCGGCTATCTTGGTTTATCCAAGCAGGATCTGAAAATGTTTGAGTAAGATCATTTTGTATCTTTTCCTCAACATTTATTTGGCGACCATACTAGAGAGATCTTCAATATCTCTCTGGTTAATTTTTATGCTTGATTAACATCGAATACATCTATTTTTATGATATTGATTCTTTGACTGTTTTATTTCTTAATGATTGTTCCTGTTGCAAGGCAACCCAATATTGAGCCCGGTCTTCAAGATCAGACCAGCGTTGCTTTGAATTTGTTCAACACCATTTCAGACACTGCCAATACTCTTGTTGAGCTTAATCATTCATGGGAAGCAATTGAACGAGATATTAGTGCCCAAGAACGTTGGGAAGCTAGACGTAGACAACCTAGAAATCAATAGTAACCTTCTTGTTCCTTCAATTTTGGCCTTACTTTCATGTCGTTAGACTCTCACGTTTCTAGAAGAAGAAGAGGTTTATCACTTGAAATTAATCCTATTGCTGAAATAGGAAGGAGGAACGTTGTGTTATAAATCCAACAAAGTGCTCTAAGGAGAACTTTGTCTGATTCATCCAGTTATTCTTTCTCTCCCTCACCTATCATCCACAAGATGGAATCTAGTGGTGGCTTTGGTGGCACTGGAAGTTATTCCTCCTCTCAGTCTTCCGCTTCGTCAGTGATTGGTAGATTATATAGCCACCATATCCTTGTCCAATCTACCAAAAATCCCACCAAAGTCATTAAAAAGTATGGGCTTTTTCAGTTTGAAGAAGACACCACAGCCACACCATGGCATGTGTCTTCTCCTCTTAACCTAGCACCCACTACTCGTCCACTTCCTAAATTCAAGGAGCATCTCCCTAGGTTTTTGGGGAATAACACTGTCACTACAAACAAACACCTGGTGGAATTTTCTAATGCTTGTCACAATACATGAGCCAATGACAATGATACTTGCATGCACTTATTTGTCAATTCCTTGGAAGGAAAGGCTGCGACCAATTTCTTTGACCTTCCTCCTAAGATTCTGTCTACTTGGGAGGATTTAGTTTATTGGTTCAGATCCACCTATGGGAAATCTAAAATCCCAACTAAGAAATTACAAGAGTACAATAACATAACCTATAAGGATGGTGGGACCAATAAGTCCTTCAACTTGCATTTCACTAAGTTATACAATCAAATCCCTGAACTCAATCGACCTCAGAACCAAGCTGCTTTCATGCATTACTACAATGCATTACCTTCCCCATATCTTCACAAGCTTGAGGAAAAATCTATTGATAACCTTGGTTTCGCTCTGCATACTTGTCTAGAGTATGAAGAACAACTTGAAAGAACATGTCTTCCTCAGGGAGAATTAGCTAAATAGACAGACATGTTCACCCTATTATAGTTAGTACACGATATGAATAATCGTATGATAACGTATGAGAGAAAAGGAAATGTCTCCCCTCTCACCCCTGAAGCTTCATCCTCTTTTGCACCCCCCTTTAGAAATCCAATTGAAAATAATTTTCAGCCTAAAGCTATCTGCCTCGAAGTTGGTGTAACTTTTGTGAGGAACACCGTGAGGAAGCCGCATGTGAGGTATGGAAGAGTGCCAGAGATAAGATATTTGGTAAAAGACCAGAAACTACCATCGTTGTCCTAGATTTTTCAGATCCAGAAGATGTCATGATCATCAATACTAGGAACAAATCCTACACTCCCAAAGACAAATATGATCTTCCCCGCAATTCTTCTAGTGCAAGCTCGTCATGACCAGCTGCTACAATTCAGGTTCCTAAGGTTCCTGACAGTTAAGGAACAACTTTCCCTCTCCCCTTTTCCAAATAAAACATTCTGAATCAGTTGGTCAACATCAAGGAAAATGCCACCCTCCTGGACATGGTTGTCATCCCTGAACAATAGAGGCATCTAAAACAATTCATGGAAGGAAAATCTTCCGTTGTAGCCAACCTCTCTGAAGAGGTGAATGAAGAGGATTCGTCTGTAAATAAAATAGGTGTACATAACTTTAGATACCCTGTAAAAAATCCCCCTTTTTAGTGTTGCCTCATTAATGGCGGTTCGAGCTCAAGTGTGATGTTGAATATTATTATGGAAGAGCTAGGCTTGTCTTTTATAGATGAAAACGCCATAAGCATGCTCTCCTATAATAGTCTGCAACAAATGACCATAAGTGATATTAACGATGTGAGCTTAGTTTTGTGCGCACACCTTGAAATAAGGACAACCCTTAGCATTCAGGTAATTGTTTTGTCAGTAAGAAATTACTCAATCATCTTTGGAAGAGATTGGCAAGCTTTAACAAGTGGATACCTCTCACTCGACAAAACACATTTATTCGTTCCTCGGAATGGTAAAAGAATTATATTCCTTAGAGAGGGAAGGATTTCACCTTACATAGAGAGTGTCCCACAACCTAATGTAAACTATATCGAAGAGGACCTATGAGTGTATTCCATATTTGCTGAGGAGGATACCATTCCTTTAGAACAAATTGATTTAGATGATGGTATGTGGCACATGAAATTTGATGGTTCATGCTCTAATGAATGTAACAAAGCTGGCATTATCTTGATTTCTCCCGTAGGAAAAATCCAGAACTTTTCTTATAGGTTGGAGTTTGCTTGGAAAAATCCATAATTGGGAAATTGGTGAAATGTCCCAATTTTCTCTTCTCAAATTAGTTAATAAAATATATAAGAATTATTATGATATATATTCGCTTTCATCCCAAATCAAGATCATAATCATTAGCATCCAGGTAGATACAATTTCAGTGTGATTCTCACTAGTAATAATTGTTATAGTCCAAAATGCCTTATTTGTGCATACAAGACACTGGCCCTTCCATTTGCATACTTTGCCAAAATATTGTTGAGGCTTCCTTTTAAAAAACCATTTTTTGATAGTGTACACGCCCTGCTGCACTAATAGCCCACATACACACTCGTGTTGCATGCTAGTTATCCCGCATACACGCACGTCTTGCATGCTAGTTAGCCCGCGTTTACCTCCAAAAGTTGTAAAAAATATAAAATTGCACAGAATTCAGCGGAGTTTACAGGCTATGGATGGTTTCCTAACCATTTTACCCCTTGTAGCCTATCCCCAAACTGAATAACCATATTTTTCTCATATAAAAAGAGGTCTTGGGGAGTCATTTATGAACATAAGCAAGAGAATAAGAAAACTCTGCCAAAATCCCTTCCCTTTCTTAGCCCAAGATTTGCATCCTATTCCGAGTTTTAGCCTCAGCCTTCCCCTCCAACCTTTCTCCTTATGCAACCATTCCTCCTTCCCTTGGTGATATGTTGGTTGCGAGAAGCTAATGTGGGATTTATGCATTTGGAGCCACGAAAGAGGAGCCCACATTTGGTTCGTGGAGCAGTTACCAACAAAGGTTGTAATCCTTTTTGTTTTGAAACTAAATAGAATAGTTCATCCTTGTTCCAAAACCTTATGTTTATATGCTTTTGTTTATTTTCACAATTATATCTATGTCTGGATTTTTAAAGTGATAAGTAGAGATTGCATATATTTTTGCATTGTATTCCTAACCTTTTGCAGGTTAGCTTTGGGAGGAGATCCGTGATTTAGGAGGCGACAACAAGCGAAAGAAGTCTACACCGACCACAAGGACTAAAGGTGCACTCATTAACTCTCTTTCCTTTCTCTCTCGTCACTTTTTTTAGATGGTTTTGGGGTAGCAAGGGTAGGACAATATTTTAAGGGAGTTAGCACTCTTCCTTTACCTTAGACCCAGTATAGGGTGATTTTCTCCATAGCAGAATTGGTGACTCCACTGGGTTTTCTCTATAGGGTCTTAGTCGGAGATCTTGGTTTGATTTGATTTTTAGTTCATTTCTAAGTTTTTTGAGTGTTTTGAGTCAGGTTGGATCTCTAGTCACCTTCCAGGTGCCTACCATCTTCCCTTGCCTAGGTTGTCTATCCAAAATTTTTATTTTTTTGAAAAAATATAGAGGTGTACGTGCCATGTTCTTTGTAAAACACACGTACATACACGTTCTACATTATACACAACCCACGTACATATGTCGGTTGGTCGTGCATAATAGGCGTCTCTGTGGTTTTGGAGAATTTTTTCAAAAGATTTCCCTTTTCTTTCAGAAAAATTATGTTTCCCAGGTCTTCCTAAGTTCCAGAAGCTTCTTTCATTTGGGGTTTAGACAGTTTGCAGGCTCATATTTTTTATGAAATAAAAAAAAAAGAAATTCTCTTGTTTCATTGTGTTTCCAAGCATTTTTGGCTTATTTTTAGCTTGAATTTTAAGAAAAACAAGTTCCATTTAAAAAAAATCCCCCTCATGGTCATGAATAATGTATTCTGTAGTTTCTTTTAGAATCTTTTGTTAAATTTTATTTTATTGAAAGAAAATATAAAAAAAACCTAGTTTTTATGCTAGTTAGATATCTTTCTTTCTTTGCATTTCTTTGCATTGTTATTTGAAAAAGAAAAAGAATTAGCATAGGGTTGTATTTTCTTCTCATCTTGAAAGCATTTCAAAAGAAAAATAAGAAAGAAAATCCTTTCATTTTCTCTTTTGTTTCACTTGAAAGTTGCATTGTGCATTTTGCATGGAAAGGAGAAAAGATTGCATTTTTAGGTTTGAAGGAATGTTCATGCTTTTTGCTTGAAGCTCTTTTTCATTTGTAGAATTAGTGTAAATTATTGCTTTCCAGTATTCTAATAATTTTCATTTTTGCAAGAGTCTTAAAGAACATAAGTTTCACTTCTGTTCCTTGAGTAAGAAAATCCCCTAAAACAAACACACTAATCTAAAATATTTTAGTAGCACTTTTTCTAGGGTTCAGCAATAGCTTAGGCTAGGGCTTTGGATTAGGTGTGGAGAGGTAAACTCTCCAAGGCCAAACAAAAATTAACTTAGGTGTCTATCCTAGGGTGTGAAAAATACACTTTGTAATTACTCAATCCGGGAATATCCTCTCACACAGGAGTCAAACAAGAGGTCGCGTGGAGGACGGTGATGGAGATATCCACTCTTGATCCCGAAAAATCGTTTGGGGGAGTGTGTATTGGGGATGAATCATGTAACATTACTGGACTGAATTGTTTCAGACCTTTGAGACACTTGGATCTGTCCAAGGTACTCTAAGAGTGATTCTGGCCCTGTTGCGTTTCAGGCCTCAGGAGGATCTCCGGGCTTAGTTTCCCTGCCCATACACTTTCTTGATCGTCGACTGTACCCCCTTGTTTTTTTATTACAAGTTGGTGGCATGTTTTCCATTATATAGGTTGACACACATGTGACTGTGAGGGGTGTATTGTGGTACATGAGGCAGACTCTGTACTCTATGGGCGACACTGAAAGGGATCGTCGGTCACAGGTCTGGGTAATTGCTTCTCCTGGCCAGTCGTTTGCCTCTGTGAATTCTTTGGACGATCAGGACTTCACCTCCCTGGGTCGGAAGCATTCAGAAGGGTAGTTTGTTTGGTTTGTATATTTTTAGTATTTTCTTCATAGTGGTGTGCTCTATGCTCCCTAGTTTTCCATTACAAGTTATTCTTTTATTTCTTTGGGTCTCTGACCTAAGGTGGTAGACCGCCCACTCCGCCAGTCGCGAGGAGTTTTCAGTCTTCCGCTTAGAAACGTGGAGCCACCTCTAAATAGGCGTTGTTTTTTATACCACTGGTTCACTAGAGTCAGTGTGTGATACTTTTACAGACTTGAACGATCTCACAAGGGAATAACCTATGCGTATGATATTCATGGAAAAAGTTACCAACGATACCAACCAAGGAACCCCTTTGCAAGGGGATTCTTGTGATTTTCCTTTCTTTGTAAATGTTGGTGTCCCTTTGAAGACCACTTTGTACATTCTTGGGTTGAATGTGGGACTATCGGTTTGGTTGGGTACCATTCCAAATGTCTCAAATTCTCTTGATGCTTCTCAGTTAAGCACCTTATGTCATGGGCATCACGTTGATGTTCCTTCATCAACAGAGTCTTTTCCTCCTCCTTCTGCCTTCTTTGGTGAAAGTTCAACTACTAGTAACTGGAAGTCTAAATGAAATAGAAAGAGGAAGAATAAGAAGAAGAAATCACCAACCTATGCTAGTCATGTTGGATATAAGTCATAAACCTCTGTAAGTCATGTTGAATACCAACACCCAACCTCTACGAGTCATGTTGGGGGAAAAAGTCCAGTCACTGCTAGTCATAATGGAAACAAGTTTATAGCCTCTGTGAGTCATGTTATCGACCCATCACTAGCCTCTGCGATTCATGTTATCGAATCATCACCAACATATGCAAGTCATGTTGGATAAGTACAACCAACCACTGCAAGTCATGGTGGGTGCACAAGCCTAGTGACGACTAGTCATACTAGAGTTTAGGAACCAACCTCTGCTAGTCATGTTGGAGAGTTGTCAACAACCTCTACGAGTCATGTTGAAGAAAACCAACCAACCATTGCAAGTCATGATGGGGGCACAAGTATCATCAATGCAGTTCATACGAGTGATATGTCAACAAACTCTGTGAGTCATGTTGAGGACAAGAAACCAACCATTGCTAGATATGTTGGGGGCATTGATTCTATTGAGAAACCTAGACTAATAGGAAGTAAGCCTAAATTCCCTTGTAAGATTTGCAAGGGAGATCACCTTACTCATTTATACCCTGGCCTTCCATAGGAACAAATAGTTTTGTCCCTGTCTGCAAACTCTTTTGAATTTGATTCTTTTTAGGTTTCCTCACAATCTATTTAGCCTTTGGTTGATGAAGTGGTTGTGCTGATGCAATCTTCATTTGATCCCACTCCTCCTTTGGGGGGTGATGTGCCTTTATACCATGTTGTCTTACAGCCTATTCAACTAGTGGTTGAGGAAGTGGTCGTGCCGATGCAATCTTCAGTTGATCCCACTCTTCTCTTGGAGAGTGTCGAGTCTACGAAAGTGGTCACGTCAATGCAATCTTGGACTAATACCACTCTTCTCTTGGAGAGTGTCGAGTCTACCAAAGTGGTCATGTCGATGCAGTATTTAGCTGATCCCTCTCTTCTCTTGGGGAGTGATGTTTCTACTGACTATGTTTTTATCATTTCTAGTTCAGTACTTTCAGAACAAGGGGGCATTCCTCTCACTTTGATCACACACCCTCCAAGTCTTAGGATGGTTTCCTTTGATTTAAATGACCTTGTTGAGCCTCACTTTCCTTCTTCTACAGCTTTACAAATAAGGGTTGAAGTTAATTCAAAAACCATTTACCGATGTATTGTAGATGAAGGAGCATTCAAAAGTATTTTATCCTCCTCAGCTTAGCAAGCTTTGGATACTCCCGAGCTTGTGAATGCTTCACATGAGTTCCTAGATTTTGACAGACATTCTAATGAATATTTGGGGATTCTTCCTCAGTTTCCTATCTCATTAGGTGGGAAGACTGTCCTTGTCAATGATATAGTGGTGCAAGGCCCATTATATTTCAATATGCTTCTCGGGCATGATTATGTATATGCTATAAACATTGTGGTGTATACGCTCTTCCAGGTGATGCATTTCCCCCACAATGGAAGCATTGCCACTATTGACCAGTTGGCATCTGATAACCACCATCCTAATTCGACATTAGTTCAGGCTTCCCCTTTATATGTTCTTAGTATATGTGTAGATTCTACCCGACCACATGTAAATTATGTGGCATCTTATCCTTGATGTTCAATTGCTCCTGAGAAGGAACTTGTTCACTCATGTTTCCCTTCTCGAGACTTGGTCTCAACAATTGATCCATTGGTTTATCCAATGGGGGCCTGGGAGCCCTTGCATCCCCCTCTTGGTCCGATTGATACTGTGTTTCATTTCGAGTATGATCTCGGTGTTTGTATATCCTCAACCCCTTGTGCTCCCAGAACGTCCATTTCCATATGGAATATGGTCCATCGTAGATTCTTCACTGATATACTTTGCAAGTCCTGGCCATAATGTCCATCGTCATATGGAATATGGTCAATTTGCTTCTCCCTTCAGGACTATTGTCTCTCCTCATTTGCATGATTTCTCGGATATTGAATGGTCTTCGGATGAGGATATCCTTGAAGCCATGACTACATATTATATTATGTGGGAATATTTACATCGTGGTTTGTGTTTTCTTCCGTTTTGGGAGATTTTTCAGGTTGACTACTGAAGAGACTCTTGGTCAGAGCCTAACAACTGGATCTACTTGAACCAGTACTATGCATGAGACATATTGTACAATCCAGGTTTGGTGTTTTCTAGTTTTGTATTCAGTAACACCTCTTATTTTCAGAAGTTTCTATCTATATTGGATTTATTAACTTCTGGATGAGTGTTATTGGATTTATATGCAGAATCTTGGAGATATTTTTTCTTTGACATTTTTTCATCATATAGATCTATTCTAATAGGTATTGACCTTAAAACTGGCATGTAGGTTAGGTTTTTCCCTACTTCCATTTTTTCATTATCCGTTTCTTGGTTCATTTCGCCTTAGGATTGAACCCACTGAATTGCCTCACTAACCTTCCTTGTTGATCATTGTGTCGTACTTTATGTGGTAGAGCCTTCCTTCCATGGGAAGCCTAGTTAGAGCCTTGTTTTCCATTTGGTGCCCATGCCTAAGTACTTCATAGGCATGAGATTCTTTTTATTCCCACCATGACTTAGTGTTGAAGCCCCATTTTTTTTTTTTATGGCTCATACCCGAGGGACTGCCTAAGAGCATGGTTTGTTGTCTTTCAAGCTCACTTAAACTTTGAAAGCAACATCTAACGAGAGATTATTTATTCTTTTCAGTCTTTTTTGGATTACTTTAGAAAAGAATCCCCCTGAGAATCTTCTTTAAGCCCTTTTCAAACTCTTTAAAATTGAAAAGATTATCAAGTGATCTTGTTTCCCTTCACGCTCGTCAAAATAAAATTTGAAGGCACATCTGTCTAGCGGTAGTTTATCCATTTTTCGGTTCGAACGATTAATTTACAAATAAATCTATGCCCTAGGAGCTTCGGTTCGCTAGGAGAGAATTCTCAGGCGTAAGTTTAACCCTTTTTCGGGCCCGAGGGACTAAATTTTTGAAAAAGATTCATTCTCCTTGGTTTTGGTTTATCTCTTTTTTCGGGCCTTGGATATTATCTATGAAAAAAGAACCCCCCCGGAGTCCATAGTTAAGATCTTTTCAGACTCCCTAAATATGAAAATATCTTCGAGTGACCTTGTTCCTTTGACACTCATTAATTGATTAAGAAGGAATATCTATTTGACAAAAGTTTAACCCTTTTTCTGACCAATAGATTATCTAGGAAAAAGGTACACCTCGGTAGACATGTCTCGTTGAGAGAGTTCTCCTAAGTTATATTTTATACTTTTTCAGGCTAGGGAGAATAAACTTAGAAAAAGGTTGCGAGTCCATAGTTAAGCTCTTTTCAGACTCCTTAAAATCGAAAAGATAGTCGAGTGATCTTGTCTCTGTCACACTTGTTAAAATGGTTTTGAAGAGACATCCTTTAGGTATAAGTTTAACCCTTTTCAAACTGTCTAGATTAATTACCAAAAATGAACACTCTGGAGTCTTCTTTTAGTGTTTTTCAGGCTCTCTAAACGTGAAAAAACAACCAAGATTACCTTCTCTATGCTCATAAAACTCCACATGGAAGGAGTCTTGTTTTGTCATACTTAATCACATCGCATGTCGCATCCTTGCATCTTTGGCCTAATGTCGGCTTCATGTTGCTATTAAATGAACCTTCAAAAGCATTCCTTAAATGCAAGCCTTGTAGCACTCTTGCCCTCACGATCTGACACCCTGACCCATGGAGGAGTTTGCCTGAGTGTCCTTATCCTGCACATGTCTCCTTGCACTGAGCATTAATATGTTCCATGTGTTGGACACACCTACCACACTTAGAGGGGGGGTGAATGAGTGTGGGGCTTTTTCCCCCAAAACTTCCCTCTTGCACAAAAACTCATCAATTAGCATTCAACATTTATTCATTACCCATTGTTTTCATTTATAAACAGTTAGATGTTAGCATATATCAGCAACATATATCAACAATATATCATCAACAAGACATCACCATAATGAACACAAAGAACACAAGATGCATGTACAGTTTTCTTTTTATTACGGACTACAATCCTTAGGGTTTATCAGCAACAAATGAATAGAGTACAACTCTACAAGAGAACCAACTCTATATGCAAGACTCAACTTGCATTCTCAGCACCAATTGAGATGAGGCAACAATCCTCAATAGATATCAATCTGTACCATAAACAAGAGCATCAACCATGCACCAACCTGTGCCAAACAACCTGTAATCAACTTGTACCATAAACAAGTGCATCCAACCATGTACCAAGTATATACCAATCATGTGTGAACCACTCATCAACAATGACTCATCAATATGTACCAACATCATCAACTATACACCTCATGTATGTGCCAACTCATCAACTACTATCTCAACCATGTACTCAACATGTACCTCAACCAAAAGCCCTCATCAATTTCATCATAAATATATGATTTGTAGCTCTGTAATAGACCTGGTGTTTCTGATCACATTTCTGCAAACTTTCATTAACTTTAACAACAAGAAACTAGCATTTTCATCAAACTTTTCTTTAGTATCACATGCCTAGTTTTGGATTAGTCAACAACCCTAACTTGAAGTAATCATAACTTTGAACTTGTAATGTATAAAGATCTGAAACTGATACAAAATGTTCTTCAGTGTGTTTTATGAAATTCCTCCAAGTGGCACTTCTTGGAACCTCTCAAAAAAGGATTTATAGCAAAAATGGCATACCTTGCTGAATTCTGGCTTATTCTAGAGAACGGCCTTGTAGAGAGTGCCCCGCACAAAATATTTGATGAAATGATATGAAACTGTTACCAATCATACTAAAGACTATAAACTAACCAACACATTTTTTCTCACAGAATTTGGATCTGTTATGAATAAGTTATGACGTTTTTACCCGAAACACTTGATTTTGACTAGTTTCAAGACTGGCCACAAACCCTATTTTCCACAGAGTTTAACTCCCAAAATACAATGACCCACAAGATGAATTTTGAACCAAAGATACTTGGATATGTTTTCTCACTTGAATAGCAATTTTAGGATCTTAATCATTATAGAAAAAAAGTTATAGCGAAAATGGTGAGATGACCTGAAAATAACATACCATAGAAAGCACCATCAAAAGAATTTATCCTTCCTTGCATTTCGGCCTTCTTTTCTTCACTTTCCTCAGAATTTCGGCTTAGATA
>ML792143.1:398572-426555 GCA_009831015.1 Picea engelmannii | reverse complement strand
AATCCTTTGACATCAATCAATCACTTGACATCAATCAATCAAACCATTGGCATCAATGACAACATGATCCAACACCATGCACTTGGAACTAGTTTGCTTGCCCGTGACACTCGTTCCTCCTTTGTAACGTAGAATTATTTTATTCTTTTTCAAGCTCGTTAAAAATTTGAAAAGTACAAAAAAATCAAATATTCCAAAAAGAGGGGACGGCATATACATTCTCTTTTATCGACAACAAGATAGTTTCCCTTGGACAAAACACATCCTTTCATTTGTTTGCCAAACATTGGGATCTAGTATGGCCTCAGGAAGTTTTTCTTGTTACATAGAGTTGTGTCCTCCTTCGTTTGGTTACTCTTCCAAACCTATGGAGAGTTTGTGGTGCCTCATGTATCACAAACTTATGTCAATACTATGTTTCCGAAGTTTCATGATTTTGTCGTGCTTTTTTCCAGGGGAAGTTTTATCCAACATGAGTCGGCCATTCTGTAGTTTATCTCTTGACTTTCATGAGTTGGCCATCTTGAGATTCCATTCAAGTTCGGATTCAAAATCAATGAAGTTCTATGCCTGATGATCAAGATCCTCTAGTATTTCCCCGACAGCATGTCAAAGACCTCAGGGTAGTGATTCTTAGAATCCTATTGTACTCCTACTTGAGATTTTGAAGATCTTGAAGTTGTTGCTCGAGATATGAAGTCCTCATCTCTAGCCACATGTGTCAATGCTTCTTGAAGATGCACATCATATTGTACTTGTATATCTTCATATGCTCTTGATATGTAGATCCGCTGTGTATTGTTCGTGGCTGCACTTTATATGGACATTTATATTTTGTCTAGTATTAATATATGACATGTGTTGACAATAAAAATCGCAACGAGGATTTCACCCGCAAAGTATTGCTAAAGCCTAATAATTATAAGCTAATGATATATATAATACTAGTAGGCGAGACCCCCTTGTAGATTATAGGATCAAATCAGGTTCTTATTTGATATTTATGCTACTGTTTGACACTACTTACATGGCTCTACATGATTGATGATGAAATCTTGGTTTTATTTGCGACATAATGACAGATGGATAATGCATGCTATGTGTGGGTTTCGTTGCTCTAAGCTCTAAATTTTATGTATGAATAGGTTATATTCACGGTTATGGAATTGATATTTAAGCCATGAATCGTCACATGTTTTACATACACAAGACACATGTTAGTATAACAATAAATAAGAGCAATAGAAAAGAGACCTACGAAAAAATCTAAGGAGAAGAAGCTAAACTATGCTATACTATGCTACACTATATGCATTTGAAATTTAAAGGGGTTGATGTTAGTCCTAACTAGCAATGTTAGCGTATGTTAGTGGTTATACGATGTTATTGAGTTATATGAAGGCGTATTTGATATACATTATAGTATGGTTTTGGATTAATGGCTAGTTTGTATCGGGTGGCGCACTTGGAAAGTAATGGATGTTAGTTTTGATGCAAGGATTAATTGAATGGATTAATTGATGGTTGGATGGCGTGTACTAAGTGATTGAATGAGTAGAGGATGGAAGTGACGTGCATTTGCTACACGTCACTCCATACCTCTTCTATTGGCCATCACCCTAGCTTGGCTATTGTTCAATTGTTTTCGTTGTAGTTAAGCTTCGATATCTAGACGAGGAAGGAATTGCTAGACCAAGCTTGCATTTTTAAGGCAAATTTGGTTGCCGGTATGTTTTTTTTCGCCATCCATAAACTCGCTTTGTTATGAAATAGGTGTTGGCTCGGTGATGTATTGGTCTGTGATTTTCTTAAGGATGGAAACTATGAACTCTGGTGGTTCTCTGGAATGGTTGTTTGTGTGTTACTCGTTTCAAATGGAATATTGAATGGTTGAAGTCACAATTTCATTGATGATTCTATGTGGTGGAAGCCATGAAGGCTCTTTGTTGTATTTATGGGTTTTTGTTAGAGGGTTTCTTTCCATCTGAACTTGCTGGCTGTCTCCTCACAATTTGGTAACCATACCTGATCGTATTAGGTGTTATGGGGTTGTTATGTTTGATGTCGAACCACCTTTGGGTCGTTGCATATCATTCTCCGCGTAGTCGTGGGATCGTTTTATGTTATTGGTCTCTACACAATTGCTTATGGTGGCTATTATGCCAAAAGGTTTTCTTTAGGATTGGTTTCTATTTCATGGCTCTATTTTATATCATCATTATTTGGTTTTCTTTTGGGGAAAACCACGAGGTTTATGCCTTGCGTGTTCTCGGTGTTATCTCGGTGTTATTACTGGCCAGTAAGAATCCTTTGCTCCTCTGTTCATAATCTCTCCTACCTGGTGTGAATTGTCACCCTGAGTTTCAAGATATTTGTTACGTGGCTTGTGTGACCACCGTGTTGCCTCAAAGGGTTCTCTTTTGCTGTTGGTGTGGTTGAATCCAGTCTCCTTGTTTTGGTTCCTTCGAGTGAACCCTTGTTTACTCAGATCCCACCCTTGATTATTCACACCCGATTTTGATAAATGAACCAATTATTTCCAGTCGGATATATTGTTGACTGTTATGAGTTGGTGGAGTATCATCGCAATGGTTTGATTATGGGCTCGTCTCTATTAATTGAGTTGATTACACAATTGCAATCAGAAATGATGATTGGGGTATAATCGTTGTATTGTTTTATTGTGACAGTTGATTTGATAGCTCAACATGGTTTTAATTGGTTGATTTGAGAAATGGAATTGGGCATACAGTCACTGCCTCCTTGTATTGGATTGATAACTCAACATTGTTTTATGGTTTGATTGGGAGTATGCTTCTTGCGTTGTATGTTGGTCTGTGTGTTTCCTATAACATGGTGTAAGTTGAAATAATGGTTGTTGTTACTGTGTGTTTAAATTGCCCAATCGGGATCATTACAATTTAAAGAATTGATAAGTGTGATTGGGTTGTTTGTTGTGTATGTTTATGGATATCGTGCATCGTATCCTTTGATTGCACCATCAGAGATGGGCATGGGTTTTATAATAATATGGTTTCATTGCAATCTAATTGTTAAATTGATTAGAGGAATGGAATCGGGCATGTTCTAAAAGAGTTGGTGTCTATGTTTGATTTGAGGAAATATTTATGAATAGTGGTTGGTGGTTTTGATGATGAACAGAGTTGAAACAAATTACTGTGTGTTCATTGGAATTTGTTTTAAATATTAAATAAAAGAAGTGAGAGGAAACTGATTTCTTATACAGGTTGTTTGGAAGGAATATTGTTTTTGAGTAAGATGTCACTGTGTTAATTAAAAGTGTTAAGGATTTAAATGTTAACAATGGGAAAGTTTAACACACAATAATGGTTAAATTATACACAATAATTGTTAATTGATCACAATAATTACTTGGTTAGTGTTGGATCATTTGCATTAAATACATAATTGTTTTATGGATTACTTAATTTATTTTATGAACAATATCCGCTCTTTTCCCCTACCATTATTTCACTTTTCGCTAATTACAATCCTCTCACCTTCCCATATCCATTATTCACTCTCTGTTCCTAAAATTTAATTACAGTTAAGAGGACATTTGTATTGTAACAGTTTAAGATCGCAAGGATGGATTACAATGATATGTTCTTTGGTTTACATTACAATTGATTGTTTATTGTCTGTGAGAAGTAATCATGATATTTTTCCCCTCATTTTAAAATTTTTCTCTCAATACAAACCCCTTGCATATCTCAGAACCTTTGTTCACCCACTGCTAATTGATAACGGTTAAAAAATTTGTATGGATTGGATTGCATGAGTTTGATATGTTGCTGAGCCAAAATTTATTTCATATTTTTAAAGGAGTTGTCATGTATGGTTGTTAAAGAAAATATTTGCTAATCAATTATGCATACATGTGTGAGTTTTTCAGCCGAGGTAGCCATGGAAGAGGTAACCGAGGAATAGGTAATTGGAACAGGGGCTCTGTAAGGCCAAGATTCTCCATACACTTTGGTGTTGACTCACAAGAGTTAGGTCCTGCTATTTCAAGCTAGGTTTTTTAATTGGATTGGGCAAGGAGTGGCCCAACCTAGGCCTGATAGGCCTCCCTTCCAATTCCCACAGGTCCCTGGTATTCCCATGCCCCCTCATGTCTCATTTCAACCTGAAGTTCCCAAAAATGACGGATGAAAAGAGATTGTCCATCCGATAGTCTCCCAACATCGTGGTTAGCCCAATTTGTCTTTACTTGCTTTCCCATCTATCAATCAAATTGTCCAAGCTGCCCCTGTCCACTCACGAGTTCATTCTTCCCATGCGAGTAAAAGGTTGAAAACCGAGGCCTACCATTCCCCTGACAAAGGAAAATCCACTGCTGCCCCTTCCTCGCCCTCCAATGGCTCTTATAAATATGTGCCCTCCCACATGCATTTGAGGGATGATTTCTCTCATGTGATCAATGAGATTAGGCCTAAAGGCTCAACACATCCTAATGAAAATTCAGAGAGACCAAAAGGTGACAACATCAACAAGGGAAATATTGCATCTCAGAGTAAAAAATATGGATTTTAAGTTTTTTATTTATTAATTGTCGAGAACAATTGACTTCTAATTTTTTGGACAACATGCTATTTTTGGTTATATGGGTAATATATTTTGGAAATAATTTCAAATATCGTTGAGATAAATTGTCAAATATGAATGTGATGATGGGAGTCACAATGAGGGATGTTTTGTTTAAATTAAATAGTTGTGTTATGATTGTTAAAAGCTAAAGTGAGTCACAAGGGGTCCCACCTACTAGTTATTATTTTCTTAAAAACCCTTATTATGATTTATTACTTTTCTCCCTAACTAAAATTTGGTTGAGATTTAGTTAACTTAACTAATGAAGTAGTTCAACTACTTCAACTAATTCTAATTTTCTTAGAGGCAAAAGGAAAGGGAGTAACATAAGGAGAATAGAAGGAGAAGCATACTAGAAGCATAAGGAGAAGAGATAATTCAGTTTTCATTCATTCCTTAATTCATTAGAAGCCTAATTATTTTTTATGATAGCAGGGTCCTATTGTAGACAACAAGATTCAGGTCTGAATTACATCATTCAAACACTTGTTTTTCAGAGGTGTTGATCTATCTTTAATAGTCTGTGTAGACTTGTCTGTTTGTGAATTAGTTTTCATGATTGACAAAGGCTATTGTGCATAGTCTAGTGGGAAACAATCTGTGGCAAGCTGATCCAAATTTTCAAGTTTAGTTGTTTGATTTTCTGTCAGAAGTGGTTTTTCATGTTTCATCGGGAACGTCTAAGTTTGACTTTGGCCCAAAACTTCCTCGGGAAATTTTGTAAAAAAAAACCATTCTTTGATGAATTGGAATGAAATAAATGATTGTTTTATGTCTCATCTGTTTTGATTATTGGCTTGGTGTCTTTACTTCTGTCTCTATCTTTATTTCAACATCTGATATATTTAGAAAATTACATAAATAATGATTTTTTCAGCAAGATTTTGTTTATAAAAAAAAATAGCCTAAGCACTTGTAAGCAATACTTGTGAATTAGGAAACCAATTTTGATGGCTATAAACATAGGGTGATATTCCTGTCTATCTTTCTTTATCCAAGACGGATCTGAAAATATTTGAGTAAGATCATTTTGTATCTTTTCCTCAACATTTATTTGGCGACCATACTAGAGAGATCTTCAATATCTCTCTGGTTAATTTTTATGCTTGATTAGCATCGAATACATCTATTTTTTTGTTATTGATTCTTTAACTGTTTTATTTCTTAATGATTGTGCCTGTTGCAAGGCAGCCTGATATTGAGCCCGGTCTTCAAGATCAAACCAACGTTGCTTTGAATTTGTTCAACACCATTTTAAACACTGCCAATAATCTTGTTGAGCTTAATCATTCATGGGAAGCAATTGAACAAGATATTAGTGCCCAAGAACGTTGGGAATCTAGACGTAGACGACCCAGAAATCAGCAATAAACTTCTTGTTCTTTCAATTTTGGCCTTACTTTCATGTCCTTAGACTCTCGTGTTTCTAGAAGAAGAAGAGGTTTATCACCTGAAATTAATCCTATTGCTGAAATAGGAACGAGGAATGTTGTGTTATCAACCCAACAAAGTGTTCTAAGGAGAAATTTATCTGATTCATCCAGTTCTTCTTTCTCTCCCTCACCTTTCATCCACAAGATGACATCTAGTGGTGGCTTTGGTGGCACTGGAAGTTATTCCTCCTCTCAGTCTTCAGCTTCGTCAGTGATTGGTAGATTATATAGCCACCATATCCCTCTCCAATCTACCAAAAATCCCACCAAAGTCATTAAAAAGTATGGGCTTTTTTAGTTTGAATACGACACCACAACCACACTGTGGCATGTGTCCTCTCCTCTTAACCTAGCACCCACTACTCGTCCACTTCCTAAATTCAAGGAACATCTCCCTAGGTTTTCAGGGAATATCACTGTCACTACAAACAAACACCTAGTGGAATTTTCTAATGCTTGTCACAATATAGGAGCCAATGACAATGATACTTGCATGCACTTATTTGTCAATTCCTTGGAAGGAAAGGCTACGACCGATTTCTTTGACCTTCCTCCTAAGATTCTGTCTACTTGGGAGGATTTAGTTTATTGGTTCAGATCCACCTATGGGAAATCTAAAAGCCCAACTGAGTAGTTACGAGCATACAATAACATCACCTATACGGATGGTGAGACCATTAAGTCCTTCAACTTGCATTTCACTAAGTTATACAATCAAATCCCCGAACTCATTCGACCTCAGAACCAAGTCGCTTTCATGCATTACTACAATGCATTACCTTCCCCATATCGTCACAAGCTTGAGGAAAAAGCTATTGATAACCTTGGTTTCGCTCTGCATACTTGTTTAGAGTATGAAGAACAACTTGAAATAACAGGTCTTCCTCAGGGAGAATCGGTTAAACAGATAGACATGTTCGCCCTCTTACATCTAGTAAATGATATGAATAATCGTATGATAACGTATGAGAAAAAAAGAAATGTCTCCCCTCTCACCCCTGGAGCTTCATCCTCTTCTGCACCCCCCTTTAGAAGTTTAATTGAAAATAATTTTCAGCCTAAAGCTATCTTGCCTCGAAGTTGGTGTAAATTTTGCGAGGAACACCACAAGGAAGCCACATGTAAGGTAAGGAAGAGTGCCAGAGATAAGATCTTTGGTAAAAGACCAGAAACTACCATCGTTGTCCTAGATTTTGCAGAGCCATAAGATGTCGTGATCATCAATACTAGGAACAAATCCTACGCTCCTAAAGGAAAATATTATCTTCCCCGCAATTCTTCTAGCCCAAGCTCGTCATGACCAACTGCTACAGTTCAGGTTCCTAAGGTTTCTGACAGTTAAGGAACAACTTTCCCTCTCCCCTCTTCCAAATACAACATTCTGAATCAGTTGGCCAACATCAAGGCAGATGCCACCCTCTTGGACATGGTTGTCATCCCTGAACAATAGAGGCATCTAAAACAATTCATGGAAGGAAAATCTTCCATTGTAGTCAACCTCTCTGAAGAGGTGAATGAAGAGGATTCGTCTGTAAATAAAATAGTTGTACACAACTTTTGATACCCTGTAAAAAATCCCCCTTTTTAGTGTTGCCTCATTAATGGAGGTTTGGGCTCAAGTGTGATGTTGAATATTATTATGGAAGAGTTAGGCTTGTCTTGTACAAATGAAAATTCCAGAAGCATGCTCTCCTATAATAGTCTACAACAAATGACCATAAGTGATATTAACGATGTGAGCTTAGTTTTGTGCGCACACCCTGAAATAAGGACAACCCTTAGCATTCAGGTAATTGATGTGTTAGTAAGAAATTACTCAATCATCTTTGGAAGAGATTGGAAAGCTTTAACAGGTGGATACCTCTCACTCGACGAAACACATTTATCCATTCCTCGGAACGGTAAAAACATTATATTCCTTAGAGAGGGAAGGATTTCACCTTACATAGAGAGTGCCCCACAACCTAATGTAAACTATATCAAAGAGGACCTATGAGTGTATTCCATATTTGCTGAGGAGGATAACATTCCCTCGGAACAAATTGATTTAGATGATGGTATGTGGCACATGCACTTTGATGGTTCATGCTATAATGAATGTAACAGAGTTGGCATTATCTTGATTTCTCCTTTAGGAAAAATCCATAACTTTTCTTATAGGTTGGAGTTTGCTTGGATGAACAATATCACTGAATTCAAAGCTTTGTTATTACGCATTGAGAACGCCTATAATCTTGGTTGCGGTCACCTTTCAATTTTTGGGGATTCCGAGCTTGTTGTGAACCTTGTACATAAGATTTAATATCCTAGAAACAAGTTGATGAAACAATACATCAAACTATTTGGGCACTTATCTCGAACTCATTATCTTTCAACATCACTCATGTTAAGAGGGAGTTAAACTCAATGGCTAATCGGTTAGTTGTTTTTGTAGCCTCTCCTAATCGACAACTTCTGCCACATAGACCTGATTATTCTTTCCAATTTCTATATCATCCACATATCCCTGAAAATATAGAATCTTGGCAGGTTTTCCCTAGCGATGAGAGCATCCATTCTTTCATTCAAAATGAACCTTTTAAGCTCAAGGAAATTATATCCATAGAAGATAACAATATTCCTAAAGGCTTGACTACTTTAGAGACTTCATTTTCATCGAGTGATGTAGGCAATAAATAGAAACAAAAAGAAGAAGAGTCGAAAAGGAAGGTGGGTGAAACCATCTCCTTGAAAATTGCGACACCCAAGTCTCCAAAGAATGTTAAAATAGGTGCCCAATGTTCTGATGAGGAGAAAATGAAGTTTTCCAAGCTACTTGGTGAATTTCAAGATGTTTTTGCTTGGTCTTATGAGGATCTTCATGGTTTTGATCCTGGTCTTATATGACATGCTATTCCCATCAAGGAAGGCATAAAACCAGTTAGGAGAAAACAAAGACCTATTAACCCTGCACCGAAAGCAACTATTCAAAAAGGATTGGAAAAAATCTCGAAGGTTGGTATCATATTTCCAATCAAGTATTCTGAAGGGGTTTCAAATTTGGTTCTTGTCCGGAAAGCCACCGAACATATAATATATTGCGTTGATTTTCTCACAGTTAAGCGGGCTATTATGAAAGGTTATTTTCCTCTCCCTAACATATAAATGATTTTGTAGCAAGTCACAGGGTCATAGATGATTCCCTTACTTGATGCTTTTTCCGGTTACAATCAAATCAAGGTAAAAGAGGTAGATAAGTTCAAAACCACCTTTATTACTATTTGGGGTACCTTGAATTATGAACGCGGGCCTTCTAGTTTATTTGATGCAAGTACCATTTTTAAAAGACCTATGCAAATAACTCTTGACAATTTGATCGGTGAAGTTATTCATATCTATCTTGATGATCTAATCGTGTACGTTAAAGAGCTATCAATTGTCTCGAAATTTCAAAAATTATGGTTGGGTCCTTTCAAGATTGCTTTTGTCCTGGGTACTAATTCTTACATTCTAAAATATTTACAGGAGCGATTGTTTTCCTACAACACTAACGGTTCTCACTTGAAACATTACGTGGAACCAGCTTGAAAAGGTCTAACGTTGTTTGGATTTTCTATATATTAGCAGTTTAGCTTTGCTTTCATTTTTTTTCACTACTTTTCATTTATGCTTTACAATAGTTTGATTTCTGCTTTCTGTTTTTAACAATTTCCTACTGCTTTTACATTTTTGTCATTTTATTTCCGCTGTTTTAAATTTTGCAATTTAAATTTTGTTATGATTTTTATTGCTTTTTCATCTTTTAATTGATTTTGGTTAGGAATAAGATGTTGGATCAGTTATTCCACAATGACACTCCTGCAAGATATTGTTAGTCAATAAAAATCAACCTTACATAGTTGTTACGATGTTCCCCTTGGAAGCACACTTGAATTTGTTATCTTCTCCACTACTGTCTTATAAAGAAATTGGTTATCTCCCGCTTCTACTTTCCATTTCTTCATCCATTTGAGAATTTAAAAGAGCAAGTCCATAATTTTTCTCCTTGAAGTAAAGAACAGATTATGGTTGAATGATTATGCACACAATGATAAACCCCCTCATACTTAACATTTTTCATGAGTTATTGCCAAATTCGCGGTAATTTTTCCATTAAATCCGCTTACTTACCCATGTTTCATAATATTCCTAGTTATATCTTCTTGAACTGCTATTCTTGGTCTGCGAAACCATGAGTTCTGAGTTCTTGGTTTCGTTGCTCTAAGCTCTAAATTTTATGTATGAATGGCTTATATTCATGGTTATGGCATTGCTATTTAAGCCATGAATCATCACATGTTGTACCTACATAAGACACATGTTAGTATAAAAAGAAATAAGAGAAATAGAAAAGAGACCTATGAAAAAATCTAAGGAGAAGAAACTAAACTATGCTATACTATGCTACACTATATGCATTTGAAATTTAAAGGGGTTGATGTTAGTCCTAACTAGAAATGTTAGTGGATGTTAGTGGCTATATGATGTTATTGAGTTATATGAAGGCACATTTGATATACATTATAGTATGGTTTTGGATTAATGGCTAGTATGGATCGGGTGGTGCACTTGGCAAGTAATGGATGTTAGTTTCGATGCATGGATTAATTGAATGAATTACTTGAATGGATTAATTGATGGTTGGTTGGCATGTACTAAGTGATTGAATGAGTAGAGGATGGAAACAACGTGCATTTACTACACGTCACTCCATACCTCTTCCACTGGTCGTCACCCTAGCTTGGCTATTGTTCAATTGTTTTCGCTATGGTTAAGCTCCGATATTCAGGCAAGGAAGGAACTGATCAACCAATCTCACATTTTTAAGGCAAATTTGGTTACAGGTATGTTTATTTTCTCTATCCATGAACTCGCTCTATTATGAAATAGGTGTTGTCTCAGTGATGTATCGGTTTGTGATTTTCTTAAGGCTGGCAACTGTGCACTGTGGTGGTTCTCTGGAATGGTTGTTTGTGTGTTATTTGTTTCAAATGGAAGATTGAATGGTTGAAGTCATGATTTCATTGATGATTCTGTGTGGTGGAAGCCATGAAGGCTCTCTATTGTCTTTATGGGTTTTTGTTAGAGGGTTTCTTTTCATATGAACTTGTTGGTCGTCTCCTCACAATTTGGTAACCATACTCGGTTGTATTGCGTGTTATGGGGATGTTGTGTTTGATGTCTACCCACCTTTGGGTCATTGCATATCATTATCCACCTAGTCGCAAGCTCATTTTATGTTATTGGTCTCTACACAGTTGGTTAAGGTGGCTATTATGCCAAGAGGTTTTCTTTAGGGTTGGTTGCTATTTCATGGCTCTGTTTTATATCAACATTATTTGGTTTTATTTTGGGGAAAACCATGAGGGTTATGCCCTGCGTGTTCTCGGTGTTATTACTAGCCAGCAAGAATCCTCTGCTCCTATGTTCATAATCTCTCCTACTTGGTGTGAACTGTCACCTTCTATTGCAAGCTATTGGTTATGTGGCCTGTGTGACCACCATGTTGCCTCAAAGGGTTCTCCTCTGTTTTTGGTGTGGTTGACTCCAGTCTCCATGTGTTGGTTCCACCAAGCGAAACCTTGATTACTATTACTTAGAGCCCATCCTTGATTATTCAAGCCCAGTTTTGATAAATGAACCAATTATTTCCGGTCAGGTATATTGTTGACTGTTATGAGTTGGTGGAGTAGCATCGACAGTGGTTTGATTATGGGCTCATCTCTATTGATCAGGTTGATTACACAATTAAAATCGGAAATGATGATTGGGGTATAATCGATGTATTCTTTTATTTTGACAGTTGATTCGATAGATCATCATGGTTTAAATTGGTTTATTTGAGAATGGAATCAGGCATACAATCACTGCATCCTTGTGTTGGATTGATAACTCAACATTGTTTTATGGTTTGATTGGGAGTATGCTTCTTGCATTATACATTGGTATGTGTGTTTCCTACAACATGGTATAAGTTGAAATGATGGTTGTTGTTACTGTGTGTTTAAATTGCTTGATCATGATCATTACAATTTAAAGAATTGATAAGTGTGACTGGGTTGTTTGTTGTGTATGTTTATGGATATCATGCATCGTATTGTTTGATTGCACCATCATAGATGGGTATGAGTTTTATAATAGTATGGTTTCATTGCAATTTAATTGTTAAATTGGTTAGAGGAATGGAATCAGGCATGTTCTAAAAGAGATGGTGTCTATGTTTGATTTGAGGAAATATTTATGAACAATGGTTGGTGGTTTTGATGCTGAACAGAGTTGAAACAAATTACTATGTTCATTGGAATTTGTTTTAAATATTAAATGAAAGAAGTGAGAGGAAACGAATTTCTTATACATGTTGTTTGGAAGGCATATTGTTTTTGAGTAAGATGCAACTGTGTTAATTAAAAGTGTTAAGGATTTAAATGTGAACAGTGAGCAAGTTTAACACACAGTAATGGTTAAATTATACACAGTAATTGTTAATTGATCACAATAATTATTTGGTTAGTGTTGGATCGTTTGAATTAAATGCATAATTGTTTTATGGATTACTTAATTGATTTTATGAACAATATCTGCTCTTTTCCCCTATTATTTCACTTTTCTCTAATTACAATCCCCTTGCCTTCCCATATCCATTATCCACTCCCTGTTCCTAAAATTTAATTACAGTTAAGAGGAACTCTGTATTGTAACAATTTAAGATCGCAAGGATGGATTACAGTGATATGTTATTTGGTTTACATTACAGTTGATTGTTTATTTTCTGTGTGCAGTAATCATTATCTTTCCCCCCTCATTTTAACATTTTTTCCTCAATACAAACCCCTCACATATCCCATAACCTTTGTTCACCCCCTGCTCATTGACAATGATTAAACAATTTGTATGGATTGGATTGCATGAGTCTGATATGTTGCTGAGCCCAAATTTATTTCATTTTTTTAAAGGAGTTGTCATGTATGGTTGTTAAAGAAACTATTTTCTAATCAATTATGCATAAAGGTATGAGTTTTTTCAGCCGAGGTCGCCATGGAAGAGGTAACTGAGTAAGAGGTAATTGGAACAAGGGCCCTAGAAGGCCAAGATTCTCCATACACTTTGATGTTGACTCGCAAGAATAAGGCCAGCTATTTCAAGCTGGGTTTTTTAATTGGAGTGGGAAAGGAGTGGCCCAACCTAGGCTTGACAGTATTCCCATCCAATCCCCATAGGTCCCTTGTATTCCCATGCCCCCTCATGTCTTATTGCAACCTGAAGTTCCTGAAAATGACGAATGGAAAGAGATTGTCCACCCGGCAGTCTCCCAACATCGTGGCTAGCCCAATTTGTATTTACCTACTCCCCTGCCTATCAATCAAAGTGTCCAAGATGCCCCTATCCACTCACCAGTTCAGTCTTCCCATGCGAGTAAAAGGTTGAAAACCGAGGCCCACCATGCCCCTAACAAAGGAAAATCCATTGTTGCCCCTTCCTCTCCCTCCAATGGCTCTGATTAGGCCTAAAGGCTCAACATAGCCTGAGGCAAATTCAGAGAGATCAAAAGGTGACAACAACAATAAGGGAAACATTGCATCTTAGAGTGGAAAATATGGATTTTAAGTTTTTTATTATTAATTGTTGAGAACAGTTGACTTCTGATTTTTTTGACAACATGCTATTTTTGGATATATGGGTAATATATTTTGGAAATAATTTCAAATATCATTGAGATAAATTGTCAAATATGAATGTGATGATGGGAGTCACAAGGAGGGATGTTTTTTTTAAATTAACTAGTTGTGTTATGATTATTAAAAGCTAAAGGGAGTCACAAGGGGTCCCACATACTAGTTATTATTTACTTAAAAACCCTTATTATGATTTATTACTTTCCCCCCTAACTAAAAGTTGGCTGATTTTTAGTTAACTTAACTAATGAAGTAGTTAAACTACTTCAACCAATTCTAATTTTCTTAAAGGCAAAAGGAAAGGGAGGAACAGGAGGAGAATAGAAGGAGAAGCATACTAAGGTTTGATCTTGCATTTTTGTTGAGATAATTTTGTTTTCATTCATTCCTTAATTCATTAGACGCCTAATTATTTTTTATGATAGCAGGGTCCTATTGTAGACAACAATATTCGGGGCTGAATTACATCATTCAGACACTTGTTTTTCAGAGGTGCTGATCTATCTTTGATAATCTGTGTATACTTGTCTGTTTGTGAATTAGTTTTCATGACTGACAAAGGCTATTGTACAGAGTCTAGTGGGAAACAATCTGTGCTAAGATGATCCAAATTTTCAAGTTCAGTTGTTTGATTTTCTGTCAGAAGTCCATTTGTATGTTTCATCGGGGACGTCTATGTTTGACTTTGGTCCAAAACTTCCTCAGGAAATTTTGTAAAAAGAACGATTCTTTGATGAATTGGAATGAAATAAAGGATTTCTTTATGTCTCATCTATTTTGATTATTGACTTGGTGTCTTTACTTCTGTCTCTATCTTTATTTCATCATCTGATATATTCAGAAATCTACATAAATAATGATTTTTCAGCAAGCTTTTGTTTATAAAAAAAAATAGCCTAAGCACTTGTAAACAATACTCGTGAATTAGGATACTAATTTTGATGGCTATAAACATAGGGTGATATTCCCATCTATCTTGCTTTCGCCAAGTAGGATCTAAAAATGTTTGAGTAAGATCATTTCGTATATTTTCCTCAACAACATGGATTTGCAGTGTACTTTATTGACAACTATCCTTAGTTCATCCCGAGCATGGGTATGCCCACCTCAGAGAGATTATCATTATTTTGCAGATGGCACGCTCATGAACACTTGTCTCAGGCTCACTCAACTCTGTTCCTTCCTACTGTGTAAAGATATTGTAATGTATTTCAGCCATCTATTTCTCTTCTGACCTCACACATTAGTGGGAATATGTTATAGTCCAAAATGCCTTATTTGTGCATACAAGACATTGCCCATTTCATTTGCATACTTTTCCAAAATACTTATGAGGATTCCTTTTAAAAAAACGTTTTTTGGATAGTGTATGCGCCCTGATGCACTAATAGCTCACGTACACACTTGTTCTACATGCTAGTTAGCTCGTGTTTACCTCAAAAAGTTGCAAAATATATAAAATTGCACAGAATTCAGCGGAGTTTACGGGATATGGAGGGTTTCCTAACCATTTTACCCCTTGTATCCAATCCACAAACTGGATAACCATATTTTTCTCATATAAAAAGAGGTCTTGGGGAGTCATTTATGAACATAAGTAATAAAATAAGAAAACTCTGCCAAAATCCCTTCCCTTTCTTAGCCCAAGATTTGAATCTTATTATGAGTTTTAGCCTCAACCTTCCCCTCCAATATTTCTCGTTATTCAAACCTTCCTCCTTCCCTTGGTGATATGTTGGTTGCGAGAAGCTAATGTGGGATTGATGCATTTGGAGCCACGAAAGAGGAGCCCACATTTGGTTCGTGGAGCAGTTGCCAACAAAGGTTGTAATCCTTTTTGTCTTGAAACTAAATAGAATAGTTCATCCTTGTTCCAAAACCTTATGTTTAGATGCTTTTGTTTATTTGCACATTTATATCTATGTCTGGATTTTTAAAGTGATAAGTAGAGATTGCATATATTTTTGCATTGTATTCCTAACCTTTTGCAGGTTATCTTTGGGAGGAGATCCGTGATTTAGGAGGCGACAACAAGCGAAAGAAGTCTACACCGACCACAAGGACTAAAGGTGCACTCATTAACTCTCTTTCCTTTCTCTCTCGTCACTTTTTTTAGATGGTTTTGGGGTAGCAAGGGTAGGACAATATTTTAAGGGAGTTAGCACTCTTCCTTTACCTTAGACCCAGTATAGGGTGATTTTCCCCGTAGCAAAATTGACGACTCTGCTGGGGACTCTCTCTAGGGTGTTAGTGGGAGATATTGGTTTGATTTGATTTTCAGTTTCTTTCTGAGTTTTTTGAGTGTTTTGAGTCAGGTTGGATCTCTAGTCACCTTCCAGGTTTTTACTAGCTTCCCTTGCCTAGGTTGTCTGTCCAAAATTTTAATTTTTTTGAAAAAATATATAGGTGTACGTGCCATGTTATTTGTACAACACACGCACATACATGTTCTGCATTATACACAAACCACATATATACGTAGGTTGGTCGTGCATAACACGCATCTTTGTGGTTTTGGAGATTTTTTTCAAAATATTTTCCTTTTCTTTCAAAAAACTTATGGTTCCCAGGTCTTCCTGAGTTCTAGAAGCTTCTTTGGTTTGGGGTTTTAGACAATTTGCATGCTCAGATTGTTTATGGAATAAAAAAAATAAATCCTCTTGTCTCTCTATGTTTCCAATCATTTTTGGCTTATTTTTAGCTTGAATTTTACGAAAAATGAGTTCCATTTAAAAAAAAATCCCCCTCATGGACATGATTCATGTATTCTGCAGTTTCTTTTAGCATCTTTTGTTAAATTTTCTTTTATTGAAAGAAAATATAAAAAGAAAACCTAGTTTTTATGCTAGTTAGGTATCTTTCTTTCTTTGCATTGTTATTTGAAAAAGAAAAAGAATTAGCATAGGGTTGTATTTTCTTCTCATCTTGAAATCATTTCAAAATAAAAATAAGAAAGAAAATCCTTTCATTTTATCTTTTGTTTCACTCGAAAGTTGCATCGCGCATTTTACATAGAAAGGAGAAAAGATTGCATTTTTAGGTTTGAAGGATTGTTCATGCTTTTTGCTTGAAGTTCTTTTTCATTTGTAGAATTAGTGTAAATTATTATTTGCCAGTGTTCTAATAAGTTTCATTTTTGCAAGAGTCTCAAACAACATAAGTTTCACTTCCGTTCCTTGAGTAAGAAAAGCCCCTAAAATGAACGCGCTAATCTAAAATATTTTAGTAACACTTTTCCTAGGGTTCACCAATAGCTTAGGCTAGGGCCTTGGATTAGGTGTGGAGAGGTAAAATCTCCAAGGCAAACCAAAAATTAACTTAGGTTTCTATGATAGGGTGTGAAAAATACACTTTGTAATTACTCAATCCAGGAAGCTCCTCTCACACGAGTCAAACATGAGGCAGTGTGGAGGACGATGATGGAGATACCCATTCTTGATACCAACAAATCATTTGGGAGAGTGTGTATTGGGGGTGAATCATGTAGCGTTACTGGAACGAATTATGTCAGACCTTTGAGACACTTGGATATGTCCAAGGTACTCTAAGAGTGATTCTGGCCCTGTTGTGTTTCAGGCCTCAGAAGGATCTTAGGGGTTAGTTACCCTGCCCATACACTTGCCTGACCGTCGACTATACCCCCGTGGTTTTTTAACTGTGAGGGGTGTATCGTGGTACCTGAGGCAGACTCTATACTTGTTGGGAGACACTCGAAGGGACCATCGATCGGAGTTTGGGAAACTACTTCTCTTGGCCACTTATTTTCCTTTGTGAATTCTTTGGACAATCAAGGCTTCATCTCCCTAGGTCGGAAGCATTTAGAAGGGTAGTTTGTTTGGTTTGTATCTTTTTAGGATTTAATTCTTAGTGGTGTTCTCTATGCTCCCTATTTTTCCATTATGAGTTAGTATTTCATTTATTTGGGTCTCTGAACTAAGGTGGTAGACCGCCCACTCCATCGGTCGTGAGGAATTTTCAGTCTTCCGCTTAGAAACATGGAGCTGCCTCTAAATAGGCGTTGTTTTTTATACTACTGGTTCATCAGAGTTAGTGTGTGAGACTTTTATGGACTTGAATGATCTCACAAGGGAATAACTTGTGCATATGATCTTCATGGAAAAAGTTACTAATGATACCAATCAAGGAACCCCTTCGCAAGGGGATTCTTGTGCTTTTTCTTTCTTTGGAAATGTTGGTGTCCCTTTGATGGCCATGTTGTACATTCTTGGGTTGAATGTGGGAATATCGGTTTGGTTGGGTACCATTCCAAATGTCCTGAATTCTCTTGACGCTTCTCAGTTAAGCACCTTATGTCATGGGCATCATGTTGATGTTCCTTCATCAACAAAGTCTTCTCCTCCTCCTTTTTCCTTCTCTAGTGAAAGTCCAACTACTAGTAACTGGAAGTCTAAATGAAATAGAAAGAGGAAGAATAAGAAGAATAAATCACCAACCTCTGCTAGTCATGTTGGAGATAGGTCATCAACCTATGTAGGTCATGTTGAAGACCAACATCCATCCTCTGCCACTCATGTTGGGGGAAAAATTCTAGTCACTGCTAGTCATACTGGAAACAAGTTTATAACCTCTGTAAGTCATGTTATCGACCCATGACCAACCTCTACAAGTAATTTTGGAGATGTTAAAACAACCATTGCAAGTCATGCTGGGCGCACGGGCCTAGTCACAACTAGTCATACTAGAGTTTAGGAACCAAAATCTGCTAGTCATGATGGAGAGTTGTCAACAACCTCTACGAGTCATGTTGAAGACAAGCAACCATCCGTTGCAAGTCATGGTGGGGGCACAAGTATCATCAATGCAGGTCATACGACTAATATGTCAACAACCTCTATGAGTCATGTTGAGGACAATCAACCAGCCACTGCTAGTCATGATGGGGACATTGATTCTGTTGAGAAACCTAGATGAATAGGAAGTAATCGTAAGTTCCCTTGTAATATTTTCAAGGGAGATCACCTTACTCATTTATACTCTGGCGTTCCAGAGGCATGAATATTTTGGTCCCTATCTGCAAACTCTTCTGATTTTGATTCTTTTGAGGTTTCCTCATAGTCTATTCAACCTTTGGTTGATGAAGTGGTCATGCCAATGCAATATTCGGCTGATCCCACTCCTCCTTTGGGGGGTGATGCACCTTTAGACCATGTTGTCTCGCAGCCTATTCATCCAGTGATTGAGGAAGTGTTTGTGTCGATGCAATCTTTGGTTGATCCCACTCTTCTCTTGGAGAGTGCTGAGTCTACCAAAGTGGTCATGCCGATGCAATCTTCGGCCGATACCACTCTTCTCTTGAGAGTTTTGAGACTACCAAAGTGGTCATGCCGATGCAATCTTCAACTGATCCCACTCTTCTCTTGGGGAGTGATGTGTCTACCGACTATGTTTTTAGCATTTCCAGTTTGGTACTTTCAGAACAAGGGGGCATTCTACTCACTTTGAGCACACCCTCTCCAAGTCCTAGGATGGTTTCCTTTTATTGGAATGACCTTGTTGTGCCTCACCTTCCTTATTCTTCACCTTTTCAAATAAGGGTTGAAGTTAATTCAAAAAACATTTACCGATGTATTGTAGATGAAGGAGCCTCCACAAGTATTTTATCCTCCTCGGCTTGGAAAGCTTTGGGTTCTCCCGAGCTTGTGACTACTTCACATGAGTTGTTGGCTTTTGACAGATGTCCTAGTAAATATTTGGGGATTTTTCCTCAGTTTCCTATCTCATTAGGTGGGAAGACGGTCCTTGTCAATGTTATAGTGGTGCAAGGCTCGTTAGATTTCAATATGCTTCTATGGCATGATTATGTATATGATATGAACGTTGTGGTGTCTACGCTCTTCCGAGTGATGCATTTCCCCCACAATGGAAGAATTGTCACTATCGACCAGTTGGCATCTAATAATCACCCTTCTAATTCGACGTTAGTTATGGCTGCCCCTTTATATGTTCCTAGTATCCGTGTAGACTCTACCCCACCACAGGTAAATTATGTGGAATCTTATCCTCGATGTTCAATTGCTCTTGAGCAAGAACTTGTTCACTCATGTTTTCCTTCTCGAGACTTGGTCTCAACAATTGATCCATTGGTTTATCCAATAGAGGCATGGGAGCCCTTGCTCCCTCCTCTTGGTCTGAGGGATCTTTCGAGTATGATATCGTTGTTTGTAGATCCTCAATCCCTTGTGCTTGTGATTTTTTGCTGATAGACTTTGCCAGTCCTGGCCAAAACCTCCATCGTCATATGGAATATGGTCAATTTTCTTTTCCCTTCGAGACTGTCGACCCTCCTTGTTTGCGTGATTTCTTGGATATTGAATTACCTTCGGATTAGGCTATCCTTGAAGCCATGACTGCGGATTATATTATGTGGGAAGATTTACACCGTGGTTTGTGCTTTCTTCCCTTTTGGGAGACTTTTCAGGTTGACTATCGAAGAGATTCTTGGTCAGAGCCTAACAGAAGGCTCTACTTGAACCAGTACTATGCATGAGTCATAAGACTATGTGGTGCCTTGTACCATATTGTACAGTCTAGGTTTGTTGTTTTCAAGTTTTGTATTCAATATCACCTCTCATTTTCTGAAGTTTCTATATATATTGGATTTACTAACTTATGGATGAGTGTTATTGGATTTATATGAAGAATCTTGGAGACACTTTTTCTTTGACATTTGTTCATTGTATCGATATGTTCTGACAGGTATTGACCTCAAAACTGGCATATAGGTTAGGTTTTTCCCTACTTGCATTTTTTCATTATCCGTTTCCTGGTTCATTTCTCCTTAAGATCGAACCCACTGAATTGTGACACTAACCTTCCTTGTTGATCAATGTGTCACACTTTATGTGGTAGAGCCTTCCTTCCATGGGAATCCTAGTTAGAGCCTTGTTTTCCATTTGGTGCCCATGCTAAAGTACTTCATAGGCACAAGAGTCCTTTTAGTCCCACCATGACTTAGTGTTGAAGCCCCATTCTTCTTCTTTTTTTCTGGTTCATACTCGAGGGACTCTATGAGAGCATGGTTTGTTGTCTTTTAATCTCGCTCAAACTTTGAAAGGACCATCTAATGAGAGCTTATTTATTATTTTCGGTCTCGTTTGGATTACTTAAGAAAATAAGCCCCACTAGAGTCTTCTTGAAGACTTTCCAGACTCTCTAAAATTGAAAATATTGTCGAGTGATCTTGTTGCCCTTCATGTTCGTCAAAATAAAATTTGAAGGCACATCTGTTTGGTGGTAGTTTATCCATTTTTCGGTCCAAATGGTTAATTTACGAATAAAGGTATGCCCTGGGAGCTTTGGTTTGCTAGGAAAGTATTCTCAGGTGTAAGTTTAACCCTTTTTCAGGCCCGAGGGACTAAATTTTCAAAAAAGGGTCATTCTCCTTGGTTTTGGTTTATCTCTTTTTAGGGCCTTGGAGATTATCTACGAAAAAGGAACCCCCCCGGAGTCCATAGTTTATCTCTTTTCAGACTCCCTAAATGAGAAAAGATCATTGAGTGACCTTGTTCCTTTCACACTCATTAATTGGTCTAGAAGGAATATCTATTTGACATACGTTTAACCCCTTTTCCAACCAATAGATTATCTAGGAAAAAGGTACACCTCGAGAGACATGTCTCGCCGAGAGAGTTCTCCTAAGTTATATTTTATACTTTTTCGGGCTAGGGAGACTAAACTTAGAAAAAGGTTGTGAGTCCATAGTTAAGCTCTTTTCAGACTCCTTAAAATTGAAAAGATAGCCAAGTGATCTTGTCTCTGTCACACTCGTTAAAATGGTTTTGAAGAGACGTCCTTTTGGTATAAGTTTAACCCTTTTTCAAACTTCCTGGACTAATTATGAAAAAGGAACACTCTGGAGTCTTCTTTTAGTGTTTTCCAGACTCTGTAAACATGAAAAAACCACCGATCTTACCTTCTCTATGCTCATAAAACTCCACACGGAAGGATTCTTATTGTGTCATACTTAATTGCATCGCATGTCTCATCTTTGCATCTTTGTCCTAATGCCGACTTCATGTTGCTATTAAATGAACCTTCAAAAACATTCCTTAAATTCAAGCCTCGTAGCACTCTTTCCCTCGTGATTTAACACCTTGACCCATGGAGGAATTTTCCCAAGTGTTCTTATCCTGCACATGTCTCCTTGCACCAAGCATCAATATGTTCCATGCACTTGGAACTAGTTTGATTACCCATAACACACGTTCCTCCTTTGTAACATAGCATTCTTTTATTCTTTTTCAAGATCATTAAAAATTTGAAAAAGACAAAAAAATAAAATATTCCAAAAAGAGGAGACTAAATATACATTCTCTTTATCGGCAACAAGATAGTCGCCCTTGGAAAAAGCACATCCTTTTGCTTGTTCGCCAAGCATTGGGATCTAGTATGACCTTAGGAAGTTGTTCTTGTTACATAGAGTTGTGTGCTCCTCCGTTTGGTTACTCTTCCAAACATATGGAGAGTTTGTGGTGCCTCCTGTATCACAGACTTATGTCAATACTATGCTATATGAATCTCATGATTTTGTCCTGGTTTTGTCCAAGGGAAGTTTTATCCAACTTGAGTTGGCCATTCTGTAGCTTATCTCTTGACTTTCATGAGTCGGCCATCCCGAGAGTCCGGTCAAGTTTGAAATCAAAATCAATGAAGTTTTGTGCCTGATGATCTAGATCCTCTAGTATTTCCCCGACAACATGTTGAAGAACTTAGTGTAGTGAGTATTACACTCCTATTGTACTCCTACTTGAGATTTTCAAGATCTTGAAGTTGTTTCTCGAGCTATGAAGTCCTCACCTCCAACCATAGGCATCAATGCTTCATGAAGATGCATATCATATTGTACTTGTATATCTTCAAATGATCTTGAGATGTAGATGTGTTGTGTATTGTTCGCGACTGCACTTTATATGGACATTTATATTTTTTCGAGTAGTCATATATGACATGGATCTGTAGTGTACTTGATTGACATCCATGCTTAGTTCATCCCGAGCATGGGTATACCCACCTCAGAGAGATTATCATTATTTTGCAAATGGCACGCTCATGAACATTTGTCTCGGGCTCACTCAAACTCTGTTCCTTCCCACTATGTAAATGTATTGTAATGTATTTCATCCATCGGTTTCTCTTCTGACCTCACACATTAGGGGGCATATGTTATAGTCCAAAATGCTTTATCTGTGCATACAAGACATTGGCCCTTCCATTTACATACCTTGCCAAAAAACCGCTGAGGCTTCCTTTTAAAAAACCATTTTTTGGATAGTGTACGCGCCATGTTGCACTAATAGCCCACGTACACTCGCATGTTGCATGCTAATAGGCCCACGTTTACCTCCAAAATTTGAAAAAAATATAAAATTGCATGGAATTCGGTGGAGTTTACGGACTATGGAGGGTTTCCTAACCATTTTACCCCTTGTATTTTGTCCCCAAACCGAATAACCATATTTTTCTCATATAAAAAGAGGTCTTGGGGAGTCATTTATGAACATAAGCAAGAGAATAAGAAAACTCTTCCAAAATCCCTTCCCTTTCTTATCTCAATATTTGCATCTTATTCTGAGTTTTAGCCTCAGCCTTCCCCTCCAACCTTTCTCCTTATGCAACCCTTCCTCCTTCCCTTGGTGATATGTTGGTTGCAATAAGCTAATGTGGGATTGATGCACTTGGATCCATGACAGAGGATCCCGAACTTGGTTCATGGAGTGGTTGCCAACAAAGGTTGTAATCCTTTTTGTATTGAAATTGAATAAAAGAGTTCATCCTTGTTCCAAAGCCCTATGTTTACATGCTTTTGTTAATTTCTGCATTTATATTTATGTCTAGACTTTTAAAGTGATCAGTAGAGATTGCATATATTGTTGCATTGTATTCCTAACCTTTTGCAGGTCAACTTTGAGAGGAGATCCATGATTTAGGAGGGGGAAACAAGCGAAAGATGTCTACACCGACCACAAGGACTAAAGGTGCACTCATTAACTCTCTTGCCTTTCTCTCTTGTCACTTTGTTTAGATGGATTTGGGGTAGCTTAAGGGTAGAACGGTCTTTTGAGGGAGTTAGCGCTCTGCCTTTACCTTAAACCCAGTATAGGGGGATTTTCCCCGTAGAAATAACAAATAAACATTGAGACATTTGAAGAATGAGATTGTTATCCTCAATATCGAATTTTAGAATACATAAATTGACTCTTGCATCAATTTCTAGGATTCCACCCTCCTTCGAAATGAGGGGCTCTTCATCTAATCTAACTCCTCGAAGATTCTGTCAATTAATTGAAATAATTATCTTATTAAATCATCATTATATGGTGCTTAGGCACTATTATTTGAGTGATTCAACTAATGCAAGTAATATCATTGGACTTGACATCTTGGTCTTCATGCCTAAAAGATATAGTGTTGCCAATACATTTACCATTAGAAACATTACATCTAATATTGTCTTAAAAGGTGACTACTCCAATATAAATATATAGTTTTTTACTTTCTCGAAGATGTTAACGAATTCATCCCTAGACTAGACAAGGTGTTTGAGTTGTCTCCCAACTTCAAAGATCTTTATTTATTTATTTATTTTTTGGGTTACAATGGCCAGGAAAAACCCTCGAGTACTTCCTCTCATTTCAAGAATGGTACCTAGAATAAACCCTATATTCTTCAAGGCACAAGGCCATGTCAACAATAGGGTTTGAAGTCGTTACACCAATATATTCATTGTGATCTCATCATGTCACTTACGAGAATATAACTTAGGTGGGCAGGATAACACTCCATCCCACAATCGCTCAAGCTAGACCCAATTGACAACAAATATGTTCCACACACATAACCCAAAGGGTTAGCTCAACTAGTTATCACTAATGTTGTTGGGCATTTGGCTAGTTTTGTGCCCACAAATTCCCAATTCAAATCCCCTTGGATGAGGTGCACTAGTCTATGCCGATGGCTTTATTGGGGATGCCATCAATGAATGTTGGGAAGCATCCCTTAGGGTTTATCGTGAGGTTTTATTTGGGATATATATAGCCTCAAGTGATTTGACTTTCCATGTTAAAGTCATATTGGTCAAGGAGGTCATGAGGCCGAATCTATTAAGACCCCTTAGAATTAGGCCTAGATGTTGTGCACCTATGACATTTACTGTAAATATCATTCATATAATATAAGAAAGTGCCCGAAAAATTGATCCATAAAATTTTTTCATTGAAAAAGAATATTCTATATATAATTATAGATATATAATTTTGGTTGAGTCACAACCTCTCTTTTATGGAAAACAAAAACATGACTATTCACATTTTACCATCATATTCTTCCTTGACTTAACTTACACAACTTCATGTTTCATTTTTTTCACCATGCAAAACCACCTTGACCTATGTGATGCATACTTTAGATGTGACCAACTTTTCACAATCGTGGACATGCTTAGTTGTTGATATTCTTTGTCAAGTTGGTGCAAGCAACACCAATATATCTCATTTTTTTTTTTAATATTGAATACCCCATGAACATAGTTACCAACTTAATGAGAACTCTACAGAGTTCTCATTTTTTGGTGGGTCAAGTTTTTTACTCCGTTTTTAAAAATGGTGCTACCGATAGCACCCCCCTCCCTTTTTAGGTGGTTTTTTGATATTTTAAATTTTCTGATACATAAGGTTTCCACTTTTTTGTTTTTAAATGCTTGTTTTTTCATTTATTTTCAAATTGTTCAATTTTTTTATTTTTTATTTTTTTCTCAATGATGTTTTTTCATCTATTTTCAAACTTTTCAATTTTTCTATTTCTATTTTTATTTTTATTCAATGGTGTTTTTAATCATATTTCCATGCTCCATCCAATGTTAAAAATGTTGTACACCATTTATTTTATTTAAATTAAGAATTTTCATATAATTATGTATCATTAATTAAGTTATGGTTCCATACTTTTTAAATATATTGGAAAATATCATTTTAACACATTGTTTTACCTTTACTTCAATACATTGAAAATAATTGTAGTTAAATAACACTATTTTAAAATATTTACCAAAAAGATATAATTCATTTCTTTTGGATCAATTAAAAACTAAAAAAAATAAGAAAACCAAAAGAATTGATTAACAAACAAAAAAAAACAAACAAACATTAAAACATTTTAAAAACAAAATTATATTAAAAAAAAACATTCAAGAAAAACCTAAAAAATTAAAGTGGAAAAAAACAATTAAAAATATATATATCTACCCCGAATGGGGTGTTAGGGTGGCCAACGTGGCATACGACGGGAGCAGGCACCAGCCACCGAGGCATGGAGCCACGTGACAGGCTCGTGCCACAGCCCGCCACCCTCCTCTGCGATTAAATGGCCATTACTGCGATATGAAGGGGCATTTATGAAGTCTTCTCTCCTTCTTTGCATTTTTGTATGGCTTGGTTAACGATGTTTATCATTCATCTCTGCTTGCTTCCCGTAGGGCTCATCCCTTCACAGCCATGGCCTGAACCTGCTTGAATTCTCTGGTTCGATGCTGCCCATGCTCATCCTCAGGCCATACACCTTCACTGGGTGCTCTTAATCTCCTCATCCAGTCACACTGTGTACCTTATGCCGCGTCCAAGGGGAAGACTGAGGAGGGGCTCTCCTTGGAAGCCTTTTCGGCCCTCGGTCTCGCCTCCCGACTCACCCTCCATCTGCTCCTCCCCCTGCCTTCAGTCCGAGATTTTCCTTGCTTCCTCTCATGCTCCACCAAACTCGTAGTTTAATTGTCTGGCAATAATCCCCTAGATGCTGAGCTCACTCTCGCGGCACTTTCTTGACCCTTTGGTGGATTTCACTGCCCCCACGCCAGTCCTTGACCCTCTGAGAAACTCAGGCTGCGAACCTTCTCCTCATCGTAAGCCTAGAAAGGCTGGACACCAATTCACTGATTCCTTCAATAGCGCGCATTTCAGAGACAACCTGGCTATCCTTCACGGTCTGGTCTTTGAACTCCGCCAGGGGGTGGAGGACCTCCAATTTTGCCTACAAGCTACAGATGAAAAGGTGGCGGTCTTTCTTCAGAATCTCTCCTCCATGCATGAATCTTTCTCCTCGGACTCGACCGTAGCGACTCCAATGGAGGAACCCAGTGCAGCTACAGGTGAAGGTCATGACAAGGCGCAACGCTCAACATAAATGGGATGGGAGAAGGATGGGCAAGAGAACAACGCTGATGGAACCGCGTGCGACGTGAAAGTTGAAAGGCAATGGGCAGACCAGGTGACGTATGTTGAGGAGGAGCCCTGGACAGAGGATCTCCACGCCACGTGGCCAGGATATCTACCAAGTGTCTAGGTCTATAGTGTTTTTCAAGGTCTTGTCAATCTTTTAGTTTTAGCTAATAAACAGTTTGTCTAAGGCCTTTTTCTTAGCCTATCATACTACTTATATTGACTCATAGACTGGCTGGACTGGTTTCCCCTTTGTTGGGGCAGTCCAGTAACTACAGCGTGGCTATCTCTGTATTTTGCAACTCTACTTCAGTTCTGGAAGGCTCTTAATATATATACTTCTTATTTACTATATATATATATAAAGTAAGAGAAAATGAGAAACAATTAAAAAAAAGGTAAAAAAAAATTTATAGCCCAAAAAGACATTAAAAGGGTGGAAAAGCCCTTTTTTTTAAATATATAAAAAAACTCAAATTAAAAAACCTAAAATTAAAATTTTAATATAAAATTTGAAAAACATTTAAAAAAATAAGTTAAAACGCACTAAAATTACAACAAAAAAGTTGAAATTTATATAAAAAAACTAAAAAAACTAAAATTTAATAAAAACAAATTCATTAATATATATAAAAAAATTCAAACATATATAAAACATATGTTATATACATAAAACATATAACTAATAATAATAATAATAATAATCTATTTTTAAGGTCATGACCAAGCCACACCAAACTGGTGTATGAGACCCCCTTGTTTATGGGACAAGGGACCCCCCCTCTCCCCTCGCCCAACTATTTGACTGGTAAAATCTACGAAGGTATACATACCCTACCCCCTCTGGATTTGAACTTTTGACCTCTTAAGAGGAAACACATGTTCTTAACCATTAGACCCACATATATGTTTTATATAAAAACATATATGTTATATATATATAAACATATATGTTATATATTTGATATATATAAAACATATAAAACATATGTTTTATATAATATAATTTGTTTTTTAAATAT
>ML792143.1:373162-398265 GCA_009831015.1 Picea engelmannii | reverse complement strand
TTTTCACCATTTTGTTAAGTTTTATTGTTTTTTTTTTTTAAATTGGATTTTGAATATATTTTTTTAAATGTGTTTTTGTCTTCATTAAAAAATATATATTTGTGAAGATTTTCTCTTTTCTCTTTATTTATTTTTTAATGTAAATTTAAGAAAAAAGAGGAAGTTAGTAAACAAATTTTCAAGTGACCATTTATAATCCAATTTTTGGTTTTTTATTTGTGTAGGGATTTGTTGTCATGGCCACCGTTTGAATTAGGTCGTAATTAGCTGCAATTTTAACATTTACAAAAAACATTTTTCTTTAGGTAGTGTCATGTTTTTATTTAGGTGTTGATTTTAAGGTTTTTCTAAGCAACTATTTTATGTTTTAAGGCCATGTTTGAAAAAAGTTGTAATTTTGACCCAGTTAGAAAAATTGGTGCTATCGGTAGCACCACGTTTTGATTTGGGGGTTGATTTTAGAGGTTTTTTTAGCAACCATTTTATCCTTTAAGCCCATGCTTGAAAAAAATTGTAATTTTAACCCAATTACAAAAAGTGGTGCTAGCGGTAGCACAACTTTTTGATTTGGGGGTTGATTTTAAAGTTTGTTTGAGAAGCCATTTGATCATTTAAGCCCATGCTTGAAAAAAGTTGTAATTTTGACCCGGTTACAAAAAGTGGTGCTACCGATAGCACCACTTTTTGATTTGGGGGTTGATTTTCATGTTTTTTAATGCAAAAATATGGGTTTTAAGGGATATAGTTCTCGTTTTGAGGTCACAGTTCTCATTAAGCTGGTAACTATGTTTATGGTGTCTTCTAATAGAAACGTGTTTTATTGTGGGAGACTATGGCTACAAGGGAATTGGTGGATGTTATCACAAACTACCCCTAGACATCAATTAAAAGCTTGAATTGATAATGATGAAGAAAATGATATAGGTGATTTTTATTTGAGTGTTTATTTCTTCTCAACAACAAAGGATATTCATATTGCATAGTGAGAACATGGGGAAATAGTTTCTTGTGGAATCAAATTATAGAATTTTTTTTAAGCAATGAGAGAACTATATGGGTTTCAATATTAGTCATGATTTTCTTTTGATTCTTATAGTTAGAAGGATAATTATTGGACCAATTACTCTTCTCTTTGTAAATGCAGAGTATTTATTATTATTATTATTATTATAATAATGGAGTGAGTGAGGTAAATGTGAAGTAGTGTATTCAGAAATAAAGTATGCATAAATGGGAGCAAAAGAGTGAATGGTGAATTGAGGAATAAGTGGATGGTCTTTAGCCTAAAGTTTATAGCCTTGTAAAAGTTTGGCACCTAGCTTGTAGATCAAATTGCTTAGATTCCATTTGTGATGTACCTGGTGGTACTAACAAGGGGTTATCATTAAATTATGATAAAAGGACAAACCAAAATAGTCCATGATGGATAAAATATAATATATTGAATATGAACGTGATAATTACAATCGAACAATGAGATCTCTATATAACTAGGACTTTAATAATTTATATGCATGTAACATATACTCAGGTATGTTGTAAAAGAAACAATGAATGTGTTTACAAGGTTGTTGTAAATGACATTCTCTCCCATGGTTTAAAGAGAGGGCATGATTAATTATTTGTAGGAGATAATGGGTGTACTTATTGGTAGCTATGACAATAATTTCCATCATCCATAGCTTTCATGATGAGCAAATCACATTTTTGGAGATCAAATCTTGTTGCAAAAAAGGTTTTTAAGAAGTCCCTGTGTGCTTCAGAGTGCATATGTTTCCTATATTGAAATTGATGGGTAGTTTATCTTATTCATTATTGGATCCTTTTATTGGTAGTTGGGGTATTGGCACCTCCCTTCATTCCATCTCTTTTGGCTCATAAGTGACTATACAATTCAAAGAAAAAACATTATAATATATAATACAATCTAATTTTAAGGTCATAGCTAAGATAGACACCAAATTGGTGTTTGAGACCCCCTTGTTTGTGGGACAAGGGATCCTCTCCACACAGTAATTTGACTATTAAAGTCTACAGAGGTGTACATACCCTACCCCCCTCTATATTTGAACTTGTGACCTCCGAGGAGGAAGCACATGTTCTTAACCATTAGGCCCACTCAAGTTTTTGGGAGTAGCCTCCCTTATCAAAGGGTGCTAGTAACTGAGAGAGCATGATTAATTATTTGTAGGAACTAATGACCATACTTTCTAGTAGCTATGGTAGTATTTTCCTTCATCTACATGCTTTTATGATCAACAAATAATTTTTTTAGAGCTCAAACCTTATTACAAACATGGTTTTTAAGTAGTTTTTATGTGTTGATAAGTGCATCAATGTCATTTATCAATTGTTTGTGAGTTTATCTTATGCATCATTGGCTACTTTTATTGGTTGTTGGGAAATTGTTTATTGACACCTTCCTCAATTCCTTCTCTTCTATATCATGTGTGGCATGCATAATTCAACACTCTCTCTCTCTCTCTCTCTCTCTCTCTCTCTCTCACACACACACACACACACACACACACACACAAAGATAATCTTAATAAATTGCAGGGCTATTGTTTCCCCATTTTTTGTTATTCATCGCATTGAAAAATATTTTTATTAATTTTTAAAATGGACCAACTGTAAAACGCTTCATAAAATATGCCATTCTATGTGGATCCCAATTATACTTTACATTCTGAATAAATTTAAAAATTCTAAAACTTCCCTTTTGAAGAGGATGATTCAAGTTGTTATCGCTTGATATTTACAATTTTTCGATAATGTAGTTTTAGGGATATTGACTTTTTATTTTTCCAATTGTAACGGGATCAAACACACACACACACACACACACACAAACCAACAAATTTTAATGTAGATATGTGTGTGTGTGTGTAAACATTAATTAAAATTAGAATTTTGTAACAAAATGGAGAACAAAGTATATGGGAGGAAAGTAGGGTCGACCTCTACCCTAACAATATCATGTCCAACAACAACTTTGAAGAATTTTCTAGGGTCTATACCTTCCAATATTGAAGCATCGTGGAGAAACCCTACAACTATGTTGTTGCAAGATTTTTTGGTATTTTTGACCAAAATTATCTTTTGACTAAATGTTTGTTATAACCAGGGAATTGTAGAAGTGAAGAAAAATGAATTCCTTAGAAGGAAATGATGGTCTAAGTCAAAGTCTTGGGTTCATCATATTGAATCTTCTCTTTATAAAATGAAGGAAGTCAACTCAAAAATCTCTATATTTTCACCTTCTCATATTTTATAAACCCCACATACTTTAGCAGCTCCAAGAACTTCTTTTCATTCTCTGTCATGGTCATGCTTCCCAGCATGATTTTAAATAACTTCTGCATTTTCTTGTCGTAGAAGTGCTATGAATGGTACTCCTTTTGAAAATATTTCTTGAATTTCTTCCAAGTGATCCTGCTCTTATTTATGTGCTCAACTTGCTTGAGTTGATCCCACTTGATAGTAAATTCTCCATGTAGATGGTAAGTCACAATTCTGGCTTCTAGGTTTGATGAGTAGTCATGCAATTGAAAATACCTCCTGATTCTAGGCAACCATGCTTCAACATCATCTTCCCTTTCTCTTCACCATCAAAGGATGGTGGCTTAAGCTTCCTCAACTCTCCTTCCAAATTGTCCAATTCATGTCTTCTTCTTTGGTGCCTAACAAGAGACAACTCTAGACTACTTATGGAATCTTTAGACGCATAAAATTTCCTTCTTGAGTAAGGAGGTGAGTCATGTCTATGAGTTCTTCTAGAACTTCTTAAATAACCATCTCTTCTTTCATGAAATCAACCATCTTCCTCTTGTCTTGAGTTTGATCCATTATTTGTTTTCCTCTGCCACTGATTTAAGATTTGCATTACTTGAGAATTTATCTGATTTGGTTCTCTCATCAACCTCTCGTTGTCTACTTTGTAACTCTGCACTTCTATTTTTAGGCTTCTCACAGTCTCTAATAAGGTTTCTTTATCCCCTCTACTCTTGTGCCCATTTTATTATGTCTATGCATTACCAACATTGATATTTTAACCTTTGGCCTTTTTATCATGGCTGTAAGCTCCCTCTCCTTCTTCCATTTCTTTAATATGTATTCTTATACTAAACTGATATGTTTATACCCCCTAATTCTGCACAATGTGCAAGCAACCATTTTGTTAGAATTATGCATATTATAAAAAAAATTCCAAGCAATGTTATAGGTCCTTGTTTTGCTCAATTCATGAAGGAATATATTATCATTCTCCAAATTATAACAATCCAATGTTATTCTCCTCTAAATCATCTATATAATGATTGTAATCTTTCCCCAATCTGATATCTGAGATGAAAGTTATGGCTGCCCCCCAAAAAATTCACTTTCACCCCCTTTTTTTTGTTTTGCAACAATATCTTGTCGAATTATTCCACAACCCCTTTAAATTGGTACAAAATTTGAATTATGCACAAGAACTTCCTTTAGTCCACTTTCCTTGTGACCATGGCTCTAAAACACAGGCTTATCCACTCTATTGATGTTCCTTTAGCGCTTTTCCCTTATTCTTCTACACAGGAGCTTGTTCACAAAATGTTCGAGCACTTGGTTACTTCTAGGCCCTTCGCGCCTCAGCTCATTTACCTTATCATGAGAGTGGCACTGGAACCAAGCCTCAAGACTTTTTCCTTTGGCTATTCTCCCATTTCAATCTTCCAACTCTCCCGAAGTAAACTTCGTCGAACACTTATATTAACTCCACTGGTAGATCAGATGGTTGGGATTTAATCTCCCGTCGACCAAACGTTCTCGTCTCATCTGAAGGCTTCAACTTGATCAAAGGTCATGACTTAATCCGATGTTGATATGGATGACCTTAATCAATTCGAGACTTCGATGCTCCGAGACTCTGGAACATTACAACTCCCAAGTCGCTAACTCCCCTGAAGTGATACCCTTCAAAGCTCTTACCTTATCCTTCCACTATTAAATCGAACGGTCATGAGAAATCCCAAAGGGTATTAGATCAACGGACTGCATGAATTTTCTACTCCGGGACTCCGAGACATTACAACTCTCGATTTTTTCAACTTCCCTGGAGTGATACCTACCGAACTGTCTACGCCATCCTTCCACTGCTTGATCTAACGGTTGAGAACCATCCCGAAGGAATATTAGATCGACGATCTGTGTGAATTCATGACTTCGGCCTTCGACACTTTCACTGGTAGAGATCTTGGACATTCCCGAAGGCCATAATCCTAGAGATGGCATGGCATGTTGATGTCACCTATGGTGATTTGTACCCTTGGTACATGTGCCACGTGTCACTAAATAATGAATAGGTCGGGGTCCACAAGGTACTGAATTCACGTGACATGTGTCCCCACATGGAACCCCTACCACTGGGCATAAGACATATCATCAACCGAAAGGACGGTCCACATTCTTTGCTCCAGATCTAATGGCCTGCATTACTCCCAAATTCTTCCCTCGATGTAACGATCGATGGGATTTAGAGACTTCGGGCCTCCGAGATTCTGGTTTAAAACTCTCAAGTTGTTCAACTTTCCCTGGAGTTACACTTGTCGAAGTGGTCATAAAGTGGCGATGAGTGCTTAGCGTCGGTTATCACCTCTGCTTACTCTATACTTCCACCATTTCTATATCTGACAATCAACATTACTCCCGAAGTCCTTCCCTCGATCTAACGGTCGAAGAGAATTCAGGACTTCGGTGCTACGAGACTCTGGGTTATAGTAGTTCTAAAATGGTCATTTCTCTAGAGTTAAACTTCCTGAAGTGGTCAATGTTGGATGAACCTAATAAACGACTGAGATTTCACCCGAGCCTCCTATCATATCAGATGATCGGTGGGACTTCGCAACTTCGATCTTTTTCATGCTTCTACCATGTCTCCTACAATCGTTGAAGCGACAAAGTTCTGAAGTCTCCATCTCTTGCTTTGATTCGATCGACGATTGAGGATTGAACAACTTGATTTGACAGTTGGGACTTAATCCCACCCAGCCCCTGGTTTCACCTCAATCCGATGGTCCTTGTTCACCTAACTTCTGATCTAATGATCCAAAACTCCTTGATTCAATGGTTATGATTGCTCCCAAATCCAAAAGGGAATGATCACGGTTCTACAATCCTTTACAAAGGATCTTTGTCTGCACAATGCTCTGGCTTCGACGTCGTATCTATAATGTTATCTCTACTAAACTTTAAGATCTCAACAACACATTCATTCTTAAGTACAATACCATTATCTCGTGTCCAATAGTTCCGACCCATACCAGTCTGGTGTTTCAACCATAAGCTCTGATACCAATCTGTAATGTACTTAGCCACCCATAGGTTGGGCACTCTAACTTAAAACTTGCTTATGAACTAATTTCGAATTCTGGTAAAATTTTAATTAATAAAGAGGCATGAAATATACACATGCATAGATTAAGATTCATTCTACAACATAAAATAAATGAACCATATGTCATGCACATCAATAACCAACAAGCATGCATATTATAGATACGAATTTCATAGAATAATAAATACACAACGAAAATAAATATACAGGTAAATAAAACCATGACAGAGAGCACTTGTCTTTAATGAAACGAATCACCAACTGGATGTAGACCAAGAACATTCCACCCTACCATAGACACTGATGTTCCAAGTCTCAACAACAATGTCACCCCCAAGCCAGGGCTACAAATCCACAAGGATGGTTCCAGAGTGTCCCTCAGCTTCCCAACCTAGTCAACACTCAATATCTCACATGCTTCTCAACACACACAACAATCCAAAGTACACCGAATCTCTTCTATCTAGCTTGCACAACCCAAGAGAATGGACCCCCTTCTCTTCCATGCAGTCCCTCAGGCTATCCACCTCCTTTCAGGGCTCCAGTGCATCTGGCCAAGAATCTCCATGTTGGGACTCTCAGGATTCACAGTTGTGGGAAACAATTAACACATTCCAATGCATATTAGACATGCATGCATTAATTCATGGTTGGATTACACCAACAACCATTACATCCAAAAAAACCATGGCTCCTCTCCACAATTCGTTTTTCTTTCCCCATCCAAGATCAAAATGAATGGGTAATGAAGAGTGGGTGAAAGAATGAATGGAGAGAGAACATAATGAAAGGTGTGAAAAATGAACAATGAATGAGTGAGTGAGTGAATGAGTGAGTGAGAGAACGAACCCCAAAATAGACCAAATATGGGTTTATATAATTCTTGGAATTAGAGAACCACGTGGACTTCCCCCAAGAAGCTCATGTAACTGATATTATCCATTAAAACAAAAATGGGTAAATAAAATATAAAATAAATACTTAGCCTCTCAAGCCCCCTCTCTTGTGGAATCATAGCCCCCTATAAATCTTGTCCTTGTCCGTCTAGTATCCAATGATGTATTTATTATTAATAATGATCAAAACATTACATTTCCTAGGCACACTGGCCTCTTTTAATTGTTTGGACACTCTTTCCTTTCATAAATTAACAAATTACATTATTTAATATGGGGCTCAAAATCGGGGTATTACAAAACCTCAGTATTATCAATAAGTGTTGCATTCTCACTTCGGTATCATCACCACGAGGGTGCACTTACCTTGGGATAATCACCAAGAAGGAACCACACATGTACATGCATTATTTCCCCCTCACTCCACTTGTGATTAGTTAGTTAAATGATGTCTTCATGGCTAGTTCATTCCAGAGTTTGTCAGTGGGTGTTCACATCTCTCTAGATCACTACTATGACACATTAGTTCAGCCGTGTATATTATATCAGATGTATTTTTCCATTCTCTTATTTTGGTAAATATAATTATTTATTCTCTCTCTCTCTCTCTCTCTATCTCTCTCTCTCCCTCTCTCTCAACTTTGGAAGCTTTGTGTGAATTGTTGCTAGCTAGATTCTATGTGTAGGTTTCAACCAAAATCTACAAATGTTGTCCATATTGCATTTAGTTTAGAAATGGCTCACATACCTAATAGGAAGACACTTTAAGGTAAAACCAGATCATGATAGTTTGAATTACTTCTTGGAACAATGATTATCTTTAGAAGAGAAAATAAAATGGGTTGCAAAGATGCTAGGTTATGACTTTGACATTATATGCAAAAAAGAAAACAAAATGTGGTGGAAGATGAAATTTCAAGGAAAGAAGAAGACACAAAGGGATTATTTTGTGTTATTTCCATTCCACTATCTGATTGGGTAGAAGAAGAAATGGTAGAATGGAAGAAAGATCAAGATATATGCAATATCATTCAACAACTAGAAGAGGAATTGTGTGCACTAGATAAGTTTGTGTGGAAGAATTATTCAATTTGGTATCAGGATTGCCTATATTTATGTAAAAAGTACCAACTCAAATACAAGGTTCTTTTGGAATTGCATACTTCTCCTATAGGACGAAATTTAGGGTTCCTTAAAAATTATCGCATGATCAAACATATTTTTTTCTCGGAAGGTATTAAAACTAATTTTCAAAATTTTGTGCTTGAATGGTTGGTTTGTCAAAAAAATAAGGGAGAGATAATCAATACCACAGGTCTCCTACAACTGTTATCCATACAAGTCAATCTTGGGAAGAGGTATAAATGGATATTATTATAGGTTTACCCAAGTCCAAAGAAAATAATGTCATCATGGTATTGGTGAATCAACTCACACAATATGCCCTTTTTTTCTCTCTTTATCATCCTTTTAAAGAAAGTACACTAGCCACAAACTTCATGGAAACAATTTATAAGATACATGGAATCCCCAAGATTATTGTAAGTGATAAAGATCCAATTTCAACTAGTAATTTTTGGATTGAATTATTTTCTTATTTGGGTACTCAATTGGCTCAAAACTCCTCTTACCATCCTCAATCTCATGGGAAAACTAAGATTAATAATAAATGTGTATAAGGTAATAATATTCCATCCATAACATCACCCTTGATAGGGAAAGGTAAGGTTCAAGTAGTGGACAACCACATAGAGCATCGATAAGAGGTTCTTAAACTATTGATGGACAACTTGGTTACTTAAAAAAAGAGGATGAAACAAAAAGTATATAAACATCATAGTGAAAGGGAATTTGAAGTGGGGTATTGGGATTTTTGAGGCTACAACCATAAAAACATACGTCCCTCAAGCAACAAAAGAAGAACAATAAATTATCACCCAGGCACTATGGTCCCTATAATGTGTTGTACATGATTAGAATTATGGCTCACAAATTGGAGTTGCCTCCATCTTCACATGTACATCCATTATTCCATGTTTCTTACTTAAAGAAGGTAATCAACAACAAGATTCCAATTGAAACTATTTTATCAGAGATCAATGAATAAGGAGAAATTGTACTAGAACTAGAAACAATTCTTGAAACATGGATCAAACAACTACAAAATCAAGAAATTAGTGAGTACATCATCAAGTGGAATAAATTACTAGTAGAAGAGGTGACATGGGAAGATGAGTTCTTTATGCGGAAATATCCATAACTAATCATGCGTTGAGGAAAAAAATTGTTTGAAGGGGACGTGCATGCTAAGCCTTAGATATTAGGTTATTAAATTTACATTATTATATTAGCGTTGTTGCCTAGACCCTTTATTTGTAATTGTATCCTTTGTATCCTATATATACCAAGGAGACCTAGATTTAGAAAGGATCTCATCTTTTACATTCTTTTTATTGTAAAAGGAGGTTTCCCCCTCGAAGATGCTTCACATTCATTCTTATGTCTCATTCTCAAGGAATGAAGTTACTTCTCTTTCTATTTTTATGCTATGGGATTTTCGTGCATAATGGTTAAAAAAGAAGCATTGTAGATTGGTTAAAAAGGAAAGAATAAAAACAATAGTTCAAGAAAAACACTTGCAAGAAATTGAATATCAAGTGCGGCATGTAAATGATGGACTATGAAGAAAAATAGAGCTGGTGGAGCAAAGTTGTGAATACATGGGAAGAAAAGTTGTGTTGATTGGGGTAAGGAGTACTATAACTTTGTAACTATTTTTGTATATGAGATCTCAACCCATAGAATGGAATTCTAGTAATTATTATGGTGGCACTCTAATAATTATTAATGTAACTATTAAGGTGGAATTAAATAACAAAAGGGATATGCCATTATTAGTGATGTTTGGTTGTATAGTTTCCAACTTCCATGTATTAGTCGTGTCTCATATTGTGAACAACTTTTTTTTTTTTATGAAGTTTTGCAATGTTTTAGAAACATAAAGACAAATTTGTTGAAAATTTTGGTGGTAGTTTTCAATTAAAAGTCACAAATCACAGTGTTATTTCTTTTTTTTGGTAATTAGTTGCTTGTTGGTATACTAACAAGCAATAAGGAATTTTTTTACAACCTCATTTGCCACATTATTTACTTGACTAGTATTTTGAGGATTGTGTCCCTCATTCAAAATGTCATGTTCGTATTCTTCCTTACTTCCTAGATTGGTAAGATTTGAGAGTGGCGTGGTATTTTAGGAATTTTTTAATACCCCTAGGTTGAACCCCAATTGAAAATGTACATATAGGATGGTGAGCCAGGATGTTTTGGGCCAAAGTGCCTTTGTATATATGTTTTGAGGCTAGAGTGCCTATGTGGCTATTGGGATAGAGGGCCTATATGCAAAAAGGTCAGTGAGCCTATCATTGTAATATGTAATCACACTTATATTATTAACAAAACCACATCATTTTTGCAGACCTACTAGAAAAAATAGTATGGGGGGATAGAACTCCACTAGAAGGGAAAGGGAGGCTAAGAATCTAGGAAGAGGGGCTAAGCCAAGGGGATTAAGCCTAAGGGAATATTATATCGATATTTCCTAAAGTCTAAGTGTGGGATATACTTATATTTGAAGTTCATAAAAGGTAAGGAACATATCACCAACTCGGGGAAAGTGGGGACAAGGTAGTTCCCAACATGACAAGTGTCATGTTGGGAACATGCATACTTAAAGTAAGAGCTTAGTACAATTTTTCTATCATTCTCTCATTATTCTATCATCCATTCTTTCCATATGTACACTCTACCATCCATAAGCCATACATGTACTTGGGAAGCTTTAGAGTTGTTTGTAACCAATAAAACTAGGTAATTTGACCTGAAGAAGAGAGTTGTCAGGCCCATGTGCATTTTGAAGAAGTGGTTTGTCAGGCCTATGAGCATTCTCTCCAGGTGAGTGAACAACTAGGAATTGTTTCCCTATGTGCCAGGTTGAAACTATAAGGCACTGCTACTTCTTGTTCGGTCTGTTGTTCAAACCCTGGAAGGGAAGTGGGACAGTCGAAGGATTGTTGAGAAGAGAAGCAGTACACTTCCTAGGGTGGGACAAGCTGTGGGGAATGATAGACTGTAGGTTGATTGTTGGAGTTGGCACCTTAGTATGAGTATTTATGTTGTTGATAGAAATTATCCTCGATTAGGATTCATTTTCCTTGGTAGATTTTTAGCCCCAGCTCAAGGGTGACTTGCTGTTGGGAGTTTACGAGCAAAAAATTCTATGGATGGGAGGAAAATCTGAGATATGGATGCAATTAGTGATTTATTTACAAAATATAAGTGTCTAATATGTGTTTGTATGGAATTATATGTGATTAATTATGTTATTCTTGTTATGTTTTCTATGAGTTTTTACTATTTTAATTATTCTTAAGTTTATATACTGTTAGGACTGCATAGGACTACATAATTGTAATCATATGCAGGGAATACTACAAATTTAATGGTATTAGAGAGGAAATTTTATGTAGCATGGCCCGACTTGGGGTTGGGGATGCTAAAATGTGGTAACAAAGCCCCATTTTCGACATTGAGCCTACATGGGATAGGTAATAGAGTGAAAAAGTGAAATTTGTAGAGTATGCATGTACATTGTTCGATAGAATGTCGAAAACAGATGCCTGCAACATGTTTGTAGAAATTATTGCAATGAAAGTGGGGAAATTTCATGAGTAATTTGAGGATTTTAGAAAAAGATTAGAAATACCCCAAATTTTGATGGTAGTCTGAACAAATTTGGACTTGTAGATGGCTAGATTCCAAATTTACAGTGCATCCATGGAAGAACTGGTGCAAATCCCCCAATTCATGAATGAAATTCAGAGAAATTCGTGCCTAGAATTGTAAACTAGTCATGCGCAAATGTAATAGGTTTCCTACAAGACCAAATTGGTTGTAATAAATTTAATTAGAGAGTTTTCAATGGTGCCGAAGGAAAGAATTTATGAACTTGGCAAAATTGGGAGAAATCCTTAATTTTTGTAGTGCAATCCATGGAGAATTCTACGTGGATGAGTCACATTTTGGATGCAAACGAAGAATTGGCACTTACAGGGATGAAATTGGCCATAGTGAATATAATTACATAGTTTCAATGGAATCCCAAGGAAATAATACAAAATTGTGTGTAATTGAAAAAATTGGAAAAAATTTTGTACGATGACATCACTGTGACATGGAAGCCACGTGTAAAATGAAGTGGAAAAAGGGTGAAATGTACTACCATGATGGAAACATGTGGTATATGTGGCAGGGGCAGGTGATGAGCCACGATGGCATAGTGCCTTCCTAACTTGTGAAACCCCGATTCTAGACCCGTGGAACTTTGATTTCGAGGGGTTCCCCTGGTGGTTTTGAAAACCACCAGGGGGGGGGGGGAGAAATGTACCATAGGTTGCCACATAAAAAACAAAAAAAAAATGGGTTTTCATTACGGACATGTAATGATCCAATGCCATTATGCCAGGAACATCACGGTTTTGGGTGTCTTTTAAAACTTTTCTGGTTGTGGCATTTCGCCAAACACTTTGTTGATCTACTTGTTTAGATGTGTTTACTTGCAGGATGGCCTCTTGATTTCGGCCTTAGGGTTTTACTGATGTGTTTATATGTGTTTTGCAGCAATAAACAAGAATATACAATTATTCAACATACCTCAACCATATGCAATATGATAGACAAGCCAAAACATCTCACATCTTATTTTATTCATGAAATAGAAGAACCTGCTACAATGAAGATGTTGATCTAGAATGCTCAACATATGGCTAAGAAGATAGAAAATAGAAGATGCTACAAAATTCTCCAAAGAAGACTACAATAAGCCTCCAAAGTCTGAATATACCATGAGTACCAATACAAGAAGATCTGGGCCGTATGAAGTGTCAACCCCCAAGCTGGAAGATGCCACGCCTTGTTGAAATTGTCAACCCCTACAAATTCGGCCCTACTATAAAAGACCTCCAAATTATATGTTGAATATGTCGAATGGTAGATTGGGATGAGTAGAATCCCCTCCTAAAATCTCAAGCCAAAATACCAAGGGAAACTCCTCCAAATGTTGAATCCTCCAATGGAGTTGCGCCCTCTTAAAACTGTCAAACCCTATAATTTAGGCCCTAATGAAGGAGACCTCCAAATGATATGCTGAAGACGCCGAATTGTAGATTGGGATGAGTAGAATCCCCTCCTGAAATATCAAACCGAAATACCAAGGGAAACTCCTCCAAATGTTGAATCCTCCAATGGAGTTGCACCCTCCTAAAACTGTCAAACCCTGTAATTTCAGCCCTGATGAGGGAGGCCTCCAAATGCCCTGAAACTTGCTAGAAAGATAGATCAGGAAACTACAAATCACTATGTAAAGTCTCAGGGTCATATCTGAAGTATAACCCCTCCAAACTGAATAGATATGAATCTCCAAAATGTCCTCCTTCTCTCCAATTCGTCCCAATGCTCTAGGAAATAATATGTACCATAGAACTCTCTCAAGAGACACTAGAAATCATGGCCAAGGCCCTGCAAGTAAAACCCAAGTGCTCAAATCTCCAAGGGGTCCCTCAAACTCCTGCAACGAACCTTCCTTCAATAAATGGTGCATCCCTCTTGCTGGAAACCCCCAATGGTGCACCCTCCTTCTCTTCATGTGCCCGTGGCTGGTGTAGAACCCTCCTGCACTGAGTAGATATGGAACTAGAATGGTGTGGGAGAGTATTGCATCTCCGAGACCAAGCTTGGGACAAGCTAGGTGGAATCTTTCACCATCGAATCATCCTCTAGGGTTTGTTAAGTCAAAACCCTCAAAACCCCCAAGAGACGGGCCCTCTAGCTAGAAGCCAGAAATCCAAAAGATAAACGTACATGAATGCATGAGTAGAGGCCCTTGCCTTTTCTTTATACTTTTTGCTCACCTTGTCCCTCCAAAGTGACTTTCATTTTATTAATATTTAATTAATTAATTAAATCACTTTAATTAATTAATTAACCTTTTTACCTCTGAAAATCGCCTTATCTCTCCTTGTGGCTTCCCTGGCCACTGAAAGTCACTTCTCAACATCCCATCATGTAATGTTGCTTCTCCCGATTCCAATGAGCTATTACAATGAGAGTTTCCTCCAAGTAATGTGCCCAAAATGACCTCTTCAGTGAATTTAATTGACTTATAGCCAAAAATACTCAAAACCATGAAACTCGTTGGAATGCCTTGAAACCAAAGCCAATCTGTGCGGAATGGCTCATAATGATGAAATAGGATGAGCATTGCAAGCTAAACCCCACAATGCCTCTCAATAATCCCTTCACTCGCTATAACATCCATTTGGCTACTCTGGTCATAATAAGCCTCTGCACTGTGATGATGTCCCAAAGTGGGGACATTATAGGACACCCCCCCCTCTATTAATAGTTAGTAGGTTAGGGGGTGCGAAATGCGATGGTGACTATTGATAGCCTCTAACCCCCTCCAAACCTCTGCCTTCATATTGGACCGGCATGCAAGTTTTCACGCATGTGAAAAGTGATTGTAGGATGGGGCTTGCACATCCCAATGAAAAATTAAAAGGCACCACATGGTAGCAAGGTTGTGGGGCTGAAGACAAAAGTAAGATATGTGTGCGAGGTAGAAGAAAGAGAAGGTAGAAGGTGGTGGAGGCCAATGAGGAAAGGCCAAGTAGGAAGGGAGCCGACATGGTGCCACCTCGAGGTTCCAGGTAGAATCAATATTCCACTTTATCATCCTAGTCAGCATAAGTCGGCTAAATTTTTTAAAAGATAATGAAAATTACTAGAAAAATTTAGTGTTTTTCTAGGTCCTTAAGTTGGAGGCCATTTTTGGAGGCCTAAACAACATTTTTAGAAGTCCAATTTTGTATGAAACTATATGTCCTTCTGTTGGACATGTAGTTTTGAATACAATTTTGGAGAAAATACCAAGTATGGAGAAAACGCATAGTAGAAGAGGAAAGGGGAGAAACAAGGATCAAAGCGCATAGTAAAAACACACTTAGTGGAAAATCAAGAAGATCAAGAAGACGAAGAAGAAAAAGAAAGGAAGGAAAGCATGCACAAAAGGAGGACAAATCCACCCAAGAAAATAATTGTAATTGACTCATGATGAGCTATCATGGGGTTTTGGACCCTAATATCCTGTATAAATATGTAATGGGCCAGGAATATTAGTGGTTGATTTCATTTTTTGGTGGTTGTTGTTGATAATGTTGTTGTTGTCGCTGGATAGTGTAGAGAGTGAAAGTGGGGAAGCTTGTTTTTCAGAGGCTAGGTGGGATGGGGAGTGATTATGATGTATCCATTGTAGTGCAGTGTGCAAGCTGAGACTATTTCCTAAGAAGAATAATAAATAAGCAAGCAATTGTGGACATAGCCCAAGGTTGGGTGAACCATGTTAAAGTCTGGGTTGAATGTCTATTTATGTACTTAAATGTATGTTTATATGCTTGTTCATGTCTACTTTGATTATGCATGGTTAGATCTAAATATATTGATGATTTGATATTATGTAGTAGATTAAATGGTTCAATAACTAAGTGATATGGTAAATTGAATCACAATTGTATGTAGGAATCAATTAAGGATTAAATAGACTTTGAATATTTCACATAGTATAGATAGGTTGTAATGAATAAGTTGATCACCTCACATTCTCTCACCATTGTTGAAACTTGGTTCCTGCAGTCCCCATAGATACCTTGGGTGAGACTTCGCCTACATGTAGGTGATGTTGAAAGGGTCGGTGTCCGATGAGTTTGTTGGTTAAGATAACTTGAACCTAGGGTATTTCCCCTATCCACCATAGTTCTTGAAATTCTTTGGTCAATGTTGCAATTGTCTTATTGATGAAGTGTGTCCCTTGATTGCTCTGCAAAATGCATGGACATCCAAATATTGTCACTGCATTCTCAAATATTGTCAGATATTTTTTCGCAGTAACGATATATCTAGCTTATGATCTTCTCGTTGGTGGATTGATTGGTCCAACAAAGTATATCACCCATTTATCAAAAGTTTGTAGTGTAACTTGTGGGTTCAATGACATCTCATTCCTTCTGAATGACTTTCCTACCCATTGAAAAACATCACATGTTTGACAGTATTCCTTAGCGTCCTTGTGAAGTGTGGGTCACCAGATCCCTACACACAAAATCATTTGTGATGTTGCTTTGACTGCATAGTGTTCTCCTATTATCCCATCATGCACTTCTACAAGTATCATCGGCCTTTCATTCTCTACCACACATCGTCATAATATTCCATCGGGGCCTCACTTGTATAAGCTTCCTGCAATTAGCTGGTAGTCCACTTCCTTTACCACTAGTTGCTTCTTCTATTCCACTATCATGTCTGATGGAGCTGTCCCTTTACTTATAAACTACACAATGTCTATAAAGTAGTCATCCACCATTTTAACCAAAAATAATTGTGCATCTGGAAAACTATCATCTAGATTTCCTACATTTTCCTCTGATAGTATACGTGATAAGTGATGTGGTCCTGCATTGAATTTCCCTGGTTTCACAACAACTTCAAAGTCATATTCCTGGAATAAAAACAACCATATGCATATTATCCCCCCCAACACTGGCTTGTTCACTAAGTGTTTTAGCGCAAAATGGCCAGTCTACATCTTAAAATGTGAACCCAAAAAGTAATGTCTAAACTTCTACAATACATATACCATTTCCAATCCTTCCCATTCTGTCATGGTATAATTATTTTCTGTTGTCGATAGTTTTCTTCTTGCGAAGGAAATTGGATGGTCTATGTCTCCTTCTCCTGGTTGAGATAATATTGCACCTAAAGCAATGGACGAGACATCCACATGAAAATGGAACTCATTTTTCCAGTATGGGAATATCAAAATCGGTTCAGTCGCTAGCTTCTGTTTCAATGTAACTAGCCCTTTCTGGAAGTCCTCAGTCCACTCTATTTTTGTTTCTTTTTTCAACAACTTCTCCATCGGTGTTGTAATTTGCGCATGCTCCTTGATAAAATTCCTGTAATACACTGTGTGACCCAATTTTTCTCTCAACTATCTAATTGACGTGGGTGGTTGAAAATCTAGAATCACTTCAATCTTCATGAGATCCACTATTAAACCTTGTTTGCATACCACATGTCCCAACAAAATTCCAAATGGTGTGCAAAAAATACATTTCTTCAAATTTAGTGAAATTTGATATTGTCTACACCTATCTAACATCAATCTTAGTAATTCGATGTGATCCCTCAATAGGCTAAACACGTTCCAATCATCTAGGTAGAATTCCAGGAACTTATGAATAAATTCCTTAAAAACCACGACAACTACTCTTGAAAACATTGTGGGTGCGTTCTTTAACCCAAAAGGAATCAATTCTTCCTGCGCAATTCTAATATGATGATAGTCTGAGAAACCCTCTATGAAAGAATAAGCCTCCCATCCCCCTAAATTCTCTAGTACTTCATTTGTGAATGGTGTCGGAAATGGGTCATGTAGGAATGCATCATTCAAATTCCTTAGATCCACATAGATTCTAATCCCTCCTATTTTCTTTTCCTACACCACCATTGCACTTATCCATTCCGATTCAACTGGTCCGATGATTCCTGCTTCTAGCATGCTATCTATTTCTTCCTTCACCTTCTCTTGTATTTTGGATTCAATCTGTAAGGTCTCTATCTTACTGGTTTAGCGCCTGGTTTCAACGAGATTTTCATGTCTCCTAACTCACCAACTATCCCTTTCATCTCTGAAAATGTTGTTGGGAATATATCTTGATATTCGCACAGTAAATATCCAATCTTTTATATAGTTTCATCATTCCAATAATCTCATATCTGCACAAACTTTGGGTTCTCCTCTGTCCCAATATCCACTTTCCACATTTTTAGTGTTTGTGCATATGTTTTAGATCCAATCTTTGGACCTTCTACAACATGTTCCCCCTATGTTTCTGGTACTTGGAAATTTCAGGAATCTTCCTCATACTGAGCTTCTTGTGCAACATTGTAACATTCTAATAATTGGTGGACTGTCATAAAAGTGTTGTGTGCTAATGGAGATTCATGCTCAAAAGTAAATCTTACCTTAAACCTTTGAGTCATGTAGTCCCAGTCTGCAGTATATCTGGGCATCTCTAGTTCCAAGTACCAATTCTTTGGAATCATCTCCAATGTATGTATGAACCTATGCATCCATTCTTTCTCTAGTGTCATGCTCCATATCTTTTCACACTGTGCGACATGATATGTTGGATTTCCTTCCCCGGTATATTTCTTCATGATATATTCCACAATTGGTATTGAATCTAACTTGTATCAGTCTTCTAAACTGTTTCCAGTATTCCATGCCTTCTTTATGTGTATCCCACCATCTAGCTGGGGTGGCCTTTAACAAAACATCTAATGCCAACAATATATATTGTTCAAGTATCCATAACTCAAACTTATGTACAAATTCTTCTATATCAGTCAATCCATCATACTTGGGTGGATCACATAGATCCATTCCGATCTAGTGCAATGATCAAGTAATGTGGGCACATTGCCTTGTTGAGGCTCCGTGCATCCTTTGCTGCCAATCTTCCAATCCTTCCTCTGAGTCTGATGCACATGAGCTAATGCACCTCCAACTTAGTGCACCATCTATGGTGGGTTTAACATAGTCATTCATTCATGCAGTCATGTTATACAAGTTGTCAATTTCATCCCATTTTGCTGGCTCTATGTACCTCTTTCCTTCTTTTGGATCCAATGGCGTAGTAACCTTCAAATACCCTAATTCGAAGATCATTTCCCTCCTCTTCAAATTAATGATTTTCTGGTTGTCGAAGGCCCATTCTAATCCCATTAAAGCTATATATGGTTGGATATCATCCATTATTTAGATAACTTCAAAATATGTTATACTACGCACTCCATTTATCTTCATAGGTATCCATGTCAATCGGCCAATCGGTACTATCTTGTGCTGATTTTCTAATATTAACTGGACAAGGGACCATGTTAACTTGGGTTTCCCCATCATTTCCTAGTTTTTTTTTGGTAACACATTGACATTGGAACCCAAGTCTAAAATCACGTTGTCCACATCGTACTCCCTAATATGTGCACTCAGTCTGAACTCTCCATTGGCTATTTTCTTGTGCAGTACTTGATTCACTACCTTCTGTACGGTAGGAATTTTCCTTTCTTATGCGAAGTGGTCAATCATGTTGCATAACATATTCAATTCATTTTCATCCTTCATCAACTCTAAACAAGTCTTCAAAAACTCTCCCAAATTATTTGCTTTCTTTAGTGGTCATTTTGGTATGGCACAGTCATAGATTCGAGGCATGTAATCCAGAGGTGGCACATATGATGTTGATGCTACCCAATTCAGTCCCAATATCTCCTTTCTTGTCTTCTTATAAGTCTCTTTTTCTTTCTGTGGGTCAAACATCAGCAAAGGACTTGTTTCTTTCTTTACCCATTGCTCACCCTTCCTTCTTCCACTGGTCGTATTAATACCTGTTTTAGCTCCTCTGCATGTCACAACTACTATTTTGGGTCCTTCGTTGCATATATCTGCTGATATGTTTTGAACATTTTGATTCAGGTTCTATTTTTTATTCCCTCTGGTATGCCACTTTTCCAGTAATTGAGGACAGTCTTATGTCGCATGCTCCAATTCTCGACAATATGTGCATGTTGTATAGGGGTTCTGGAAATCACAAGCTAAGTGTCTCGATTGGTTATAATTATAACATATTATTGGGCCTCTTCCAAAATTTTCTCTTCCTCGACCTCTGACAAATCCTCCTTGTTTTACTTGGTTAAAGCGTCTTTTATCATCATACTAACCTCCTTTTGTTGCAACATTTTCCTCTTGAATTTTGTACATGTATGAAGTGTGCCCCCTCATCAAATCGAATGAGCGAAAATCCTTATCTTCATGTCCTACTAACTTACAAAACATGTAGAATAAATTTCTTGGTGTACTCTGGTATTTCTGCAGGGATGGAAAATCATGTGGATTATGTCCTCATTTCTTACATATCTCACAATATCCTCCTCTTGGTAATGGATTCGATGCTCCGACTTCCATGTACTACATAAAGGATGGGAATTCATATTTATGGTGACCTTTAGTCCTACACTTAGTACACCAAATTTGTTTCCGCTTCCCCTTCCCCTTTGTAAGCTTTGCCAATTGAATGGTTAAGAAAACCAACTATCTAGACCTGTGCCATCCCCCTACTATCTTCGACAGGAGATGCTTCCAGTTTCATTGCAATCTCCAAGGCTTCAGGCTGTGATGTGACTTTTTTTTGTATCAATGGGCCATGGATGTGTGGCAAGAGTCCCACAATAAACCATTTCCTATGTTGTTGATCAAGGATTTGGAATGTTAACCTACCCATCACGTCCTTGAATCTCTGATTGAAGTTCCATACCGATTCATACTACACTTGTTTGATTTATTTTAACTCTATAATGTATTGCCACTTAGATTATGGTTTCTTGAATTCTTTCAACAACGCTTCTGTAATTTATGTTAAGGTTCTTGCTTGGCCTATTGGTGTAGCACTCTGCAGCTTCATGTACCATACTAGTGTGCGGCCTCTGAACTTTGTTTCCAATTGCAAAATCTTCGCAGCCTCATCTTGGACATTCTTCACATCCCAAATGGTCCCACATACAAAGAGATGTTGTTATGGGTCCTCTAACCCAATTCCTTGAAACTCAAGTAGTCTTAGTGTATTATCCACTCCTACCATGTTGTTGTGTGTCGTTCCTCCCCTTGGTGATATTGGTTGACTCTGATTCGACACATTGTTTCCAAATATCTAACTACTACTCTTCTGACTTCCTCCACTGACTACAAGGGTTTTTGACAAGTCTTTGAATTTCGTTTTATATCTAGCTGATGCACACAGGGTTGTGGATTCAATGTAGGATTCATCTCGAATAGGACTTATCAGTTCTTTTATAATAGGACTACGTTGTGGATTCTCCTCTTCTCCTTCTATACATTGTACTTCTACAATATGGACATCTGCACAAGGTTCTTAGTACTCACTACACTACTCTCTCTTCTCAGCCTCATTCTTCAAATTCTTGTACCTCCTTCCACTGTGCAATACCTTAAATTCATCTTCTCCTCCTGATATTCCTTCTTCATTTTTCCGTATCCTCAGTCCTCCCCTTCCTTATTCATTTATTCTCTCCTACCTTCAGACCATCTCTTGGCCAAGCCTATTTCCCCTATGTGCACAGAGTCCTTTAGCTATTAGAATCTATCATCATCACACATTTATCACACAATAAAATTTTTATCCATGTACTTAGTGACTTCATAAATCTTTCGCGTGAACCCTTAAAGAAATCCCATTCTATGACACTATACGAAGAATTCAATTGTGTTACCAACTAGGGAGTCTAGCTTGTTGGTGTAGCTAATCGATATCTTCCATTACTCTCCACTAATATTTCCATCCATTCAGTTAAGATAATCATAAATTCACCAAATAAGGTCTCATGTAGGTCGGTATACTCATATCTTTGCATCCATTGTTCGTCCTTCATCCAAGAGTTTCTATTCTATTTTCAAATGAATTCTCATTCCTTCCCTTCTATCCATTCTGAGATCTCTTTCTTAGTCGACCTCCAAAACATTCCCTCAACTACAAATTCTGGATCCTAACAATGGAACTATTTGTTGGCGCGTAGGGGTAAGAACCTAGGTTCAATTTATCATAACCAACAAACCAGTCAAACACTGTCCCTTTCAGCATCACCTACAAGTAGGCGAAGTCTCATCTAAGGTATCCATGGGGAATGCAGGAACCAAGTTTATGAAGTGGTGAGAGAATGTGAGGCAATCAACTTATTCATTACAACCTATCTATATTGTGCGCAATATTCAGAGTATATTTAATCCTTAATTGATTCCTACATACAATTGTGATGCAATTTACCATATTACTTAGTTATTGAACTGTTTAATCTACTGCACAACATCAAACCATCAATAGAGATAGATCTAACCATGCATAATAAAAGTAGACATGAACAAGCATATTAAAAAACATTTAAGTACATAAACAAACATTCAACCTAGAATTTAATGTGGTTCTCCCAACCTTGGGCCACGTCCACAATTGCTTGCTTCTTTATTATTCTTGTTTAGGAAATAGTCTTTGCTTGTGCATTATGATAAAATGGATACATCATAATCACTCCCTATCCCACCTAGCCTCTGCAATAAAATCTCCCCCCCATTCACTCTCTACACTATACAACCACAACAACAAGATCTAGGTGACACACATAGGGTTGTGGATTCGACACATAATTCAACCTGAATAGGACTTATCGATTCTTATATAATAGGACTGCGTTGAGGATTCTCCTCTTCTCCTTCTATACACTGTACTTCTACAATCTGGACATCTGCGCAAGGTTCTCGGTACTCATTATGCTTCCCTCTCTTCTCATCCCGATTCTTCAACTTCTTGTACCTTCTTCCACTGTGCAATACCCCAAATTCGTCTTCTCCTTTTGACATTCCTTATTCATTTTTCTGCATCCTCAATTGTTCCCTTCCTTATTCATTTCTTCTCTTCCACCTTCAAACCATCTGCTGGCCAAGCCAAGTTCCCCTATGTGCACAGAGTCCTTTAGCTGTTAGAATCCATCGTCATCATGAATTTATCACACAAAAACATATTTATCCATGTACTTAGTGAATTCATAAATCTTCCACGCATACCCTTAAATAAATCCCATTATACGACACTATACAAATACTTCAATTGTCTTACCAAATCAAGAGTCCAACTCCTTAGTGCAGTTGATCGATATCGTCCAATAGTCTCCACTAATATTTCTATCCATTCAGTCAAGATAATCGGAAATTCACCAAAGAAGATATCATGTAGCTCGATATACACATATCTTTGCATCCATTGTTCATCCTTCATCCAATGGTTTCTATTCCCCTTTTGAGTGAATTCTCATTCCTTCCCTTCTATCCATTATGAGATCTCTTTCTTAGTCAACCTCCAAAACATTCCCTCAACTACAGATTCCAGATTAACATATTAAGCAGAAAAATTCCAAGTCGGAGACTTAGTATTTTTATATGAAAGCAAGTTTATGCAGCATCTTGGAAAGTTATGAATGCACTGGTTAGGCCCATATGTGACTAAGAAGGTAATGAAAACATGTGTTGCGCAGTAGGAAACAATGTATGGAGAAATCCTGGGAGGAATGGTGAATGTAAGTCGGTTGAAACCCTATAAAGAGGGCTGACAATTTGCGCAATAGTGTGAGCTACGGAAGAATACATGTACCATAGTAGTGTACTATAGTAGGAAAAAGAAAGGAAGAGAAATACAAAGTAAAATAGAGAAAAAGAAATAAAAAAGTAGAAAAAGAAAAAGATCAAAAATAATTTACAGAGTATAAAGGCATAAGAAACTATGAAGAAGGAATGAGTGTTGTGCACAGGGACAAAACTGTGACAATTAAGAAAACAATACACATAAGAAAAACAGTTGTGTAGTAAACAAATGTGGAATCTAGAACAGTTGCGCAATTTAGTATTGACAAGACCGATAGAAGTACAAAAAAGGCGGAAATGACAACTACAAAGTGGTAATGATAGGTCATAAAGAAGTCGTATGATCATAAATGGAAAAATATTCCTGAACTCATGACTGACTGACATTACGAGGAAAAAATCCAATGATGGATTTGGTAATAAAGCAACATTTAATCAAGGATTCATCAACCCCATTGGTGGATTGGACAAGTTAGTTAAGGAACCAAGGGATATGAACAACTGGAAAAGGAGTACAAAAGAGGTTGAGGGTTAAAAAGCATTAGTTATTGTTACTACGAGTTTCATGCAAGTAAGAGCGAACATAGAACATGAGCAGAACCAAGAAGGAGACACAAAGCCAAAGTAGTTGTCAAGGATTACAGGTTTTACAGAAATGACACCATCGAAAGAACCAATACCCGTACCAAAGAAGGCTCGGACAAAAACATCACCAATAGAACTAGAGGTAACATAGGTCGAGGAGACTCTAGGAGCATTAAGAAAGTTACCAACTTAACGAGAACTGTGGCCTCAAAACTAGAACTCTGGCCCAAAAAACCCATATTTTTGCAAAAAAAAATGAAAATCAAACCCCAAATTGAAAAGTGGTGCTACCGGTAGCACCATTTTTCAAACGAGTTCAAAATTACAATATTTTTCAAGAACAACCTTCAAAACTCATTCAGTAGCTCAAAAAACCTTTAAAATCAACACCTAAATAAAAATGATGTTACATAAAGAAAAATGTTTTTTTCAAAACATTAAAATTAGAGATATTTTGAAATCGTTTTTTTAGTAGTTGGTACCATTTAAACCAAAACCTCAAAATCAACCATCAAATTGAAAAGTACCGGTAACACTCACTTTAAAATTGGGGTATTAAAATGACAATTTTTTAAAGTGGTAAAATAAATCATCATTACCGTAAATAAAATCATAAAATCAACCCTTAAATGCTTACTTTTTAAATCTTAGTTTATCACCCCAAGCACAAGATAATAAATAATTCCATGAAAACAATACATTTAAAAATATATATTCAAAACCCAAATTTGAAAAAGAAAAACATTAAAAAAAATCAAAATACACAATTTCATATATATATATATATATATATATATATATTTATTTTTTTTATTTTAAGTTTTTTTTTTTAAATAATTTTTTTTTTTAACTTTTTAAAAGTTTTTTCACC